>JBAPLH010000017.1:1045000-1545000 GCA_037897445.1 Ceriops zippeliana
GTGCTACTACTTTTACTTACTAGTATGTTTTCTAGCCCAAATGCAATTGTTTTTCCCTCTAAACTTTAGTATCTGTTATGGCAATTAAAGGTGATGGAGGAGAAGCTTTGCAGCAACTTAAACAATTTTTTTAAGTTATAATTTTGTGTTTAAATATAAAATATTTTGAATTATTTATAAATTTAAATAATCAGGTGTCATATAAACTTATGTAACCATATGTAATATTTGAATTTAAATTATAAAATTTAAATTTGTGTACTAAGTCCATTCTATATTATCAAGGGTTAATCTAATAAAAGAAAGGTCATTTAGCTCCCAAAAGCCTTGTCTTAATCTTTCCTTTCCTTTGTTCTCGGGCATTGCTTCTGTCCCAAGTTACAAAAAACCAACGGTTATAAACGATCATCAAACGCACACAATGCTGAGACCATTTTATTAACTTTCCTACAATTCTACGTGCCATTACACAAAAAATGTGGTCTAGCAGGTGGGGGAAATGATGGCTATAAGTTGCTGGAGATCAATTTTGACTCGAAAAAAAAAAAAAAAAAAAACAAGCAAGAGAAACGTAATTATGAAGGAACCAGGAAAGAAAGAAGCGCATGTCAGAAAGACGTACAACTACAATTCTTGAATCTTGGCCCGGCAGGGCAACTTGCCCGTATCATCAAAATTATTTCTTTGATCAGCCACCTCTTCAAATGTACCTATTTATGTAATACAAGGCTTTAAAAACGTGTCTCTGTGTGTGTGTGAGAAGGACATAAATGGGACGTGTGCGGGAGTTTGAAACGAGAGACAATAGTCTGATTGTTTGCAGGTTAAAAGTTGAATAGGCTTGCTTAGGGATACGAAGGAACAAAATCTCTGGGCTAAGTAATTTTTGTTATTTTTTTATGGAAATTTTTAATTTTATTCATTTGAAATTTTATAAAATTAATTTAATACTATATATAAAAATAAAATATAAAATATTTAAGTGAAATTTAACTAAAATAAGAAAAAATATATAATAAAAAATAATTAATTTATTATATTAAAAATTTTGAATAAATATAGCAAGCACATAAACTATAAATGATTATAAGAAAGGGAAATAACGGTAGTCATTTTTTTTTTAATTATTCAGATTTGCAATTTCATAAATTTATGGGAATGAAAACAAATTTATGTAACATATGTAATATTTTATACAAAACAAATATATTTATTATAAAATTTCTCATATATTGTATAAAATATTTTACATATGGTATCTAATTTTATTGCGGGCAAATAAATAAGCCTATGAAATTTGCGTTCAAGAAATTTGTCTGTTTTGTGTGTGTGTCGCAGGCGCGCGCGCGCGGGGGTGTTTTGGTAAAGTAACTGTGATTTTGGTTTTTGAAGGTCAAGATAATATATTTATATATCAATAATAACAGGGATAATAAATGCCCTTTTAGTTTGTTAGTTGATGATACAATTCTGTAATCAAATTACTTTATATTTATATTTAAATTAATAATTTTAAAATAAACTTATTAGGTATAATCGTAATATTTTCAATTTATTAAATGATTGATTACGCTGTGGAGAATAAAGGATAAAGTAACACTCCACTTCTTATAAATCCACTCCAGTCTTCTCGCATTGCTATAGCTGTTGCTTTTAATTTGTTTAATACTCTGGAGGGTTGTATGTAATTGTGGATGACGAAACTGAGTGGTTGTCTAATTGTTCTGAAATATTGAATTACACGAACCCAGACTGAAGCAGAGAAACTGCCGATGGTTAAACTTCGCGGCTCATGAAGAGATGAATCATGAACTACATTGTCCATCTTCAAGGTTCCCATGTTAAATTAATTAACATGAGTGGTCCGTGTCATTTAAAGTATGAGTCAAAATAAAAGGCCTAATATGATGGTCGGTTAGGCATAACGGTAATTTGGGTCATCGGGTTAAAATCCATCCACTCTTTCTATTAAGAATAAACGTTACAGGAAAGGAGTATGTGTATATATATATCTTCCCCTATTAAGAATAACCGTTACAGGAAAAGGAGTATCTTCTCATTTAAGATAATTATTACAGAAAGAGAGGATCTTCCTATTTAAGGTAACGGTTACAGGAAAGGAAGACGTGTATATATATATATATATATATGCTATTACAGACCTTTTCGAGTGCTTAACCATCAGAGAGAGAAAACGTAAAGAAAAGAAAGGGGAAAGAGTAGGAGAAAAGAGAGAAGCGTTCAGGAACGAAAGAAGAGGCTTCCCATCTCCACTGCGGGACATCAGCATAATGGACAACAGTGTGTTGATTTCAATTACAGTTTTATTGCTAGTATTCGCATAAAGAAAGATCATGCAATATATGAAATAAGAATTTCATAAAGAAAAATTCTAAAAAAATCCAACAATTGGTATCAGAGCGGGTCTGCGAATATTGCAATTTGGTTTTCTTTATCTCTTTGTGCCGTATAGTATTTTATTTTATTAGGTTGTATTTTGTTTTTCCTTTGCGTGTAATCAATAATTACAACGCGGGACAAAACAAATATTTTGATTGCCTGGTACGCGGGTCCCACCTACAGTATGGTGGTGCTCGGGTCCGAATGAATACCATAAAACTCCCACATAAAAGATAATTTAATCTTCGTAATTGAAGATTATTAAATTCACGTTAATGAGTCAAATATTAAAAGCTTGTTAGTCACCAAAGTGGCCTGGCTTTGAATGGATTTGAACAGCTGACTGTGAATTTTAATTGTTCATTTTGGATGCTAATAAAATGTTTTGAAATAAACAATTGTGGTTATTAATTATAAAGCTAGGAGATCATCCAAAGATGGATCATTGCTTATAATTAATGACACTAAAAGGGATTAATTAATATACTAAGTAAACGTGATTGTATATCCAAAGATGACATTCATGTTAATTTTAGTATGATTAATTGATCTATTAAAGTTTATTTAAATTAGCATCATTATTGATTAGAGTTATGTATTTGAGGATCACCCAAAGGTGAACTTAAATACATAATTAAAGTTTGTAATGTATCTAAATCCATTAGAGTTTACTCAAAGCATTAACGTATAAATTTGGATTATATTTGCAGCTTCCACCAATGTATTCGCCTTAGGCAATTCAATGGTCAAATTCAATGGGCTGAACTATGCTGAATGGTCTGAGCATATTCAGTTTCATTTGGGTGTATTGGGCCTGGACTTAGCAGTCATTTCGGATGAAAAGCTTACAGTCATTACAGGGACTAGTACAGAATCTGATAAGTCTTTTTATGAGGCTTGGGTACGGTCCAATAGGCTGAGTTTGAATTTGATGCAAATGACGATAGTTGAAAACGTCAAGCCATCGATGCCTAAGACGGAAAATGCGAGGGAATTTCTGATGAGAATTAAGGAATACTCTCAGTCAGATATAACTGATAAATCCATCGTAGGAACCCTAATGAGTGAGCTGACGACCAAGAAATTTGATTGGTCACAGCCCATTCATGATCATGTGACCAGTATGGCTAATCTAGCAGCAAGGTTGAAAACAATGGGCATGGATGTGAGTGAATCATTTCTGGTTCAATTCATCATAAACTCACTGCCTCCTGAATTTGGCCAGTTCCAAGTGAATTATAACACTATTAAAGAGAAATGGAACTTTCAAGAAATTAAGGTCATGTTAGTTCAGGAGGAAGGGAGATTAAAGAAGATGAAGGATCACTCCATTCATCTCATCGTTCATAAGGATGCTAGTGGTAGCAGGTCTAAACCACATAAGAAAGGTAAGAAGAAGGACAAAGCCTCTATGAAAGTCACTGGAGGTCAGATCCAGAAGGATCAGAAATGCTTCTTCTGCAAAAAGATGGGTCACTTCAAAAATGATTGCCCAAAAAGAAAGGCTTGGTTCGAAAAGAAAGGTACGTACTATATATCAGTATGTTTTGAATCAAATATAATTGAAGTGCCCAATAATACTTGGTGGTTAGATTCTGGAGCTACTATTCATGTGTCACATATTATGCAGGGATTCCTTTCAATCCAGCCCATAACAGGAACTGAGAAGTTCCTCTATATGGGAAACAGAATGAAGGCACGAATAGAAGGGATTGGGACATACAGATTGATCTTGGACACCAAGTGTCATCTGGATCTAGAAAAGTGTCTCTATGTTTCTGAATGTGCTAGAAATTTAGTTTCTGTTGCAAAGTTGGATAAAGAAGGATTTAACCTCAAGATTGGAAATGGTGCATTTTCATTGTATAGACATTCGTACTATTATGGATCTGGTACTTTGATTAATGATTTGTACCGTTTGAATCTTGATGCTATGTATGCTGATTCCATATTTCTTGTTGAGCATGGTATAGGTAACAAACGTAATATGCATGATGAAAGTTCTGCTTTCTTATGGCATCAAAGATTAGGTCATATGTCCAAAGAAAGGATATTGAGGTTGATGAAAGGTGATGTCCTGCCTCAATTGGATTTTACTGATTGGGATGTATGTGTTGATTGTATAAAAGGGAAACAAACAAAACATACATCAAAGAACCCAGCCATAAGAAGTAATGAGCCTTTAGAATTGATACACATTGATGTTTGTGGCCCGTTTGATATCCCAACATGGGGTGGTGAGAAATATTTCATCACCTTTATAGATGACTACTCACGATATTGTTACTTGTATCTACTGCATGAAAAGTCTCAGTCAGTAAACATCCTAGAGGTGTTTATTAATGAAGTTGAAAGGTAGTTAGATAGAAAAGTAAAAGTGATTAAGTCAGATAGGGGTGGTGAATATTATGGAAAATTCAATGAAAGTGGACAATGTCCTGGTCCATTTGCAAAACTTCTTGAGAGTCGAGGCATATGTGCATAGTATACAATGCCTGGTACACCACAATAGAATGGTGTAGCGGAAAGGTGGAATCGCACACTTATGAATATGGTTAGGAGCATGTTGAATTACAGTACTGTACCCTTATCCTTGTGGATGCATGCATTAAGAACTGCTGCATATCTGCTGAATAGAGTTCCTAGTAAGGCTGTCCCTAAAACACCTTACGAGTTATGGACAGGAAGGAAACCCAGTTTGAGACACCTTCATGTTTGGGGTTGTCCAGCAGAAGTAAGGATATACAATCCACATGAAGGAAAGCTTGATGCAAGAACCATTAGTGATTACTTCATTGGCTATCCTGAAAAGTCCAAAGGGTATAGGTTTTACTGCCCTAACCATAGTACTAAAATAGTTGAGTCTGGTAATGCTCGGTTCATTGAAAATGGTCAGTTCAGTGGGAGTGGGGAATCACGAAAGGTGGATATTAAAGAATCACAAAATGAATGGTCCAAAGTGAGTACTCCTACTCATGTCAGTATTCCCACACCCAGTGTTTCTACTCAAATTGTTATTCCTTATGTTGCATCACAGTCATGTGACATGCAAGGACAACAAATTGATACTCGAAACACTCAAAGTGAACACATAAGAGATGAACCAAGTGACAATATTCAATTTACAAATGAACAAGTGATACCACAAGAAATGGCATTATAGAGGTCTACAAGACAGAAAAGGCCAGCAGTTTCAAATGATTATGTGGTTTACTCACTTGAGCATAAATCGGAATTGAGCATTGATAAAGATCCAGTCTCATTTAAACAAGCCATGGAATGTAATGATTCTGAAAGGTGGTTCAATGCCATGAAAGAAGAGATGAAATCGATGGATGTAAACCAAGTCTGGGAGCTAGTAGAGTTACCTGAAGGATCAAAACGAGTTGGCTGTAAGTGGGTCTTCAAGACCAAGCAAAACTCGAACGATAACATCGAAAGGTATAAGGCCAGACTTGTAGCCAAAGGTTTCACTCAAAGGGATGGTGTTGACTATAAGGAGACTTTCTCTCCAGTTTCTAAGAAAGACTCTTTAAGAATTATTATGGCATTGGTGGCTCATAATGATCTAGAGCTCCACCAAATGGATGTAAAGACCGCCTTTCTGAATGGTGACTTGGAAGAGGAAGTGTATATGGACCAACCTGAAGGTTTCATCACTACGGGGCAAGAAAATTTGGTGTGTAAATTAAAGAAATCGATATATGGACTGAAACAAGCTTCCCAACAATGGTATATTAAGTTCAATAATACCATTACGTCATACGGTTTTTTGTAGAAAAACACCGTTGATCGGTGTATCTATATGAAGGTCAGTGGGAGCAAGTTCATTATATTAGTCCTATATGTCGATGACATTCTTTTGGCCGCTAATGACATAGGTTTGTTACATAATGTGAAGAAATTTCTCTCTGAAATTTTTGAAATGAAAGATATGAATGAGGCATCCTATGTGATAGGAATAGAAATATTCCGTGATAGATCACAAGGATTGTTAGGATTGTCTCAGAAAGGCTATATCAATAAAGTATTAGAGAGATTTAGAATGGAAAATTTCTCAACAGGAATAGTTCCAATTCAGAAAGGGGACAAGTTCAGTGAATTACAATGTCCAAAGAATGATTTGGAACGGAAAGTGATGGAATCAGTTCCCTATGCATCACTGGTTGGAAGCTGATGTATACGCAAACATGTACTCGGCCAGACATCAGTTTCGCAGTTGGAATGTTAGGCCGATATCAAAGTAATCCTGGAATAGATCATTGAAAAGCCGGAAAGAAAGTACTTAGGTACTTACAAGGCACCAAAGATTACATGCTTACTTATAAAAGATCAAGTCATCTTGAAGTAGTAGGCTACTCGGATTCAGATTATGCTGGATGTGTAGACTCGAGGAAATCTACATTTGGTTACATGTTCCTCCTGGCTGGAGGAGCAGTTTCCTGGAAAAGCGAGAAGCAGTCTGTCATTGCTACTTCCACTATGGAGGCTGAATTTGTAGCATGCTTTGAGGCTACTGTTCATGCATTATGGTTGCGGAATTTTATCTTAAGGCTTGGTTTGGTCGACAGTATAGAAAAGCCGTTAAGAAATTTTTGTGACAATTTCGCAGCAATCTTCTTCTCTAAGAATGATAGGTATTCTAAAGGTGCGAAACATATGGATTTGAAATACCTATCTGTTAAAGAAGAAGTGCAAAACCAAAGAGTGTCCATTGAGCATATTGGCATTGAGTTGATGGTAGCGGACCCGTTAACTAAAGGTTTGCCACCGAAAACATTTACTGGACATGTTGATCAGATGGGCATTATGGACAGGTCCTCATACACTTGTAAGCCAATATTTAGCATGCTTATATCATTGTGATACTCGTGAATTCAATTAAAGTTATGGTTTTGCTTATGCTCTGTTATCTCTATTTAGATGTATACAATTATGGTTTGTGAGATAATTAATGGCATATATGAGAATGACAGTTTAAAGTTTCAATGTTCCTCAGTAAAGTTATTATGAATTATGATGATCATGTGATGCATGGAAGGAATCATGTCGCTATAAGATGTGTGACCGCCATGATCCAATCATTTTAATTCAATTAAGTGTTGTGATTTGATGATCTTTAAGAATTGTGCGCACTTAATTATTATTGTTTCATCGAGTCATGACATGGACCAAGTGGGAGATTGTTAAATTAATTAACATGAGTGGTCCGTGTCATTTAAAGTATGACTCAAAATAAAAGGCCTAATATGATGGTCGGTTAGGCATAACGGTAATTTGGGTCATCGGGTTTAAAATCCCTCCACTCTCCCTATTAAGAATAAACGTTACAGGAAAGGAATATGTGTATATATATATCTTTCCCTATTAAGAATAACCGTTACAGGAAAAGGAGTATCTTCTCATTTAAGATAATTATTACAGAAAGAGAGGATCTTCCTATTTAAGGTAACGGTTACAGGAAAGGAAGACGTGTATATATATATATATATATATGCTATTACAGACCTTTCCGAGTGCTTAACCATCAGAGAGAGAAAACGTAAAGAAAAGAAAGGGGAAAGAGTAGGAGAAAAGAGAGAAGCGTTCAGGAACGAAACAGAAGAGGCTTCCCATCTCCACTGCGGGACATCAACATAATGGACAACGGTATGTTGATTTCAATTACAGTTTTATTGCTAGTATTCGCATAAAAAAGATCCTGCAATATATGAAATAAGAATTTCATAAAGAGAAATTCTAGAAAAGTCCAACATCCCATTCGATCCTCACCTGTGATCACCACTACCCATCGAAAATAAGTTGAAGGAGTAGCACTTACATTGATTTTGAATTTGAACATATATATTTGACGCACATCCAACTAAGAGTGGAAATGACCAAATCTAAGTAAAAGACAAAGAAGAGAGAAAAGAAGACATTAATTGACTTTAAAATTTATAACTATGAAAGATTTAAATTTATTAGGTTGTATTCTTAATTTAGTTAAAATAATAATTAAAAAATTATATAATTGATCCTAATTAAATTTAAAATTAAAATTTTATAACTCTTGTTGTCATAATAAAATAAAAAATAAAGATAATTGGGCATTGAGTGTCCAATAACAATCCCAGCTTACCACAATTCGCAACCCCACAATTTTATTCAAATGGGTGCTCCCCCTTTTCTCTCTCTCTCAACCCCAGCTTACCAGTCTTGTGTGCAGTCCAGTGGAGGGGTCAAACCTGCAAATACATTTCCATGGAGCAACCACAAATTTCTGGAATTTTGGTCATAAAATTCTAAAATGTAATGTTGAACCGTCCTAAGACTGTCGAATTTTGTGGTTGCTATGCGTTGAATTTATCAGTATTATTAGTTTTTTAACATCTCTTTATTTTTTTTTTAAAAAAAGAGAGTGTATTATCATTAACCACAATTCGCTATATACAGAACTGTATTTGCAGGTTCTGAAAAAAGAGGTAATAGTTTTCAACAAATTAAGAGACCTTACACAAAAAAAAAAAAAAAACATCGTGCATTCTATAATACAAAAGAATGCATCTAGCCTTCTTAAAAACTCGGGAAAAAACTAATTGATAAGTTTAACGTGGTATATTTGGAATTCCTATGCTTTCTTAAAAAAATATATATACATGGAAAGTCACAATTTAATGAATTTTTATTCATAAATATGTAAGATACATTGTCACGAGACTAGTTTAGATTAACAAGATTATATGGGTCTTTTTACTTTTAACTTTACGATGATGTTGATGAAGGCAAAGACAGATTCTCTGCTCATGTTAACTTTAGATGGCAACAGAAGATGCAAAAAAAAAAAAAAAAAAGGCTTTGTCAAGTTGCACCACTACCAAAAAAAAAGAACTGGCTTGCTTGCAGGCAAAAGCGACATTTTAGTCTTGCAACAAACAGACAAAAAGATTATTAATTGTAACAGAACAGAAACAGAATTTTCTAAATAGTCATTTTATTGTTTAAATAACAATAGAGAAGTGCTTTTCTTTTCATTTTTTTGAGGAATGTTAATCTAACTAAATATTATAATTTCATTTTATTTACCAACAATAGCAATAAGTAACAATAATTAATAATTAACAATAACCACAACAATTATGGTCATCAGCTAACAAACTAAACGGGCCTTTATTACCCCTATTATTATTATTATTGATATATAAATATATTATCTTGACCTTCAAAAACCAAACTTACAGTTACTTTACCAAAACACCCACGAGCACTGTCACGAACATGACCTTGATCAACCAATAACCCGTGCGACACTAGCAATTCACTCGACTTGAATGCTAGTTCAGCCTTCTCCGAGAGTTAAAATGCTACTAATCGAAACTAGAAAGAAGCATACAAGTATACAAGAGATTTGGAAACTTGGAGAATACTATACTACTTTAAGAATGCAATTACACAATTGCTTGGATGGTTTACAAATGAGATCTCTAAGGGTATATATAGTGATCCACCTCCCTAATGGATGGTTAGGATCTATTTGATCTAACGGTTCCTATTCCCTTTCTAGATCATTCTACATAACTCTACACTTTACAAGAAAATAAAAGAGATATCTATAAGATTCTAGAGGCTTCCAAGTTTTAGAATTACGAAGAATAAGCCTCTTTAATAACATAATTTGGGCATAATGACGTGGGGCGTGACATTCTCCCCCACTTATTCTGGTGATGCCCTTGTCGCATCCCTCTTATATGCCTAGATCACATCCATATTGTTCCACAAAGATAGCTCATGTTCCCAACTTGCTTCGCTATTAGGCAATCCTTTCCACTTAACGAAGTACTCAACATAACTTGGATGGGTGTCTCTCCTTGGAAGGACGCGATGTGCCAATATCTCCTCCACGTCATGATCTTGCATCATTGTTATGGCTGTAGGGACTCTTTTCGATTCCCCCCTGCTCAGTTTCACCTTATCAGGATGGTAAGGTTTTAGTAAGCTTATGTGGAATACTGGATGTATCTCAAGGTGTGATGACAGAGTTAATCGATAAGCTAGCTTGCCAATCCTCTTCTCCACTGGGAACGGTCCCTTATAACACCTAACGAGGCCCTTATGCACTTTGGCAAGCCTTCGGCTTTGATGGGAAAGGAGTTTCATCATTACCAAATCTCCTTCCTCAAACTCCAAGTGTCTCCTCTTAGCATCGGCCCATTTCTTCATCCGCTTGGTAGCCTTAGCCAAGTGTGCTCGTGCCATGTCGAACTTCTCGTGCCAACTCTTGGAAAACTTGAATGCAGCAGGACTCGGCCCTTTGTAGCCAACTGCCAATGTGTAAGGAGTCATTGGTTGTAGTCTCATAGCAACCTCTAATGGACTAGCTCCAGTTGACTCACTCTTTTGTAAATTGTACGAGAATTAGGCTATGTCAAGCAACTTAGCCCAATCGCTTTGGTTGGCACTCACGTAATGCCTCAGGAACAGCTCTAACAAGGCATTCACCCTTTCTGTTTGGCCATCAGTTTGGGGATGAAAGCTTGTGGAGAAGTTGAGCTCCGATCCCATTAACCTGAATAGCTTCATCCAGAATCTCCCGATGAAACGAGTGTCCCTATCATTAATAATCATCTTTGGGATGCCCCAATATTTCACCATATACTTGAAAAATAGGCGTGCTGCATCCTCAGCTGTGAACTTTAAGGGTATGGGGGATAAACACACCATACTTGCTAAACTGGTCTACCACTACCATAATGTTGACACATCCCTCCGATTTTGGTAGACATGTAATGAAATCCATTGAAACACTCTCCCATGGTTTCTCCGGAATAGGTAAGGGCTCTAACAATCCCGATGGTTGGTGTTGTTCCACCTTGTCTTGTTGGCATAAATTAAGTTAATTTACTTTCTTAGTCTAATCATGATTCAAAACTCAATCTGTGTTGCTTATATGTTATTATATCCTTAAAAATATAAAGAAAATGGGATAAAAAATATAAAGATCTCATAGTCCAATTATAGGTATTTACGTTCTTGACATTATTAGTTAGTGGGAGAAATTTCTTCCCTTTAGTCACTACCTGTACATGTTTTGATGCTTAAAGATGGTATACTCCTTTATTTTTTTGCCTTAATTGCTCTTTATATTTTTTGCTCCCATTAGTAATATCTCATCTAATTAATGCTTTCTTGGCTATCTTAAATGAGGTGGCTCAAAATAATTTTGTCTATTCTTTATGCTTTTTGTTGCCACAAGAATGTTTTTTAAAAAAACCAGTAGTCTCTCTCTACTCCTTACAACTTAAAAGTTATCACCTCCTTAAAATAAAAAAGCCTTTCCAATTAGTTAATGTTGGGTTTTTTATAGAGAAATTAGTCTGATCTCAGTCATTGATCATTAATTGATTTTTACTAAATTGTTTAGATTAACTTACCTTTTTGTTGAATGGTTAAGATTCATCCTCCTTTTTGTTGAACCATTGGGATTGTTTCTAGACATATTTAATATTTTATGAACCTTTAACTCATAAGATTTGCACTAAATTAAGCCACAAGACTTTACAGAAAGGACAAGATTAATATTGTTAGAATTGGATGCTTTACCTAAGATATTTAACAAAAGGAGGGCCCTTTTTTTTTGTTTAATGTTGTGACTATTATTCAAAAGCAATTTTTTTTTTTAACTTTAAGTTTAGTTTGAGGATCAAAAGAATCATTGACTTTTCTTTTTATTATAGTGGAACATATATTGTATTTGTAATTGTATATTGGATATTAGTTTGCAACAATTCAATTTTTATTATTTCTATCTATTTTTTGCTACTTTATTTATATATTTTTTACATTTAAATAAACAATTCACAATTAATTGACCCACAAAATTAACCTTTCAAAAGAGTTAATGAATTTAGAATGGATAAAATAGGGTTTTATACCTAGGCTTAATAATTACCACATAGTTGAAACAACCTTTCAATAACTTCCTACAAATTAGGGATAAGCCTTTAAAATGTAAAGGCCAAAAAAAAAAAAAAAAAGCAAAGAGGAAAAAAGGGCTTTCATTCATAAAAATTGAAAAATACAAGTTCTAAGTCATGGTTACACTCTTTCTAAGGCTAACAAAACATACATACAAAAGTCCCCTAATAAAGGTAGAACAAAATTAGCAAATGAACCACATGGACTAAGTTATGTCCATAGACTAATTTGAAGCCTAGCAACGACTGCTTAACCCAAGCTTAGTGTTGGTAAAAAATGGACTTCCCTATAGTTCATCTTAAAAGGCTTTTAAGGCTAACAAGCTTGATAAGGAATCAACAAACATAAAAAAAGACCCAACTTTTTCACCTTTAGGAGCCCCAACCAAATAAAGGAAGGGAAGCATATCTAACAAAGACTTGTAATTGACTGGCAGCTTATAAACTTCAAGGTTGGGATGAAAGAGCTCTATCTAATTATAAACCCAAAGTTCCCTACCACCTATTAGCTTTTTAACAATAAGCCCCTCTAACTGCTCCATCTACACCTTAACCTATTAAAGGTTATGCACCCTAACTTGATCGACTTTTAAGGTGTCACACCAACAAAAGAGAGAAGCTAACTTGGCCATTTTTACACCAAGTCCCCCACAGCTTGTTGTTATAAATCTTATTCCTACTTTAGCTTGGCTCGTAAATGAACAATGGCTTCCTTACACCATTAACAGCCTTTAACTCACAAGGCAATGCCTAAGGGTCCTCCTTTTCATTATATCCAAGTTCTCGCTTAGTGACTAAAATGTCTAGCTAAACCGAACCAAATTCACCTAAAGAGTAATCTCCTTCTCTTTAAGAATAAAATAGTGTAGGAATTTTTAAGGGTGTATTTAGGGACAAGGGCTTAGCTACCTAAGCCTATAAGGAATATACTTGAAGTTTATTGACCATTTAAGTCCCTTTGAGCATAATGACTTGTTAAATATGAAAGAGTTAAACAATGCCTCATTTGAAGCAGAGGAATTATTCTCATTAGTCATGTGTGTGCATTTTGTATCACAAGGCATATAAGCACTCTTTATGGGAGCTAACTAGCTAATAAGAGAAGGGATACTTTTTATACTGATAAATATCACCCTTTGGCCACCAATGACTATAAATTAATGGTCCCACCCATATAAAGCCCTACACTCTCCACCACCTTACCAATATGTTACATGCTCTCCACAAACCTATCATGTTTCTACATGAAAAAAGTTGGCATCATGGTGAAGAACTTCATCAACATCATGATTAACCCTGGACCTAGCAACCCCTTTATCTAATATGGTAAAGCCTACAAAGGGAGTGGACCATGTAGAAATTTCCCTTAAAAGGATGCAATACAGTTTAAGATGACTTGATGTTGGTGATTGTGAATATATCACCTAAATCATACAAATCTACAAGGAAGATTAAGGTAAATAAGTCTATATTTTACAAGAAACAATACCAATAACAAAATGTCATATACCTCATATAATGGCGGCCATAATAAGGAGCACAAAAGAAAGCTCTACACCTATTCTTCTTGTAAGTCAACTAAACCTCCCTCCTATCACCAACATCCTCCTCTAAATTCGAGTACAAAGTAGCCAATCTCAAATCAACTTTTTCCCATTAAATCCCTTTAGGCTAAATAAACCGTATTCTAACTTGTCAACTAATTTAAATACACATGCAACTTTGAAAAATGCATTAGCCTAATTAACTAGCAACCTATTTGGCTACTCTTTGTCATAACATTAACAAAACTCTCTTAGAACTCATTGTCCAACACCTTAAGGTACCTGACTAACCATGACAAATGCTCTTCCAACCAACTTTCATCTTAGTCCTCTAATGTCTAGAACTCTATCATTTAACTAAGGGTTTTAATCCATAAGACAATGATTAAAATCACATAAGCAAATAAACAAAAAATCCTATTCAAAACCTTGGTAGGAAGACATCTTTCCCTCTAACTCCTTCAAAATCTCTTTAAACAATCAAATAGCTTAAGCCAAAATATCCTTAGCTCCAATGATGACAACCAATCAATCATATACATATGGGCCACACATAAGACCCTTAAGTGGGAATGGGTTACACCACACCCAAAGGCTTACAAGCCTATTTAATTGTCATCAGTTAGCAAGTTTCATCTAAGTAAAGTAAACCACATTAAAAGTAGGAATCCTTGAAGTGAATAGTGTATAAACAATAACAAGTTAAAGGTACATCTCTTTGGATAAAGGCATAACCAGTTCATAGGATAAAAAACATATGTCTAAATTCACCATGAAGATACCTTTGCTTAACCTAAGAATAGGCTATAAAGACAAAAGAAGTGGGTACATATGACACGTTGGGGGACCAAAGGAAAACATCATCATAGGAAACTCTTTAGAAGCCAAGCAATGACCTTAAGATAAAGAGACTATTAAAGAAAAGATCTTTAATGAACTAAAAAGCTTACTTAAATTACCAACCATTTTTATTACAATATAACCATAAGAGAGGAAGGCTCCACTACAATGATTAATGGTTTGACAAAATGTAATTGAAGAGCATCAACAAGCAAAAAACATCAAAGAATGCCTCTTATGGTTAACATAGGCTAAGTATGATGCAACACATCAAAAGTAATTGCCAAAAAGGATTTAACATGAGCCTTGATAAGAGCATGTTTAGCCTGTAATGAGGACCTTCTTAGGTCTCACACTAAGAGGGAGAAGAGGTGAATTAATGTGAGATGCTCACTTTTTATAAATTTTTTCAGATTAACCTCTGTAACTTGTTAAAGTCAATGGTCCAATTTTTATTCTTTCTTCTTTACGTGAAAGCGGTCGTATAGATATCAATCAAATGCAATCACCTAAGAACACATGGTAATTTTTACATGGTTCATTTACAATGTGTGAGTTACGTCCATGGTGTGATAGGATTACTCTTAAGTCACACAATCCACTCTTGTTATCAAGGGATACAATTATTTTGTGGAAGGATCACTCATTAACAACTTACAATGATCTCCTAATCACTCAAAGGTTTGATCTCTCGATCACTAAAAGAGTTGATCTCTTGATCACTCCAAGGGTGTCCCACCCTTTTTTATGAAGTTTATTAAAAGGTTAGTAACTAACACTTTCCTAGGAAGGATCACTTAATGTACACAACCTGTTAATGCAGAAAGCAGATCTTCTACTTCTTCACTACCAATCTTTGCTCAAACTTTGTCGGTCTCTTTTATACAAGTTCTTTATGTCTATAGGTTATCTCTGCTGCAGTTCTCTTCCTCTAATGTTGGTGCTGCCTCACCTATTGCCTTGGCATGTTCTTTTCCCTTATTACTAGTGCTGCCTCACTTACTGCTTTGGCATATTTCTTCCCTTACTACTAGTGCTACTTTACCTACTGCCTTGTTAGGTTTCTTTACCTGCTATAAGGGCATGTTTTCTCCTTTGCTGCTGGACTTGTTGTCGAGGCACATTTTCTCCTCTATTATTACAAGTTGTTGAACCTACTGTTGAGGCACGTTTTCTCCCTTACTACTACAAGCTACCAAACTTACTGTCAGGGTACATTTTCTCCTATACTACTGCAAGCTGTTGGACTCGTTACCGGGGCGGCACATTTTTCCTATTGCTACTGATGCTACCTACCATACTGCCGAGGCAAGTTTTCTCCTTTGCTGCTGATGCTTGCACTTGCTACCTTTTACTGGTTGAGCCCGCACTTATTGCCTGTTGTTGCAAGCTACTAGTTATACTAGTTGTCCCTACTACTGGTCATGCTTGCACTTACTAGTATTGTTGGCTACCCTTGCTGCTATTGCTGCAGCACACCTTTATTGCTATTGCTGGTTTCCTTTACTACTATTACTGTACGCCCTTGCTGCTATTGTTGGCTGCCCTTGCTGTTATTGCTGCGCGTCCTTGCTACTATTGCTGGTTGTGATTGTTGTTGCAATTGCTAGTTATGATTCACTTGCTGCCGATTGTTGTAAACTATTAGATGTGCTGCAAGTGACTGGTTGTACTACGTGATCTCTCTTTGGTCACGTTTTTCTCTCCTTGGTGTGGTTGCTGCATATTTTTATCTCCTTGGTGTGGCTACTACACTTTCTTCTCTTCTTAGGGTGGTTGCTACATGTTCTTCTCCCCATGGTGTAGCTACTATACGTTTTTCTCTCCTTGGTGTGGTTACTGCACATTCTTCTCTTCTTTGGTAGGGCTATCTCCTTCTTCTCCCTTTGGTGTGGCTACCGATTGCTGCAACTCCTCCTTCAATTGGTATGGTTGCCTCTGCTACTACAATTTCCTTAACCAGTCACTCTCTCTTTGGTGGCTACCTCTCTTTTTGTTGCTCAACCTATCTTTGGCTTTAGGTTTCCCATTTACCTCATATTGTTCAGCTCTCTCAAATTTCTACAGCACACATACATCTTGAAAGATGCATGGATGTATTTATAGAGCATTGAGATTAGGGTTGCACAGTTATAAATGGTCAGCATTGATTCCCAAAGATTGCCTTATAATTAACAGCCATATTCAATTAATAAAATTTAGGGTTAATGGTCAATATTGACTTCCTAAAATTTAGGGTTAATGGTCAAAGGTTAATGATCAACTTTGAACTCTAAAATTTAAGGTCAATGTTCAATATTGACTCATTGACTTCAGAGTTGACTTGCCATCAATAGTTTTGACCAACAACTTCTCTACATCTCAATGATCAAAACATAAAATCAATATGAACAACCATATGAGATGTTGTATATAACAAATCCAACATTAGCCATCGAAGATGGACTTAATAATCTCCCCCTTTGGATTTGTTAGTAACACATTAAATTCAAAATCAATAATTAAGCATAAGCACAGCTCTTGACATTCATAGTTCCTCCTGAAATATACATCTCCCTTTTGACATATGGGAATGATTCCAATTTGAAACAACCTTTAACTCTCCATTTTTGCTGCTTCTCCCCCCTGACCATTTCTTCCTCTTTATGTATCAAGCTACTCCCCCTTTTGACCAGTATCTTTGGATTTATGTAAAATATCTCCTTTTTTGACAATAAATCCAAAAAATAATAAAAGAGGGGAAGGGAAAGGGGTTGGAGAATACCTCAACCTCTAAAGGGTTGTTGAACACATGAATTCAACCTTAACTTCTGGAAGATCTCTTTTAACAAAGATTTGATAAATATACTTGACTGAATGAACTCTAATGGCTTCTTTGTTTGAATCTCCACATTTTTGTAGGTAGCATTCACCATTTTCCCCCTTTTGACAAGTGCTACAAATTACATTTCTTACTAAAAGCATTAAATTTTACATGGCAACTTAATTTAAATTACAAAAGCACCTAAAGAACCCACAAGGTTGAAAGGAACTACAAACAAAGTCTTAAGCCATCAAAGGTGTACTTAAAAATAAAGAAAGAAAAATAGGAACAGAAAGATTAAACTTTTATTAACAAATACATGTATTACAACAATTGTTTAAAATAACAAAAAGAAGAAAGAAATTACATAAAAGAAAGGAACAATAACATTAGCCACTTATGGTAAATATATTTAGGGATTTAAGAAAGACAAATTTGCCATAAGTTAATCCTTCTCCATTATTCTATAAACTACCACAAATCTTTTAGTATGCACCACCATTAGCCTCTCAACAATATAAAGGACTAGGTGCCCCTCAATGTATATACCTAAGCCTTGACTTTGAACACCTTTAAAGCATGCTCTTTTGCGGCAAGATAGGCCTAGGCTTTTAGTTCCTTAATTCCTTTCTCCAAGGGCTTAATGTAACTAAAAGGGTCACATTAGGAAAGTTAAGAGTGAGCTATTTTTGAAATGTGGCATGTCCTCTACCCTAGGAATTGTGGAGTTTAGCTTAACCTATAGGAGTTGGCCTCTCATAGAGATGCCAACATCATATCTCACTCCTTGCATTAGGCCAACCTTATGATAAGCTTATTGCAAAGGGACTTTAACTCCTATTCCAACTGATTGCATAGGACTTCAAAATCTTACAATTAACATGTACTAATTCTACCTCTTCTTTAAACTTGGCTTAAATATCACACCTCTTTAAACTTAAGCACACCTTAGTATGGTGGGCTTTAGACCTACGTAAGTTACTCTTAACTAATAATGTTGTGGCATAAAGAGCCTAACATCATAAATACACTAAAGAGTTATACAGGTTAAATAGCTATATCAAAATTGCACCTTTTGATATGTAGAAATAAACACATAATAGATAATGGTTAGCTCATTGTCAAGCCACAAAAAGATGTTATCTTGGATGATTGATGGGGGAGTGAACAAGTCTAAGATTTGGCTTAGAAAATTTTGGCAATAGTACTTAGGAAGGTGTTAAGCCCATTTTGATGGCTAATGTTGGATTTGTTGTCAACATCATCTCACACGGTTATGTGTTGATTTTATATTATGAATGTTGTTGACATGTAGTGAGGTCATTGGGAGAAATCGGTGATGACAGGTCAACCCTGACATTAAGGAGTCAACATTGACCATAACCCTAAATTTTAGGGGTCAAGATTGACTATTGGCCCTAAATTTTAAGAAGTTAATGTTGACCATTGACCCTAAATTTTAGGAATCAAATATGGCTATTAATTATAGGGCAACATGTAGGAATTAATGATAATTGTTGATGATCATGTAGCCTAATCTCAAGGCTTTATAAACATTTTACAAGAAGCTTATGTGTTGTAGAAAATTGAGAGAATGGCCAAAGAGAGAAGTGAGCCATAAACCTAAGGAAAAAGAGAGGTAAACAATAAAAGAGAAGGCAGCCACCAAACAAGGTGCAACTGGCCAAGAAGGAGAGAAAAAGAGCAAGGGGTAACTGACTAAGGAGAGAGAAGCAGCCACCAAGGAGAGGAACCAAAGCAACCGACCAAGGAGATAAAGAAAGAGGGCAAGGCAGCCAACCAATGAGAGTGCAGCAGCCACCAAAGAAAGGCAGTAAGGCAGCTAGCCAAGAAGATTACATCAGCCACCAAGGAGAAGCAGCAAGGTGTAACCGGCTAAAGAGGAAAGAAAGAGAGCAATGTAGCTAGCCACCCACACTAGCAAACCTTCACCAAGACAGCCACCACACCAACAAGCCCTCACAAAGGTGATAGCAACAACCAGCCACCACACCAACATATCCAAGAGGCTTTCCAACAGACCAACAACACATCCCTATACATCCAAGAGGGTATACCAGCAGCAGCAGACGTCCCTACAAGTCTATGAGGGTATACCAGCATCAACAACACATCCCTATATATCCAAGAGACTTCCCTACACCAGCAGCACATCCAGAAGGCTTCCCTACACCAACAACACGTTCAAGAGACTTCTCAATAGTAGCTGAATGTCCAAGAGGATATACCAGCACCAGTAGCACGTCCCTGCACATCCACGAGGGTATACCAGCAACAGTAGACCTCCTTGCATGTCTAGAAGGGTATATCAGTACCAGCAGCACCTTCCTGCATGTCCAGAGGGTTTATCAATACCAGCAGCACCTTAGGAGGCTTCCAAGTAGTAGAAGCATACCCAAGAATTAAGCAAAAAATCAGAACATGCAGTAACAGGTCTGAGAATCAACCAATAGCAGAGGGAGAAATCTACTACAGCACGCGGGGAGAGTAGCAGCAACACAAGAAAACCACTGTAGTGTGCGAGGAAAGCAGCAATAGCACACAGTGAGAACAGCAATGGTATAAGAAAATAACTGCAATACGTGGGGAGAACAGCAATGGCACAATAAAACTACTGCAATGCATGGGGAGAGCAATAGCTGCAACGTGTAGGGAGAGCAGCAAGAGCGCAAGAAAAACTATTGCAGCTACACTAGGAAAGCAGTAACAGCGTGCACAAATAGTAGCAACGGTGCAAGTCGATAGAAGGAGCAGTACGTGCAGATAGCAGGAACACCGTGTGTGGACAGTAGTTGCAGTGCGTGCAAACAACTGTAATGGCTTATGCAGACAATAGGCATAACTTGTGTAGACAGTAGGCACAGCTTGTGTGGACAGCAGGTATAGCGTGGCAGACAATAGGTGTAGAGAATGTTGACAGCATGTGCACAGCGAGCACGAACAACTGGTACACAGTGCGCACAAACAACAGGTATAGCTTGTGCGGACAACAGGTACAAAATGTACTAACAGTGGGCACAACGTGTGTAGACAACAAGTATAGCTTGTAAGGATAGCAGGCACAGCACATGCGGACGTTAGGCAGATATGGTAGCAAAAATAGATAGTATTAACTATGTACGCAAACAACAGTGGACACGTAAAACAGCAGCGGCAATGGGCACTGATAGTATTAACTGCGCACATGGACAGCGGTCGGCAAATGTGGCAGCATGTACAGATAGTATTAATAGCATACACAAACAGTAGCAACAACATACGTGGGTAACACCAGCAGTAGGTGAAACAACACCGACAACAAAAGAAAGAGAAGATCCATATTCTACTCTAGCAGTTTGTATATATTGAATGATCATTCTCTAGGAAAGGTTTTAATCACAAACTCTTGATAAACGTGTTGAAAAAGGGTGAAATACCCTTGGAGTGATCGAGAGATCATTGTAAATGGTTAAGGAGTAGTCTTTCTATAAGTGGTTAAGGAGTGATCCTTCTACACCATAATTGTATCCTTTAATAACAAGAGTGGATTGTGTGATTTAAGAGTGATCCTATCACACATTATGAGTGAACCACGTAAAAATTGTCATGTGTTCTTGGGTGCTTGCACATTAATTTTATTCATGTAATCGTGCTCATATAAAAGAGAAAATTAAAAATTAGACTACTGGTTCTAACAAGTCATAGAGGTTAAATTCGGATTGATTTGTAAAAAAAAAAAAGATAACTCACATTAATTCACCTCCTCTCAGTGTGAGACCTATAACGGTCCTTATCAGAAGAATTGATAAGTCATCAAAGTCACCCCCATCAAAAGAAGCAACCCCTTTCATACCAATAATAAAAGCATCCAAATGATAAAGGAAAAGGACAAGGGTATAGCCAAAGGTAAATTATCAATGGCAAGTAAATATCCCATTTTGACATTGCCTACTAAGGAGCCCTGCCATGATGTTGCTTAGATATCCAAACCTAAATCATAAATAGACATAAGGCAAAAAGAGACAATAGTAGCAATGGTAAGGACGCATGATCATTATGTTTGCTAAAAGAACTCATAACAATGAGCTTTTTTAGCATGAGTGCTTTCCCATTTCCCCTCTCAATAAAAACAAGGTCTAGTGTTGGCACCTCCTCTACTATTATGGCTTTTACCCTTAACCCACTTCAAAAAGTAATAGCAAGTACTCCTACAATTGCTTTGACAAGTTAAGAAGGGTAAGATATCTTTAAGGGTAGGAAACTAAGGAGTGGCTCCAACTAAACTTCAATTGCAAAAAGCCGAGCAAGGAGATAAAACTAAAGCATCTCTTACAATGCTTCATCTTGTCTTAAAGAAGTAAATGAAAGCTTCACTTTGGCCTTAACTTGCCCTTAAATGCAAAATAACAATTACAACTTTAGTGAGCAATGGTAAAAACAAGCCACATATTGATTAGAACCCAACCAAAAGGATATAGGCCAATCCATGCCATAAAGGTAAACATCCCATAAAGTGTGCTCCAACTAATTTATCCCAAACCTAACTTATAATACCTTAAGAACTCCAAAATGGGTAGAAGACAAAAATTGGCTACCTCAAAAATCTCAACCAACATGGTTTATAACCCAAGGGAGCCTTACATGCCTTCCCTATCAAAAGCATTTAATACCTCACCACCATATTTGCACAAGGCATGCATGACAAAATGATTTTGTGATGCATTCAATTCTACCACAAAAAAAGTGAGATTGAGTGATTGGCCATGACTTATTTTGTATAAAATATGTAAAGATCAACTAAGAATTATAAAGAAAAGTGAAAAAGGAACACTACTAGAAAGTGGCACTAGCACCAATTTAAAGGGCCTAATACACTCCTTAAGGTGACTATTAGAAAATAAACACCATAATTAAAAAGGCAGTCATCTAAATACAAGAAAAATTACCTTTACAGCTTAAATTTAGGGTGTATTTATACTTTGTATCTTAAGTTTTAAAAAATTATAAAAAACATACCAACAATTATGAATGGTAATAAAAAACACTTTGTTAACTATCCATTAGTAAAAGTTCTTATAATTACAAAATTCCATTAAAAATGACTTAATGTGATTAAAATGCCCTAAGAATCACTCTTCACTCATCTCCTACCTTATAACTGTCACTCTCATCTTCCTTTACTACCATACCAACCAATCATTACTACTATTCTCTTATTCTTTCTTTGAAACTTTATTTATCTTAATTTTACCTCACCATTCTACTCTTCTTCCTTCTTTACCACCACCTATATCCATCCACTACCAATCTTCTCTTAATCTTTTTTTAAAATTTCATTATCTTAATCTTTCTTTATTATCCATATTTTCTCTCCTCCTCTCCCACCAATTTCACTTACCCACCACCACTCCTTTTTCAATCTCTTTCAAAACAAGGGGGAAAAGAGAAGTTAAAGAAAAATAAAAGAAATAATAATGAGAATGAAAAAGAGAAATTAGAATGCTCACTTGATTCCTAAAGCTCAAATGAAGATATACTTATCATTTATTGCTTTATAAAGGTCAAAATCAATGAGAAAGAGATTTTCAAAAAGAGGAACCACCACTAGGTTTAATAATAAATGTAAAAGGGAAGGAAAAAGTGACATTCATTTCTCTAATATTATTAACTTAGTAAATTTGTCTTTTATTAGTCATGATGCCTTTTTGTAATTTTTTAAAATTTATGATATGTAGTGTAAATACACCTTAAACTTAAAATGTAACAAGTAATTTTCCCTCCAACTTAATGACCTTTAAAAATTTTCAAAAATCCATAAATTCAAACACAATCCAAGCACCAATGCTTAGATCTCTTTAAGAGAGGGTAAACGAAAAGCTACCGAGCATAAGTCTAAGAGACCCCACCACTCCTACATGCACAAGCATTTGAGGTCCACATTATTTTAAAGGCATATCCCTCTAATTTGCCTCATTAGACGAGGGATCTAGACCCTCGTTAAGAGATTAGTTCCTCGCTTATCACATCACCATTAAAACTCACTTATTGTACAATCCAAATCTACATCAAAGCAAGTTAATGACTTGAATCCTTTTACATAACAAATTTGTATAATAAATCTACACCCCATTTGTATATTTTAATTAACATATTGAAAGTTGCTTTAACTAAGGTTTGTATCACAGTGCATTTACAAATGGACAAGCTCAATCATTTTGAGCGAAGAATACAAGCTTACATCTAATATCATTCACATTTGTGTGTTTTCTTTTTTTTTTTTTTAGGCTTCCTATTTTGTTGTCAACAACTAAATTCATACTCAATAACTATACACAATTATATTCTAACCATGTTCGCTAGAAAGTAATAACCACAACATTCCCTTGAATATTTCTTCTCCGAAGCCATATCCCAGAACAAAATGGGCAGTGGATTAATCCTGTGATGTAGCTGAATATTCAAAAAGGAGGCGTTTGGAAGGAGCAGACTGCAAAAGCACTCGCAACCGGCTCGTAAGCTGGTAGATCAAGGTCCATTGCATAGCCATCTCTGAATCCTTCATCTGCCTTACGATGGATGCCTGTTAAAAATTGAGAGAATGATTTGAATGCTTTAGAGGGCTATTTACATTGATACAAGTTGCAACATGCAAGAACAACAGAATGACAGCAGCAATTATCAAATTCAATACCAGATAAAATTGAATTGATTTTCTGATACGATATTTCGATGGTTACAGGGTGTATTGAATCTGACCTGAAGATGTTTCCCGAGTTGGATCTCAACTTCGGTTCCAAAAGATAGATTGTTTGCCAGAGATTTGAGTGGATCCACTGTAGGATCAACAGAAAGTAAAGTAGGAATCTGTGGGGCATAGACTAGTCTCCACCTGGCCTGGCCAAACTCTCCCTTGCCTTCTATTCTTGGCATCAGCGTTTCAAGTGTTGCAGTAGCAAGCTTTTTAAATGCAAGCTGGCCATCACCCTCCAATATCGACTCTGCTAGTTGACTCTCAAAGACTCTAGCAGCCTGTGCAAGCCAAAAAATTCTCATATCAGGTTGCTTCAAGTCCATATGCACGGTATGTTCCCTAAATTTTGCAACCATAAATATCCTTACATTATGTAAGAATTAACACATTCTATTCTAAATGCAAATACATGTCCTTCATCCATTATCGTCACAAAGCACACCAGAGATATTTAGGACAAATTACAGGTTGATACAACATACAAGTTTTACTCCAAAACTGCACAAGCACATCTGGGAACAGAACCAGGTGGGTAATTTCAGGACAGAGAAAACTGACTTGTGCCTGATTTCAGTTTTGAGAATTGTTACCTCAGTAGGTGAAAGGGCATCCTGTTCAACAGAACGCATTGAGGTCACCACCAATTTGTTCTGCCAATTGCTTGCACGGCTTTGAATCCTGAATTGCCACTCTGATCCAACCAAAGCTAAGTCTAGCATAGGATCCAGTCCATGCTCAGGCTCAAATTTTGCAACATTTAGATGGTCTCGCTTAAGCCTCGCCTGGATTTAAAAGGTTAGAGTCAGCACATATGGCAAGAACCATAAGCCAACCAAAAGAACATAGTTATTTTTTGGGAACTACTAATCTGCGACAGAAATCTAAAATACTCACTTGAGTTGCAACAAGATTAACATCACCATTTTCAAATGTCAGAATGCCTCTAGGTTTTATCCATTTTGGATGAGCGAGCCCATTAAGCTCAAGCTCACCACTGACTGCAAAATTAAGAATCAAAGGATAAACTATCCTCAATTCTGGCCCTAAGACAAGCTTCAGATCACTAAGGCGAATATCTACATTTGGCTTAATGTTCACTTGCTCCAAATCCTTGCCAACTTCAGTTGGCTTAACTGCAAAAGCAAAATGAAAATTAATAGTATCAAAATTGCAATTCAGTGACAAATGAAATGTGAATGTTCATGGCTTTAAATGTAATGCACTTCATAAAAGTCACATCCTTTAGAGTCACTTAGAAGTTTTATTACGTCCCTCACATGTGCCCACGGGTTTGGCAATATCTCCAGAAACTTATGAATAACATATTACCAGCTGATTGAGAGAATTTGGTCCTTGAGGCTGCAGGTTCTGAACTGAAAAATCGAGAAACATATCTGGAAGCAACGGCTCGCTTGACACCAACACCAGGAATCCTGGACTGATTTGATGGTAATTTATTAAAAGAAGCAGTTCCACTGCCCTTATCATGTGGTAGATATGCCTCTCCATGGCTCAATTTAATATTCCCTGAGATGTTTGGTTGCAAGATGGAACCAGTTACTTGCATCTGCGTATCAACCTGGCCACTGATTTTTGCAAGACATTAGTTTTCCATATTCTGCAACAGGCCGAGAGAAGACTGGCTTAAAAGGCTAAAGCAGCTAAAAGAATACACATGCTTCACAAGCTTAGAGGCAAAAGATATCAACATATGCAATAATTGTGCAAACAAAAATCTGATAATATTTTTCTCATAAACTATGAAGAGCACACTCACCAATTCATTCCCAGAAACAAAGCAATCAATGTAGCGTATAAAAATAAATGATTAGCAATATCCATCCAAATTTTGTATGAAAAAAGGCACTTCAAGAACCTAAGATGCATATTCTATAGAGGTTCTTATTCCAGCAAGAGAAGTACCTCAAGATATTTTTTGCACGTACTTCTAGAGCTTCACATTTCAAATCAATTTTATCACCAAGAGATGCTTCGGTAGTTCTAAGAGGCAAATTCCCTTTTACAAAAAGCTTTCCCCTTCTACTTACACGACTCTCCAATGAAGAGATGCAAAGCCTATTTGACTCAACATGTATTGTCCCCCCAAAGTTTGTGAGTGGCTTTCGAAGCACCGGCGAAGTTATAGACGCCCTGTGAAATGATGCAACTCCATCAAGCACAGGCTGTTCAACTGTGCCTCTGACCTAATTGATTGAAGACAATTCAAAAGTGCTTCATGATCAAAAAACAAACCACAAATTACAAAACTAGATGAATTTAGAACCATGCTGACATGCACCTCAAGTGTAACATCAGCATTTCCATGTAGCCAGTTGGCATAAGGAGATAAAGCAGTTAACAGCATCATTCCCCCATCCTTGATATCAGCGTCAACTCTGACTTCTCCTACATCTAAGAAATTCCAGTTCAAAACTTTAAGGCTTTCTGCTAATTGAGTATTTAAGCCTTCTTCATTCCTATCCCTAAAAACCAATTTTTTGCCGGCATCGACACTGGATATTCTACCCTTTGCCTTCACCCAACCAGGAACCCAAGCTGATCCACTTTTATCATTTTCATTATCTTCTTCCTCTGATGCATTATTTTGAACAAAAGTAACAGGAACACTTCCTTGGATGTGCACGTGGCCGCTTTGAATGATTGGTTCAAATTTGGCATTGAACAAAAATCGACTGGTTGAGGTCAGAGAGGCAACAATTTCAGCTCGTCCAAGATCAATGCCCCCAATGGAACCATCCAAGAGTCTCACCTGTACATCACATGCTGGTTTTGCAAGGCTTCCCCTGAGATCTCCTTCCATATGCAATATGCCACGGATTGGAGTAAAGAATTGCCGCAAAGAATGAATGGTATCAGCAGCTGAAGATTCAATAACCTGAACCAGGGTAGGTACTAGACTAACAGGAAAATTCAGAACAGCAAAATGAAGATTAGTTTTCGGCCCTAAAAGAGTGCCATCAGCATGTACTGTGGCATTATCCTTTTGGATAAAGATCCTCTCAAGGTGCAAACCATCGGTGTTGCTGTAGGCTCCAACTGCTAGAACACGCTGACTTTTGTAGGCTCCCCACTCCCAATCTTCACCATGGAAGTCGAATTCAGCCTGGAACATACATGGGGGGAGAGAGAGTGAGAGAGAGCACTCAAACACAGGAGGAAAAAACATAACTTAAATCATGGCTGTAGACAAGAACATACCATTGTGTCCCCATTGCCTCCACCACTTGCGTCAAGTGAACCATGCCAGCGGCCTTTGAGCTCAGCCAAACCAGGAAGATTCACATCTTCAAGAATGACTTCATTTGATGAAGTATAATGACCACGTATTACCTAAATTTTAATAGACTATTGACTAGAAACATTCATAAAAGTTGGCTATCATGATGTGTTTGTGTGTTTGTATGTGTGCATTCCATGCAGTTAAGCATTATAAACATGAAGGTTTTTAATTATGAACTAGGATGCATCTGGTCAACAACATACCTCAAGCAAGTCTTGAAAACTTTCTGGATACAAACCTACAGACTGCAAACTTTGCATGAAAAGGTCCTGCAAAGAAAACATGCACCAATCAGGGAATTCCACAAGAAAAGATAATATACACAATAAGCAGACACATTCTTCCAATTCATACACCAATAATCATCATAACATATGAAATTCCATGTTATTAAGCAACAACCTTTGATCTAGAACGAACAGCAGGATCTGTACTTCGAGAAAGAAGTCTAGCAAGTGGAAGCATTTCAGCAACCTCAGCTCGCGGAACTTCAAGTCTCATTCTCCATCTTCCCATGGAAGATATGACAGTGCTTAGATGTCCAGTCATTGCCCTTTTGAAGAGGCCACCACTTTCTTTACCAGAAAGGTTTCTATCTCTGGTGCCAGGCAACACATATTCACCTTGAAGCTCATAGTAGCTATGGGTTTGCTCCAAGACAGTTTTTTCGATGGTGATCTATACCAGCATCAGCTACAGTTAAATAATGGCATTCTGAACTTTGAACAAGTGAATGCAAGCATTGAAATTTAGAATTTCCAAGCATTTGAACCACATAGTCAGACTCATGATATGGAATTGTAGTTAGCTACTTACAACATCACCACTCCATCTAGCAGCCACATCCAATGCTTCACCAAGCACACCACTAAATTTTGGACGAAGTACAGATAACACACCATGACCCCTCCTTTTTTGAAGATTAAGCTGAATTTCTGCCTGCAAACAAACAAGTAGCCAGAGATAGGGTAACATTTGCAGTCTAGAATGAATTCTTCATTAGCCAAACATAAAAGTTCAACCAAATATCATTCATACTAAGTAGAACTAGCTTTGCATGATTGAGGAACCTCATGAAGTACTGCAATATATATAAATAATCAATGAGACTAAAGGTTCATGGAGCAGATATCTCTGTACAACTACAGAAAAATATTTTATGCGTAGCCAGTTTAGCAAGCAATAAGGGAAATTGGTTGATATTACTAGCATATTTTAATCCCAATAAGTACCAACTCAAGATTAACTTTCTCTGAACAAGAAGCCTTCTGCCATCCACCAGTAAAAGAAAATTCCCTTGTTATTGGAAGTTTCTTCACTCATATATTGCATTTTTTGTATGTTTGCAACCTAAAAGGTTTAGTGAGACCTCAAAGCAGAAGACCTTTTGCTGCAAAGCCCTTTGCAATAAGAAAGTGCATGCCTTTGTAAGCCTATTTATGTCATGATAAGACAGGCATAGAACCAAATAGTTGGGCATTCTCAAAGCCAAAAAGCACTCCATCTAGAGTTTAAGGCAATGTCCGCTGAAGAAATTTAACAAAATCATTCTTAGGGTTCAAAAATTCCTCATCTGAAGAATAATAGGGCATGACAAGACTGCCTGTGGAACATAACTCTAGGACTTGGATGCAGAAAGATGCAAGTTTAATACTCTTCTCTTGACAAGAACTATTACAAGAGATTATGTAAAGCATATGGCATAAAATAATCTCAACAAAGTAGACAAGAGGAAAGAAGTTTCTCTCTGTCCCATACACCTTGTCATTCCTTGGGAAAGTTGCCAGTGCAAGGTGAGTAAAGCCCTATCTAGGCACAATACAGCTATCCTTACAGCAAACACCTCAAGAAACACCCAGATGGGCACTGAACAGGACCAGCAAAGATAAAATAGAGAAAGAAACTGGACTCAATTATGTCCTTCAAGGCTTACCCTTTGTATTGTCCCCCGTAGTGAAGCCAACTCCAACTCATCAAGTGGCAAGTTCCGTACCTAGAGTCAGCTCATACAAAAGCAGATAGTTAAATCACCTACATTAGAGACAGGAAAACAATTATATACAAGACTTAAAGAGACCTCCAAGATGGCAGAATGCTGGGGCCGAAAACAAACATTAGCTCTTAGTTGCCCTTTCTGAAGGGAAAAAGACAACACTTTTCCATTTGGTGTGTTGTCTTCAGAGCCCAGTTGTAATGGACCCACAACCTCTGCCGCAAGAATTTCATCAAGCCTACCCACAGTGTCCAGCTGCATTAGCCAAAAAGAGCTGAATTTCAGAATCAAATGGCTAAATAAAACAAAGAAGACAGGTATTGTAAGAGAATGTGGAAGGCTGCCGCTCTATTTTGCTGGGCTAGTCATGTAAACACTACATACATTAAAAATCAAAATGAGACTATCCCAGTTAAAAAAGAAAAAAAATAATTGCAGTTCATATCAATATAAAGCAACTTCATATACCACATTGCCAAAGCATCAATTCAGTTTTTCCAAATTGCCTATGGCAAGCACCATAGCTTGGTATATTTGGAAAACAAAAAACCGAAAAAAATAAAACTCACTGAGGACTGGAAAAAGCTAAAGTATTACCTTGATACGGCCACGTGAAATGCTTAATTGTCCAGCCAACTGAGGTGCCAGTATCAACTGATTCAGTCTGAGGCCTGAAACAGAAACCTCGCCAATAAGACTTTTTGTATTTGCTTCTGTCTGCAATGGCGGCTCGTCTGCCCCAGAAACGAGATCTTGCTGACTAGCAATACAATAAGGCCTCACAACTTTTCCCTGGAATTTGATTCTTCCAGTTGCCCTCAAGTGTGCTGGTCTGGGTGAATCAAATGGATAGGAAGAAACTAAGCTGAAAAACTCAAAACCACGCATGCGTAGATCCAAGTCAACGCCTTCAACAACAAATGGCACTGTGTTTCCATAAATTTTTTTTCTGTCTAGCCAGTGCTCTTCAGGATAAGATGTTTCAACTTTTGTATATAAATCAAAACCAACAGACGATGCATTAACAGTGATATAATCATGTAGGAGAATGATGTCTCCTCGAGCATCACTAAATGAACCTTCAGCTTTTGGTGCAATCCATTGATGTCAAACCTCCTGTGTCCAAAATGAAGGATCCATCAAACAATTCACACTACAATGAAAAGACAAACACACAATGACAGGAAAATAAACAGCAACAGTAAGCAATGAAAGCTAACGGTTTTAGAAGGGATCCTGAAAGCTTTGTTTCTCCAGTTAGGTCCCCCAATTTTAGTGGCATCAACTGAAGATAACTAGGAATATATCGATGCATAATCTTATCAAAGGCAAGATTTCCAGAGAAATTAATGTCCATTGCTGTGTCATCCACTTCACCCTGTGACCATAAAGTATTCTACATGAATACAGGTAATAAAGAATTAGAAACAAACTACTCAGTCAATTATCCATAAAAAAATGTGAGTGACCACTACTTATTCCATTTCTATCCTGACTGGCTGATAACACAGCCTACCATAAGGAAGCCATTAAAGATATTGACCAAGTAAATCACAAAAAGAAAGGTCAAAAGGCCCCTAATAGGATCATAATGAATTGAGTTCAATTCCCTAGAATGGAAGGAAAATGGCAGTTCTGAAGACTAACAATAACAAGACCAACATAACAATATCTTAGTTAATTGCTGTATGATCAAACAACCGTCATGTTTTTCAGAGTAAATAAAACTTAGTTATAACAGAAAAGTCATAAATTAAGATTCTCAAGCAAACATTCTATTCACCAAACAGCATGAAATCATCCTAGTTCAATCTCCCTGTGTGGGTCATGGAGCAGTTTACCTCTGGGCAAATCCATGCATTCCCTGCCCCTCGAATTTCACCACCATCCACAAGGCTAGCTCTAATCCCATACAAGTCTGCAATCTATCACAGGAAGAATAGAGTTTTTACAGAACTCAACAGTTATCAGAAGAAAAGTTAAAGCTCTAATTAAAACTGTCAAAACAAACTTACACAATTATCAGTGTTAAATGTGAAATTGGCTGATACATATGAAAATGGAACACGGTCAAAAGCTGCCACAGCACCAGCCTCTTTGCTTTTCAACATTGCTTCATATGCAGCAGATACAGGGGCATCTGAAACTGAAGAGGATATCTTCCTTGAAACCATTCCACTTCCCACAAATATTGGAGCATCCAAGGGTCCTTGACAGTTAAATACAGAAGTTACAGAACCAGCCAACTGCAGCCGATAAAGGAAGATGAAAACAAGTTCACTCTTCTTTGTTCATGAAAGGCTACAAGCATGTAGCCAATTGGGTAACAATATCAGACAGGAGACCAAAAACAGTTTAGCTACCTCCAAATACACTTACAGGGTATAGTAAAGGTCTAATCTTAAAAGTTTTCATCATGGAATTTATTTTGACACAGGGAACCTGAATGAATTAATAAGGTAAATATTAGTAATTGGACGAAAAGTCAATAAATGTCACCAAACGACAATCAGAATTTCACCTTGACGAAACATCAATAGCAAAAATCTTCTGATTCAATATATATGTCAAATCCCCGTCACAATGGAATGAAATTGAAATCCAAAGTCACAATCATTGATCCACAACTAGGGCAAACATGCATAAAATCATACCTGACACATTAAATGAAACTCTCCTTCCTCAGGGTGGATGCCAAAATCTCCAGAAATTTCTAAAGGAGCCTCACCAAAGTGGCCACGTGCATTGTGTAGGAATATTCGTTGACCACGAAAAACTAAACTTGCTGACATATCCTGGAAGAAGATGCATGAAAAATACACATAATATTTCCTAACTACAAACAGTAACCTGCTTCCAATATGAAAAACAAAGATTACAAAGCAACTGTAATTGTTTCAGTTCTCACAGCTAACATTCAGAAAATTAAACAATGATAATTACATGATTAGGTACAAAGTTTTTTGACATGCTGAAATGGCAATTTGAAACAAGAATATTGGCAGGCTTAAAAAACCAAAAAGGAAAATTGGAATGTTGTGGGCTTATGAAAAAAGTGATGTAAATAACATACACAATTTACCCAGCAATATCTGTATCAAATAGCCACAGAAAATACCTCAACAGGGAGACAAGGAGATTAAAATTTTGAAAACAGATGAGACAAGGACATACAGAGAACAATGATGGAGCATCAAGAATTTGGAAGGCCAGTCCTGTAACATCAAGCTGCCCATGAAGATTAGGAAATGTCTCCTCCTTTGACATGCAAACATGAACCTGCAAGTGTAGAAGGTGTACACAGCTCAGAAAGCATAAAGCACATGTTGGAACATGTAACACCACATAAAAGTTACAGGAGAGTAAAATACACACGGACTAGGAAAAAGGGTCTCAGGGAATGACACATCTTTTTCCCCATTGTCAAAGCAGGGTGAAATATGATGCCAAGATATTGGTGCCACATACTACTTCTTAAGGAATATAATCTCCAATTCTCTAGGGACACAATCAAACTCTGCAACACCAATTTATCTGTTTCTAATGAAATGTTTTAGTCCTAGCAAGATAATGAACTATAGTTCATTTAAAGTTGGAACAGGCAACTTTAAAATCATTTATGGAAACATGCTACTAAAAAAAAATAAGTTCTGGAATCCATCCATAAGTGCACATATACTGTGACTGGGGTATACAAATTTGACCAAAAAAACTAACACATCTGGCAGCATATGAGGAACTAAATACTGTTAAACTTTTAGAATAAAGAGACATGCTTGATAATTTACTAGATTTTAAATATAAGTCTAGCTAACAATTGTGTCTTAGCTCTCTTAAGTCTAGCCCTACTAGATCCTAACATCTTGTATGACTTTCTTGATAACTTAACATATACTCTCGTACAGCATGCTTCATAAAAGCCAACAAATAATACATACATATATGTCAAAGAAATGTCATGTAAAATAATCCAAAATCCATAGGCACAAAAGGCAAGCTTGAAAAGCCTAATCCAGAATCTAGAACATTAGAAATGAAAAACAAGCATATCAGACTCCTCCTATTAATCTTAAGTCAAGTTGCATTGATCTCTTTGTCAAGATTGATGCAAAAGTCTAAGATAAAAAGAAGTTAGGAAAGCACCTCACCAGTAGCTCTCCCTTTAGACCACTTGATTGGAATTTCTAGAATCCTTTCAAAAAGCTGACAAGAATGACAGAAGCAAGATTCACATGTTAAATCTACAATATCCAGACTGGAGTTAAAAAGGTTTTACAAGTTCTATCCTTACACATACATTCAGTGTATACCTTACCGGAGCAAAGAGGTTAACAATTTTTAAATTGGCATGCCAATTCTGTTCCAAAATGTCAACAAACACATCTGCAGTCAAGCAGCCACCATCTTCAGAGATGGCATCACATCTCCACATTTTACAGTTGCCACTCAATTGAACATGCAGACAGCCATAATGATTTTGGAACTTCACATGACCATTGGCATTCTCCATTTCCCTGGACACAGTACAGGAAAACCATAAATTCCAGAAATGATGCAAAACCTGCTCGAAAACTAATTTACTACCAACAAAAAATGTCTGTGTTAAAACAAAACAAATCCTGATTACAAAACCAATATATCATATTGCAGAAGAAAAAATATCGTCAGTTATCAGTTAAATTTACTCAAAGAATCTACAGCTTGTCAAATTTGCGATGGTTAGGTAAATCCTCAATGCCCAATAAGTGCAAACAAAGTGAAATTATAAGATTGAGTCCTGGCATAACAAGTATCGGAAATGAATATGCATGGAGAAAATGCAACTAAATAGCCTCAAAATCTGATACTACCTTATATTAAAAGTCAATGTTTCACAAACTAAGGAACTTAGAAAGACAGAAACAAAGCCAACTAATTACAGGTCCAATCGACTTCTTTATAGTTCTCACTTATAGATCAGTGTGATATTCACCAATGCTCTTCTAAGTTTATGTAAAGTTGTAAATTCTTCATCACCTTTAACTCTACAACATGGCATATCTATCAAATTATTGAGTCAGAAGACCATGACAACATACAGTTCTGTGCTGGAGAGATAAGGTAGATAGATAGCACAAAGAAGAAAAATGCAAATACTCATGGCTAATTAAAGGAATCTGCCATCACAAATATAATTTTGTAGAAAATCAGATAGAGTTCTCACCTTGGCTCCTTGTCACCATATGCAAGCAGCATCAGGGTTCCACCTTTGAAATGAACAGAATCAAGAGAAATGGGAAGCATCTTCTCAATTCCTCCAGTCTGCACTACATCCATCCCGTCAACAAGTTCTACAGCTATATCTTCAGCTTTTGGCCCTTTGCTGGAGTTCAGCTTTTCTATTGAACCAGCAAAGAGATAGGAGAACATCTTCCTGAAATTTCTTGAAAAAGAAGGTAGACCAGATTTCAAGATCAGGGACCACCTCCAAAATGGATGATGTTTGCCAGGCCCAAGGTAAAGCTTTTCAATGGTAGAATCTCCAGATGAATGACCATGTTGAATTTCAGATGTACCTATATCCATTTGTCCATCTCCAATATCAACTTCTGAATTCTCTTTAATTGCATCATCAGTTTTACCATTTCCACTGAAATTCCTTACTGATGGCAAAGTTACACTGAATCTTCCAACTTCATTCAATCTAACTAAAGTCATAAGGAACGGGTCACAGAAAAAATTAAAACTGTCTACAAGACAATAAGCATTTTTGCTGGCTGTATGAGGGTTTCCTGTATCTTTAAAGTAGCTCCCAGTGAAATCGTTAGCAGCTAAATGTTCCTCATCAGTGCTCAAACCAACAGTTTCGTCTACATCTGTATCACCATTGATTTGTGCCAAAAGGCTGGGAAAATTCATAACATCATAAGCATAAGGTGGCTGAGCAGGCTCATCAAACTTCCCATTGGATAAAAGTTGAAAATATAAGACTGCTGCTGCTGCACTACGCTTGAGAATTCGTCTCTTTGCATCAATAACACCAGCAGCTGGGATATCATTTTCATTAGCCTTCTTTTTAACTTTGTGCTTTCTGGATCCTTCAATGGCTCTAGACCAAAATTTAAGACCTGAACCAGGAAATTTTACACCAAAAGACTTCTCCAAATCAGCATGTTTTGTCTCATAATCAAGCCCATTGTCTGTGCAGTGATAATCCCCACAGCGCACCTTCTCATCCATGCATGAGAAAGAGTCAAAGTTTGTTATAGTCATTGAATGAGTCACAACCTCCTTGGAGTCATCATTTCCAGCATTGCCAGAACATCTTTCAGGAATAATGTAACCCTTCTCTGCAGCTTCCTTAGCATCATCATCTCTTTCTCTGGCAGAGCAAGCAGATAATTCCTCCCTGGCAAACCTTCTTGTTTTTGTTCGATAATCAATTCCTTCTTCTGCAGACAAGTGCCTTTGCAGACTACCTTCAGAGGATGGTATCCCTAACCAAGTATAATCCTTCTTTTGTGCAACCAGAACAATTGGATGTGACAAAACTGCATCAAGTACAACCTTCCCTGTTCTCAAACTTGCAAAAGGATGAAGCCGAAGTTTCATAGATGGAACCTCACCACAAGAAAATTCTTCATTATGAGGCCCAATTGAGCAAGACTCTAAAGTAATGCTGAAAGGTGAAACCCTACGAACCTTACCAATACTGACCTCTCGCTGGATATAATCACTGACCACCGAACAAACAGAAGGTAGAAGCTTAGCTTCAATGTAACCCTTGGCTTTTGTCTGACCATACCACACCAACAAGCACACCCCAGAAATTACAGCCACAAAAATTGAACATCTCACCAGCAGCAACCCCTCTTTCGACAAAGGAGTCAAAGACCTCACAAAGTCTTTGCTTCGCACAAAGGGCTCTCTCACACACTCCACATTCAGCCTATCTCTGGATCCAATGGCATTCCTCAATAACTCTATATTTTTACCAAAAATATGTGAAAACCTAGTTGCTTGAGTAATCCAATCATTGCGCTTGTTTACAAATGTACATTTTCGAGTACGCCTCTTTGATATCTGCCCTCTGCCAAGATACAAACAATTGGCATGATTTTGACAGTTTAAAGGGCCACGAAGCGGAGTTCCAAGGAAGGGGCAGTGGACTTTTAAGCTTATCATTGTCCCTTAGACAGCTTCTTCAGAAAATTGCAATTCACCATTCTGTGTCATGGGACCAAAAGACTTCTCTTAGTCCCCAAGTGGTTCACAATTTTACCTCACGCCCCAAAGCATTCCAACCCTAAAAACAAACGAAACGATTTTTAACCAGACAAGCATCAATACACACGCATTCAAGATTTAAGATATTCGAAAATTTAAGGCTCAATTTCCATCAAAGACAAAACAAAGGAGAGGGGGAAGAAAGAAGCAGTATTCAAGCATATCCGAAGCAGACTACAATTCCCTAAAATCATATGCAAAGAATACTATTATATATTTATGCTATTCATTCCCCTTCGGGACGAAACAAAAGGTCGAAATCGGAAGATGCAGAAAATAATAAAATTAATAATAAGCAAAAAAAAAAACACCAAACAGGAACATCAACGCATACGGACGAACGTATATTTCACCTGGAACTAGCAAGTACGGAATGGTGATTGGTGTGCGAAGCATGACGATTGTGTTGGCTGTTCTACTTTCTGATCTATCCGGTGGCTTGGAGACCCTTAGAGATGGAAGGGGCGACAAAGGAGGCAAGGAATGAACGAAGGATCGCTTGCTTGCTTGCTTGCTCGCTAACTTGCTGTGGTAGATTTCAGGTTCATTGACCAAAATGCCATGCAATCGCAAGAAAAATGTAAACACGATGCTTTTGTTCTCCTTTCCTTTCTGGACCTTTTATCCTTACCTCTCCAAGAATCGAGAACGAGGGTTAAATTTTGAATTTTGAGTCTAATATACCAAGTTTATCAAAATTTTTAGAATTGAAATGATTATTAAATAATTAAAATTTCCAAATTTCAAAGTTTAATTGATTTTAGTGAGATTGGACCATTAAAATTTATATTTAATATCAAATAAAAAATATGAATATTTATATATCTTATATAAAAAATATTGATATTATACATAAAGTATAAAAATTATATTATTATATTTGAATAATTTACTTATATATATATATATATATTTGTAAATTATATATAATAAGACTAAAAAGTCAATTAATTTTAGGAGACATAAGTGATTTAAATCAAATAAATTTAATACAAATTATATTATAATTTATATTTTTTATTTTAAAATAATATCTATATTTTTTGTTGAAGAATAAAATATTTTAATATAAATAAGATAATTTAAATTTAAAAAAATAAATATCAATATGGCATACAATTTCATGTATTTTTATTGAAGTACAAGTATAAATATTTTATCTAATTTTTATGATTTATGATTTAAAAAATAATGTGACTAATTTTCAAAAAATCAAATGTTAAAAAAATTCATATTACCACTCTTAATACAATGACAAAAATCATTATTTATATTTTTATGGCCTAATTCACTTAATCTTAATTAGTTTTACTAAATAAAAAAGGTATATCACACATATATCAATCCTAACCAACCAATTCACTAATTTGGTAATTAATTTTTAAAACTAATAGTTTTTTAGGACAAACTAAATTAAACTAAGATTTGATTCCCATTTTTATTGATGTAATTAATGATTTTAATTTAATTTTTAAATCATTAAAATTTAATCTCTTTTACTAATCTGGCTAATTAATCTAGTTTGATGTTAAAACTATTAAAGTTGATCACTTTTTCACTCGATCTTAAGTTGTTTCACTCAATAAAAAAATGTGCATTACAAGGATATCAATCATTAAGAGCATGACAATCATTATATTTGTCTATTTAAGATTAGGCTTTTTCACTCATTTTTTTGTCTTATTCCACCTTCCTCACAAGATAGTAAAAGTACTTGAACTTAAGTCAATATGAGATAAAGTATACCAAAATATTATTAGGCTACCACCTTGAATATATAACATTTTATGACTTTAGATATTAAAATAAACATATTTATTCTTTTATTGCATAATAAAGTAGCTAAGAATAAATTTTTAAAATATGACATTATATTATTTTTATTCCTTTATTAAAAAATAGTTGAAAAAGATGCAAAATTTTCAAAATTTATTTTTTAAAGAAAGCAATTAAATAATTAATTCTTGATTTGTAAAATGGTAAATGTGATACTAAATTTTAATGAAATGAGTGATTAAAAAGTTAAGAATTGTTACAAGAATTTCTTATATATCCAGAAGTTCAATGGTTTATATAATGCTTACTTCATAACGTTGGTGACAAGCTTGCTATAAAGCTTAAGTAAGAATAGGAAGACATATGCCTATCCTTTTGCACTATAAAAAGGAGTGTTATTACTATAAAGGGAAGGCTGAAGCAGTCAAAGGAAGATTTGTAGGTTATCAAGGAGAACTATGCTACTAAAAATAAGGTTACAATTCAAGAAAATACTTACATTATGGCAAAATTTTTACCCTTCATCTTATGGACGAGGTGCTCGAGATATGGTTTAAGTAAGACTTAATCCGTTTCAAGGATTATATGCTTCATCCTTAGTCCTTGCCTAAGACTTTAAGTGACAAGCAAGTGGCTAAGCTTAATAAAGACAATCCATAAGGTGGTAAGGTTAAAGCTTTAAATGGCTAACAACTTTTGAGTTTGATAAATAAGCCATTAGGCAATAAGTATTAGGGGAACCCAAATAAGGAATAAAACTTTAGGTTTTTTAACATTTGATTTTTTTGTAATAACATATCTTACAATAACTAGTTTATTTTTCCCCAAGTTAAACTAATAGAAGTTTCTTTTTTTTTTTGTCTTATTCTCTTTTATCCTTTTGTTATGGTTTATTAAATGGTATCATCATGTTCTTTTTTATATTATTACTTCACGTTAAAAACATCATTTTTTTTGTTAACTATTCATTTTTAATATATTATCTACTCCTTATACCTTTTGAAATCATGATGTAATTATTCTTAGCATTTGTTGGTGACCATCACATGTCATATTACCATTGGCTATGGTATTCTATATAAAGGCAAGACCTTGAGAATTCTTTATTAGCCTCTTTTTTTTTCTTTTACCTTATTGCTTTTCTCTTTTGAAAGCATTTCTAACTCATCCCTTCTACAATAAGTGCACTATGTTATCTTGCTATTTAGACTTCATTAGCTAATATAATTCTTTAATAGGATAATCCTCAACCATATGTTTTTTATCACAACTAAGCTTTAAAGGAGTACTAGTCTACCCACCATGAAAGGTTTAACCAGCTTATTTACATGCCATATGATGTTCATAATTATAATAATTGTAATTTTACTTTTAGTGTTCACTAAAAATAACTAAATAGATACTCTATTAGGCATTATCATCTACTTAAGGGTATTAACTCAATAATGTTGTGTTTTAATAAACAGGCTTACTATCTATCTTATGAACACATTATGTTTTTTATAGAGTAATTAAATCTTTGGCTTAATTGTTCCCTTCCTCATGTCATTCATGAGTTTTTTAGTATTATAAGGATAGTTCCTTATTAGTTAGTTTTTAATTCTTAGCAACTTTTAATAGGTTTACTTTTCTTTAATACCAAATTTTGCTTAATTATAACCAAAACAATGGTAACTTATCTGTTTAATATTATGCTCACTTCATCTAAGGGTGATCAAGGTTACCACTACCTCTAAAGTCAAGGCATTAAAGGGCCATAGAATTTTAAAGGGCCATATTTTTATTAAAGGTGATTTGAAGGATAACTTTTTGTTCTTCTAACCTAAAGATAAGGATATCATATTTTCTAAGCATTAAAGTATAATAATGATAATTGTTATTCACCTCACTTAAGTCTTCAAGAGTTTGCAAATGTAGGCATGTTAACTTAGGAGTGTACTCTCTTTAATCTACTAATGGTACTTATGAGAGCCTATTCTCTTTCTTAACCTTAAAGAATTAGATTGAGTATGGGTTTATATATAGAGAAGAAGAGTACATTGCTTTATTTATAAGATTTTTAGTCTAAGAGTTTATGAAGGTTTAGGCCATTATAAGATTCTTGCCATATGGTCAGTTGACCTTGACCTAGTTATGGCATTGGGTGGATATAAACTATTAAAGATATCTCATCTTCTTCTTAAGGCATACACTTATTATTTTCTTGTGATTAAGTAATATTAACCATTAACATTTTTCTTCATTATAGGTACGACCTCTCAAGGATTTGTTCCTATAAAAGGTGATCAATTTGACCAAGTTGAGTAAGTCAACCTATAAGCTATGGCACTTTATGGCCTATTAGGTTTAGAGGTGATTATATTGAAGTGTCCAATTATGGGGACAACTCTAGAACCCCTTATTAAGTAAGCACAAATTTAGAGAGTAAATGCCTTATTATAGGTTAAAAATCAATCCTTAATATTCTAATGGAACCAAACCAAAGCGATCTATAAGACAAGCACAAATCAAGCTAAGTAACCACTTTTAAAGGGTCTATAACCTAAGCCCTAGCACTTAGCAACTAAGAAGTAGTTTTCTTAACTCAAACATCAACTTGATCTATAAGGTGTTAACTCAAGTAAGGAGATTAAAGTTAAGTTTGATTGGTCTAAGGAAGAAGATGTTTAACTTCCCTTCCTTCTCCTTGCTTCCTAAGACAAGAGTAAATAACTCGTTTAAGTTTCTAAATTAAAGTAGTATACCAGGTTTTTAGCGCTTTAATAGGAAAGCTAGTAATAAAGTTACCACCAGTTATTTTAAACTTAAAGAATGTGATGGGCCAATTAAAAATAATGAATAAGCAATTAAACTACTTAAGGTAGTTGTGGAAGGAAAGGGATATGGCTTGAATAACTCACACTCAAATTGACAACCAAGTTATGGATATAATTCAAGCTAACAACCAACTTTAAGCTATAATAACAAGGTTTGAAGCTAAGTTTGAAAAGGCTTATGGGTTATAGGCAAAGTGGGATACCTAAGTGCTAAAGAAACCTAAATTAAAGAGTTGGAAAAATAATTGGGTTAAGAAAGGACTATTCATTTGCATTAATCCCTTAAGTAGTATGTGCAAGAAAGTGAGATTAGGGTAAAATTTGTTCGTTTAAGAGTTTACTTGAATGGAGTAGTTGAATATGAAACAGAAATAAAGCCAAAATTAAAGCAAGCTCTAATGGGCTTTAGCTTATTTAAAGAGGTTAATAAATAAGTTGCTATTAATAATAACATATGGTATTACCAAGCCTATAAAGCTTTGCAGAAGCTTTTTTCTTTTTATTAAAGATATAAGGCTAACTTTACCTTATTCTAGTATACATATCTACTTGAGACATTTTACCATTTGTTCTTTAATCAGTTAAGGCTTTCTTTTCTAACCTATATCCTTTTAGCCTAGATAGATAACTTCTATTTACTTGAATTAAAGGTCATGAATTACCTCCTATCATGTCATTTCAATTGTTGTAATGTTTTGCCATATTATGTGTTGTTATGGTTGCTTTAGTGTTTTTGTATCTATGTTTCTAGTTTTTTTACTTGCAACTAATTTTGCATAAATTTTGAAATTTGATTATTAGAATTTATTTATTTTTAATAACATTTATTATTATCAGTCCACCTTTATTTACTCAGTTGCCTTCAATTGTCACACAACACTTACCTATAAAGATTAATTATAAGCACTAAGAAAAAGATCTAACTAGACTCAATTTCTCAAATCTATTGGGGTTAAACTTCCTTTAAGTGAATTAATACTTGCATAATTCATATCATGATGTGGTTGGTTGTTATGAATTAGGCATAACAAGTGATATTAAAAATTCCCCTAATTTTTGCTGTTATAAATAGGATAATTTACTTATTGACATCAAGATCATTGTGGCATCTTACAACTTGTCATGTTATATCAAGAAACATGTTGATCTATCTCACTTAAGTGCATTTAATGGTCCTTTCAAAAAAAGGACTCCTTAGGTTAGGCTACTTGTCTTATCCTTTATGAAAACTTGGCAAGCTAGTTAGTTTGGCAAGCTTGTGTGGTTTACAGTTAGATGATCATAACTTTGGTGTAAGGTATTACAATATTGGCCTATGGTGCTTATGCTAGGATTCGTTTTAAAGGTTTAACCTTTTTCTAGTCTTGGTAATTGGAAAGTTCTGACTTGATATTTCTTAAGTGAAAGTAATAAGCCTTTCTTTAAGCATCATTTTCCTTAAACTACTCACTCTCATTTTCCTTATTATGTCAAGAAAGCTATTAGTAAACCTCCTTTACTTTTATTGTATTCTTACTTCTACTTTTTTCTTTTGTACAAATTTTTTGTATAATTAAATGATTAGAAAAAGTTACACCCTTTTATTACTTTATCAATAAAAGGTGAAATTTTTCATCAATTTGCTTATGGTTGTGTGTAAAGTATCTTTCATGCATCTTTATTGCAACATCTTTATACCAAATGTTTTTTATTACAATTTGTGTTTTCTTAGTTTGGTTTTACAAATCATGTTTAATTTGCAAGTTTATGGTGCTTTTCTTTAGAACATGTTTTCATAAATGATGTTAGAGGTATTGGTCCTCTCTCTAAACTAACTTATACTTAACCCTTTATAATTTTCATAATCTAAAGTAGTGCTTTGTAATATTTACCTAATTTGTTATATCCTACATTTATAAGGTCTAAGGTCTCCCTCATTTTATCCGATGTAAAACTCTATTACATTCTTTTTTACTAAATCCAACAACCTTTTAGTTGCAAATAGGGTTGACTCACCTATTACCTCATTTAAAGCACTTGGTGGTAGAAATCAAATTTAGGTTAGACTAATTCTAATACCCTTTATCACAAGATCCTTGCCTTCCTTCAAAAAGCAACCTAATAAGGCATGTAACACATATGTTTATAAGGCCCAAGATTCCCTTGTTTCCATCTAATGTAGCATTCCATCACATTCTCCTCCATTGAATCCGATGACATTTTTACCGTAGATCGGGCCCGCTTACTAACGATCTTACTTAAAGTACTTGATTGCGAATATCAGATTCAAGTTGAGTAAGTTTTGATACCATTTGTGACGAGGACATTACCTTTTCCTCAAAAGGCAAACTATTGGGGTGTACAACACTTATGTTTATAAGGTCTACAATCTTCCTTTTTTTATTTAATATAGGATTCCATCACATTCTTCCCCTACTGAATATGACGTCTTCTTTATGAATTAGGCCCACCTACTTATTCCTTCACTTAAAACATTTAGCGACAAATATCGAATTCGAGTCCGGTCAAATTTGATATCATTAATTATAAAGTCATTCCTTTTTCTCCAAAAAGTAACCTATTGGGATTTGCAACACTTATGTTTATAAGACCCAAGATCTCTTTCTATTTGATGTAAGATTCCATCACATTCACTCCCCCATTGAATATGACGACGTCTTCCTTGCAGATTGAGTTTGCCTGCCTACTACCTCCCTTTAAACACTCGGAAAAGAACATCGGATTTAAATTAGGATGGTTATGATACCACTAGTCATAAAGTCATTATCTTTTCCTCAAAAAGTAATTAATTAGGGTGTGTAACAATTACGTTTTTAAGGCACAAATCCCATTCTTTCTACTTGATATAAGATTCCATCGCATTATCTCTCATCGAATTTGATGATGTCTTCATTGCAGATTAGGCCTATTTGCCTACTTCTTTACTTAGAGCACTTGTCAACAAACATTGGATTCAGGTTTGATCGATTATGATACCACTTATAAAGAGGCTATAACATTCTTTCTAAAAGGTAACTTATTGGGGTGTACAGTACTTATAGTTATAAAGCTCAAAATTCCCTTCTTTCAATTTAATAAAGAATTTCATCCTATTCTTTCCCACCAAATCTGACAACATCTTCATCACAGATTAGGCCACCTACCTACTTTTTCACTTAGAGCACTTTGTCGCAAACATCAAATTTGATTCAAGCTAATTCTAATACCACTTATTACAAAGCCATTATCTTATCTCTAAAAGGTAACATATTGAGGTATGCAGTACTTAAGTTTAAAAGGCCCAAAATGCCCTTATATATATGATGTAAAATTTTATCGCATTCTCCCTTATTGAATCTAATGACGTCTTATCATAAATTGGGTTTGCCTATCTATTCCCTCTCTTAGAGCACTTGGGGACAAATATCATATTTGAATCAAGTCAATTCTAATGCCGTTTGTTATAAGAAATAACCTTCTCCCAAAAAGGTAACTTATTAGGGTGTGCAGTACCTATATTTATAAAACCTAAGCTCTCCCTCTTTCTATCTGATGTAAGACTATCACATTATTTCTCGTAAATCCGATAACATTTTCGTCGCAAATAGGGCCTACCTACTTACTGTCTTATTTAAAAATATCGAATTTAGATTAGACTGATTCTGATACCCTATATCACAAAATCATTACCTTCCTCTAAAAAGCAACCTACTAAGGTATGCAACACATATGTTTATAAGGCCTAAGATTCCTTTGTTTTTATTTAATATAGGATTTCATCACATTCTCTTCTACTAAATCTGATGATGTCTTCACCGTAAATCGAGTCCGCTTACCTACGACCATATTTAGAGCACTTGGCAACAAACATTAGATTTGGGTCGAATTAGTTTTTATACCATTTGTCACGAGAACATTACCTTTTCCTTAGCTAGCAAACTATCAAAGTGTTTTATAAGGTCTACAATCCCCTTTTTTCTATTCAATATGGGATTCCATTACATTTTTCTCCACCGAATCCAATAATGTCTTATTCACAAATTAAGCCTACCTGCTTATTCCTTCGCTTAAATCACTTAGCAATAAATATTGGATTTGAGTCTGGCTAAATCTAATACCACTAAATATAATGTCATTCCTTTTTTTTTTTTTTTCAAAAGGCGACGTATTAAGATCTGTAGCATATATGTTTATAAGACTTAAGATCTCTCTCTTTCTATTTGATGTAAGATTCCATCACATTCACCCCCACTGAATCTGATGATATCTTTATTACAAATCGAACCCACCTATCTACTCGCTTGCTTAGAGCATTTAGTGGCAGATATTGGATTCGAGTTAAGATGGTCTTTATACTATTTCTTATGAGGCCATTACCATCTCTTAAAAAAAGCAATTTATTGTGTTATATAGCACTTATGTTTATAAGGTTTAAGATCATCCTCTTTTTATCCGATGTAGAATTTCATCATATTCTCTCCTACTGAATTTGACGATGTCTTCATCATAGATCAAGCTCATTTACCAACTCCTTTACTTTAAGCACTTGACAAGAGATATCAAATTCGAGTCAAACTAATTTTGATACCACTTGTCACAAGACATTACCTTTTCTTTAAAAGGTAATTTATTGGGGTATGCAACACTCACATTTTATATGGCCCAAAATTCTCCTTTTCTATCTAATGTAGAATTTCATCATATTCTTCTCTATCGAATTTAAAGACATATTTGTCACAAATCGGGCCTACTTACTTACTTTCTCGTTCAAAGCACTTAACAGCAAACATCGGATTCGAGTTGGGCCGATCCTTATACTATTTATCACGAACGATTACCTTCCCTCCAAAAGGTAACGCGTTGAGAGGTGCAACACTTATCTTTATATGGCCTAAAATCTCCCTTTTTCTATCTAATGTAGAATTTTATCACATTCTTTCTTATCAAATTTGAAAACATCTTTGTTACAAATCGGGTCCACCTACTTACTCCCTCATTTAAAGCACTTGGCAACAAACATCAAATTTGGATTGGGCCGATCCTTATACCACTTCTCATAAGCCATTGCCTTTTCCCCAAAAGATAACTTATTAATATGTGCAACACTTACATTTATAAGGTTCAAGATCCCCCTCTTTCTATTCAATATAAAATTTTATTACATTTTTCCCCATCGAATTTAACATCTTCATTGTGAATCAAGCCCACCTACCTACTCCATCGCTTAGAGCACTTGACAATAGATATCAGAATTGGATTTGACCAAATCTAATACCATTAATCACGAGGCAATTCCTTTTTCTCTAAAAGGTAATCTATTAGAGTCTACAACATTTATATTTATAAGGCTTAAAATCTATCTCTTTATATTTAAAGTAGGATTTCATAACATTCACTCTCACTGAATCTAACAATATCTTTATCGCAAATCGAGTTTACTAGCCTACTCTTTCACTTAAAGCACTTGGTGATAAATATTGAATTCAAGTCAAGTCGATCTTGATAACATTTCTTATGAGACCATTATTTTCTCCCTAAAAAAGCAATTTATTGTAGTATGCAACACTTATATTTATGAGGTCTAAGATCCTTCTCTTTCTAACTGATGTAGAATTCCATCACATTCTTCCCTACTAAATTTAACGATGTCTTCATCATGAATCGAGCTTGCCTACCTACTCCCTTGTTTGAAGCGCTTGGTAGGGGATATTGAATTCAAGTCCAACTGGTTCTAATATCAATTGTCACGAGGTATTACCTTTTCTCTAGAAAGTAACCTATTGGGGTGTGCAGTATTTATGTTTATATGATCCAAAATCCTCCTTTTTCTATCCAATGTAGAATTCTATAACATTCTTCCCTAGTGAATTTAATATCTTCGTCACAAATCGAACTTGCCTACCTATTCCCTTGTTTAAAGCACTTGGTAGGGGATATTGAATTCGAGTCGAATTGGTTCTAATATCAATTGTCATGAGACATTACCTTTTTTCTAAAAAGTAACCTATTGAGTTATGCAACACTTACATTTATATAGCCTAAAATCTCCTTTTTCTATCTAATGTAAAATTGCATCAATTTCTTCCCTACCGAATTTAATGACATCTTCATTAAATCGACCCCACCTGCTTATTTTCTCGCTTAAAGCACTTAGCAACAGAATTCAGATTCGGGTCAAGCTAATCCTTATACCACTTCTCATAAGGAATTACCTTATTCGTAAAAGGCAGCCTATTAAGGTGTGCAACATCTACGTTTATAAGGCCCAAGATTGCCTTTTTTTTTTCCATCCGATATAGAATTTCATCACATTCACTTCCACTAAATTTGACGATGTCTTCATTGCAAATCAAACCCATCTATTTACTCCCTCACTTAAAGCACTCAGCCACAAACATCAAATTCTGGTCTGACCAAATCTGATACCACTTGTTATAAGGCCATTCCTAAAAGATAACTTATTGGAATGTAAAGTACTTACACTTGTAAGGTCTAAAATCCCCCTTTTTTTATTCAATGTAGGATTTCATTACATTCTTCCCCACAAAATTTGGCTTCTTCATCACAAATCGGGCCTGCCAGCCTACTCCCTTACTTAAAGCACTTGATAGTAGATATCGAATTCAGGTTGGGTTAGTTCTAATACTAATTGTCACATGACTATACTTTCTCCCTAAAAAGTAACATATTAGAATATGCAACACTTATGCTTATAAAGCCTAAGATCTCTATCTTTTTATTTGATGAAGGATTCCATTACATTCTGCCCAATTGAATTCAATGCTGTCTTTATCATAGATCAGGTTTACTTGCCTACTCTTTCCCTTAAAGCACTTGGTAACAAAGAACATATTCAAGTTGAATCGATTATGATACCACCTATTACGAGGCATTAGCTTCTCCTTAAAAGGTAATTGATTAGAGTATGAAGCACTTATGTTTATAAAACCTAAAATTCCTTTCTTTCTATTTGATGTAGGATTTCATCACATTCTCCTTTACTGAATCTAATAATGTCTTCGTCGTGAATCAACCCTACCTGCTTACTCTTTTGCTCAAAGCACTTAATGGCAAACATCAAATTCATGTCAAGTCAATTTTTATATCACTTGTCACAAGGCATTACCTTCTCCCTAATAAATAACCTATTTAAGTGTACAACATTTACGTTTATAAGGTCCAAAATCCTCTTGTTTCTATCTAACAAAGAATTTCATCACATTCTTATCTACCACTTATCACGAGATCATTACTTTTTTTATAAAAAGTAACATATTGGGGCTTACTATACTTATGCTTATAAGTTTCAAGATCTTTTTCTTTCTATTCGATGAAAAATTTCATAACATTTTGCCTCACTGAATATAATGACATCTTCATCACAGATCAGACTCACTTGCCTATGACCTCATTTAGAGTACTTAGAGGTAGACATCAGATTCGAGTTAATCCAATTTTGATACCACTTATCACAAAGTCATTACCTTCTCTTTAAAAACCAAACTATTGAGGTATATAGCGTCCATATTTATAAGGCACAAGATCTCCCTCTTTCTATTCAATATAAGATTCCATCACATTCTCACCTATTGAATACGATGAAGTCTGCATCACGCATTAGGCAAGTCTGTCTACTCATTTACTTAAAACACTTAGCGACAAATATCTGATTCGAGTTTAGACAATTCTTATACCACATATCACAAGACCATTAACTTTTCCCCAAGAGGTAATTTATTGTGATTTACAACACATATGTTTATAAGGGCAAATATCTCTTTTTTTATTCGATATATAATTCTATCACAATCATCCACAATGAATATAACGACATCTTCATTATAGATTAGGTCTACCTATATACTCCCTTAATTAAAACACTTGGTGGCAAACATTATGTTTCAGTCAAGCTTGTTATAATACTATTTGTCACAAGATCATTTCCTTCTTTCCAAAAGGTAACCTATTGTAATGTACAGCACTTACATTTATAAGATCCAAAATCTCTCTTTTTCTATCTGATGTAAAATTCCATCACATTCTCCTCTACCGAAACTGACAACACTTTTGTCCTAAATTAGGCTTGCCAACCTATACTCTCGCTTGGCAGTGAATATCCAATTCGAGTCAAGCCAGTTCTGATACCACTTATCATAAGGTATTACGTTCTCCCTAAAACATAACCTATTGGGGTGTGTGGAACCTACATTTATATGGCCTAAAATCCCCTTCTTCCTATCTAATGTAAACTCCATTATATTCTCTTATACTAAATCTAATGATGTCTTCATCGTGGATCAGGTTTGCCTACTTACTCCATCACTTAGAACACTTGACAACAAACACTAAATTCAAGTTGGGTCAATTTCAATATCACTTATCGCGAGTCTTTATCTTCTCCCTAAAAAATAACTTATTAAGGTATATAGCACCTACGTTTATAAAGTCTAAAATCCCCCTCTTTCTATCTGATGTAGAATTTTATTACATTCTCTCCTTTTAAATTTGACAATGCCTTCATTATAAATCAAGCCTACTTACCTATTCCTTTGCTTATAGCACTTGGCAGCTAACAACGGATTCAATTCAGATTAATTTTGATATTACTTATTATGAAGTCATTACCTTTATCTTAGAAGGTAACCTATTAAAGTATACAGTACTTATACTTATAAGGCCTAAGATCCCCCTTCTTCTCTCCAATGTAGGATTTCGTCACATTTTCATTCACCGAATCCAACGTCTTCATCACAGATAAGTCCCACCTACCATTTGTTACAAGATATTACCTTGTTCTCAAAAGGTAACCTATTGAAATATGCAGAACCTACAATTATAAGGTCGAAGATCCCTATCTTTCTATCTGATGTAGGATTCTATCACATTCTTCCACATCAAATTTGATGACATCTTCATTGCAAATCAGGCATGCTTGCCTATTTCCTTACTTAAAGCACTTAATGACAGACATCAAATTCAAGTTGGGCCGATTTTGATACCATTTGTCACAAGGCATTACCTTCTCCCCAAAAGCTAACCTATTAAAATGTGTAATACCTACACTTATAAGGCCCAAGATCTCCATCTTTCTATTTGATGTATGATTTTATCACATTTTCTCCCATCTAATCCAACAATATTTTTATTGTAGATCAGGCCCATCTTTCTACTTCCTTCCTTAAAGCACTTGGTGATAGACATTGGATATAGGTCTAATCGGATTTGATACCGCTTATTACAAGGTCATTACCTTTTTTTTTCTAAGAAATAGCTTATTGGTTCTACAACACTTATATTTATAAGGTTCAAAATCTCTCTTTTTTTTATCTTATGTAACATTTCATCACATTCTCTCCCATTAAATCTAACAATGTTTTCATCGCAAATCGAGCCCGCCTGCCTAATCACTCACTTAAAGCACTTAGCGACAAACATCGAAATTGAGTTATGTCGATCCTAATACCACTTGTTATGAGTCCATTGTCTTCTCCCCAAAATATAACCTATTATGATGTACAACACTTATATTTAAAAGGTCCAAAATCTTTCTCTTTCTATTTGATTTATAATTTTATCACATTCTCCCCTATCAAATATAACATCTTTACTGTGCATTGAGCCTGCTTATTTACTCTCTCACTTAAAGGACTTGGTAATAAACATTGAATTCGAGTTAAGTTGATTTTGATACCATTTCTTATGAAGCATTGTCTTCTCCTTAAAAGGTAATATATTAGGATGTGTAGCACCTACATTTATATGGTAGAAGATCTTCCTTTTTCTAATTGATGTAAAATTTCATCATATTCTTTCTTACTGAATCTAATGACATCTTTGTCACAGATAAGACCTGTATGCCTACTCCTTCCATTAGAACACTTAGCAATAAACATCAAATTCAGATTGGACCAATTATAATACCATTTGTCATGAGGTATTACCTTCTCCTTAAAATGATAACTTATTAAAATGTATTGCACTACGTTTATAAAACTCAAGATTTCCTTTTCTCTATCCAATATAAGAATCCATCACATTCTCCCCCATGGAATCTGACATCTTCATCGCCAATCGTAACCACTTGCCTACTCCTTCACTTAAAACACTTGACAACAAACATTAAATTTAGGTTATGCTAGTTTTTATACCATTTGTTATGAGCTCATTACCTTCTTCCTAAAAGGTAATATATTCAAATTTATAGTACCTACATTTATAAGGTTGAAGATCCTTTTCTTTCTATTAGATGTAAGATTTCATCACATTTTTTCCCACCAAATCTAACTATATCTTCATCATAGATCGACCTCGCCTACTAACTCCCTCGCTTAGAATATTTGGCATTTGATAAGATGGTTCTTATATCACTTGTCACAAGGTATTACCCTTTCCCTAAAAGGTAACATATTGGGTCATACAGCACCCACGTTTATAAGGTTTGAGATCCCTTTCTTTTTATTAAATATAGAATTTCATCACATTTTTTCCCATCAAATCTAACAATGTCTTTATCCCAGATTAGGCCTACTTGTCTACTTCTTCACTTAGAGCACTTGGCGGCTAACAACAAACTTGGATTGAGACGACTTTAATACCAGTTATCCCAAGACTATTACCTTCTTCTTAGAAGGTAACCTATTAAAGTATACAATACATACACTTATAAGGTTCAAGATCTCCCTTTTTCTATCCGATAAAAAATTTCACCACATTCGATGATGTCTTCATCCCAAATCAAGCTTGCCTGGCTAGTCCTTCTCTTAGAGCATTTAGTAGTGGACATCAAATTCTGATTAGATTGATTCTAATACCACTTATCATGAGGTCATTACTTTTTTTTTCAAAAGCAACTTATTGGAATGTATAGCACTTACATTTATAAAGCCTAAGATCCCTCCCTTTTTATCTAATATAAGATTTCATCACATTCTCCCTTACTAAATCTAACAATATCTTCATCACAGATCAAGTTTATCTACCTACTCACTTGCTTTGCGTACTTGACGGCAGATATCAGATTCAAGTCATGCTGATTCTGATACTACTTGTTACGAGATCATTATCTTCTTTGCAAAAGGCAAATAATTATGGTATGCAATACTTACATTTATAAAGCTAAGATCCTTTTCTTTGTATAGGATGTAAAATTTCATCATATTCTCTCTTATTGAATTTAATGATGTCTGCATTGCAAATTAGGCTAACTTATCTACTCCTTCACTTGAAACACTTAGAGGCGAACATCAAATTCGTATCAGGCTAGTTCTGAGACCATTTGTCATAAGGTTATTTCTTTTTTCCCAAAAGGCAACCTATTAACATATACAACATTTATGTTTATATGACTCAAGTCTACCTCTTCTTATCCAATATAAGATTACATCACTTTTTTCCCATCGAATTCGATGTCTTCATCGCAGAATGAGCTCGTTTATCTACTCCTTTACTTAGAGCACTTGGTGGTAAATATCAAATTCAAGTTAAGCTGGTTCTGATACTATTTATCATGAGGCCATTATCTTTTTCCCAAAAAACAACCTATTGGGATGTACAACACTTATGTTTAAAAAGGTCAAGATCACCCACTTTTTTTCCAATGTAAAATTTCATCACATTCTCCCCTATCGAATCTAATGACATATTCGTCACAAATTGAACTTACATACTTACTCCCTCACATAATTAGAGACGAGCATCGAATTTGAGTCAAGTCGATTTAGCTACCACTTGTCATGAGACCATTACCTTTTACTAAAAGACAACTTATTGAGGTGTATAGTATTTACATTTATAAAACGTAAGATCCTTCTCTTTCTATCTGATGTAAAATTCTATCACATTTTTTTCCATTAAATTTGACAATGTTATCATCGTAAATCATGTCTGCTAGCTTACTCTTTTACTTAAAACATTTGGCAACGGACATCAAATTCGGGTCAGATTGACCACTCATTAAGAGTTCATTACCTTCTACTTAAAAGTAACCTATTTTGATATGCAACACTTACATTTATCAAGTATAAGATCCCTCTTTTTATCTAATGTAGGATTCCATCACATTTTCCTTCACTGAATCTAACGATGTCTTCTTCACAAATTAAGCCTATCAACCTAATCCCTTGCTTAGAGCATTTGGCGATGAACATCAAATTTAGATCAGGTTAGTTTTGATACCACTTGTCACATGGTATTACCTTCTCAATAAAAGTTAACTTATTGGAGTATACAACACTTACATTTATAAGGCCCAAAAGTCTTCTTATTAAGCTTTTATTGAAGTATTGTAGCTTAAGCTCACCTGTCTACTCTCTTGCTTAGAGCACTTGGCAGTAACATCGAATTTGGGTCAAGTTAGTTCTAATACCACTTGTCACAAGGCATTACCTTCTCCTCATGTATATCACCTATATTTGTAAGGACCAAAATCTCCTTTTTTTTCTATTCGATATAGGATTTCATTACATTCTCTTGTACTAAATTCAACAACATCTTAGTCGTGGATCAGACCAACCTACTTACTTCTTCGCTCAAAACACTTAGTGACAGACATTGAATTTGGGTCTAATCGATTCTAATATCATATGTTACAAGGTCATTACCTTCCTCTCAAAAGTTAACTTATTAGGGTGTGTAATACTTATATTTAGAAGGTTCAAGATTTTTCTCTTTCTATCCAATGTAGAATTTCATCACATTCTCCTTTACTGAATCCATTCATTGTAGATTGAGCTTACCTGCCTACTCTTTCGCTTAGAGCACTTAACGGTGAATATCAAATTTGAGACAAACTAATTTTGATACCACTTGTTATATGGTCATTACCTTTGCCCCAAAAGGTAACCCATTAAGGTATGCAGTACTTACATTTATAATGTCTAAAATTCTCCCTTTTTTTATTTGATATAAGATTTTTTCATATTCTCCTACACCAAATCTGATGACATTCTCCCCATGGATAATACTTACTTACCTACCCCCTCGCTCAGAGTACTTGGCAACAGATACTCAATTTAGTTTTAACTAGTTCTAATAACACTTGTCACGAGATCATTACCTTCTCCCCAAAAGACAACTTATCAGGGTGTATAGCACCCATGTTTAAAAGGCCTAATATCTCTGCCTTTCTATTTAATGTAAGATTCTATTACATTTTTCATTACTAAATCTGACATTTTTATTGCAAATTAGGCCTGCTTGCCTACTCCCTCGCTCAAAGTACCTGGCAGTAGTGATTAGATTCAAGTTGGATCAATCCTAATATCACTTGTCATGAAGTCATTACCTTCTCTCCAAAAGGCAACCTATTGGGATTATCACCACTTATGTTGATAAGACCCAAGATCCTTCTAATTCTATTCAATGTAAAATTTCATTACATTCCTCCTTATTAAATCTAACATCTTTATCATAGATCAGCACTACTTATCTACTCCCTCACTTAGAGCCTTTGGCAGCAAACATCAAATTCAAGTCAAGCTAATTTTAATACTACTTGTCATCAAGCATTACTTTCTTTCTAAAAGATAACCTATTAAGGTATGTAGTACCAAATTTTATAAAGGTCAAGATCTCCCTCTTTTTATCTAATGTAGGATTCCATTATATTTTTCCCCACAAAATCTGCCGACATCTTCATTATAGATTGGGTTTACTTGCTTACTCTCTCACTTAAAATACTTAGCAACAGACATCGAATTTAGGTCGGACTAGTTCTGATATCTCTTGTTACAAGATCATTACCTTTTACCCAAAATGTAACCTATTGGGGTATGTAGCAGTTATATTTATAAAATTCAAGATTCTTCTCCTTCTATTCAATGTAGGATTCCATCACATTTTTTCTCACCAAATCCGATGACATCTTCATTACAAATCGGGCTCGCTTGCTTACTGCTTCACTTAAAACACTTGGCAGCAGACATCAGATTCAGGTTAGGTCAGATACCACTTGTGATAAGGTCATTACCTTCTCTCCAAAAGCTAAATTATAAAGGCGTACAACACCTACATTTATAAGACCTAAGATGCCCCTCTTTATATTCAATATAAGATTTTATCACATTCTCCCCTATCAAATCCAATGACGTCTTCATTGCAGATTAAGCCCATTTGCCTACTTCTTTACTTAGAGTACTTGGCGATGAACATTAGATTTAGGTTAGGCTAGTTTTGATACTACTTGTCAAAAGGTCATTACCTTCTTTCCGAAAGATAACTTATTGAGATGTGTAACACTTATGTTTATTAAGTCTAAAATCCCCCTCTTTCTATTTGATGTAGGATTCCATCACATTCTTCCCCACCGAATCTGACATCTTTGTTACAGATAAAGTCTGCTTACCTATTATCTTGATTAAAACACTTGGTGATAGACATCAGATTCAGGTTGGATTGGTTTTGATACCTTATCACAAAACTATAACTTTCTCCCCAAAATATAACCTATTAGGATATACAACACTTTTGTTTATCAAGCCTAAGATCCCCCCCATAAAACAGTTTAGGATTCCATCATATTCTTTCCTTCTGAATTCAACGACGTCTTTATCACAAATCAAGCCCGTGTGCCTATTACTTCACTCAAAGTACTTAGTGATAGACATTGGATTCAAGTTGGGTTAGTTTTGATATCATTTGTTCAGGGAAACTGTACATGCGAGAATTTATCATCACAAAAATGGTTTACAGAAAGATTTATGACCATTTTGGGCAACGAAATTCGCCTGAAAAGCTCTTTGGTGACGAGACCAAATAAGCTATAAGAAATCGCTTAAAGGTTTTTGTGCGACGAATTTGGTTGCAGAAACATTTGAGCAATGAATCTCTTTGTGAAAGCATCTGACCGATCAAATCAACTCGAGTGACTAATTTCTGAGGGTCTACATGGAACATGCGACTATTTTTTATTACAACTAAAAATATTTTTAAAAGTTTTTATCTCATATTGAAAATAAAAAAATTTATTTGAAATATTTATAAGATGATACCTTTTTTTAATTTTGTAAAAATAAAGATAAAAAAAAAAGATTTTGTTCCAGGTGACTACTTCACCCTTCTCTCCAAAAGGCAACCTATTCCAATGTGTGGCACTTTCATTTATCAAATCCAAGACTTTCTATCTAATGTAGGATTTCATCACATTCTCCTCCATCGAATCCAACGATGTCCTCATCATAAATCAGACCCGTTTGCCTACTACCTTGCTTAAAGCACTTAATGGCAAACATTGGATTCGGGTCTGGCTGATTATAATATCATTTATCACGAGGTTATTACCTTCTCCCTAAAAAGCAACTTATTAAGGTGTGCAACACTTATATTTAAAAGGTTCAAGATCTCTATCTTTCTATATCCAATGTAGGATTTTATCACTTTCTCCCTCATAAAATCTAACAATGTCTTCATTGTAAATTAGGCTCGCTACCTACTCCCTCACTTAGAACACTTAGCAATGAACATTAAATTCAGGTCAGGTTGGTTCTGATATCCCTATTATAAGGCATTACCTTCTCCTCAAAAGGTAATCTATTGAGGTGTACAGTGCCTACGTTTATAAGGTCCAAGATCTTCCTCTTTCTATCTAATGTAAGATTTTATCACATTCTTCCCCATTGAATCTGATAATGTCTTTATTGTAAATCGAGCCTACTTGCTTACTTCGTCACTTAGAGCACTTGGCAGTGGATATTTGAGTTAGATCAGTCTTAATACTACTTATCATGAGACCATTACCTTCTCTCCTAAAGCTAAGTCATTGGAGTGTGCAACTCCTATATTTATAAGGCCTAAGATCTCCCTTTTTCTATTCGATATAAGATTCCATCATATTCTCTTACACCAAATTTGACGATGTCTTCATCGTAGATCAAGTCTGCTTGTCTGCTCCTTCGCTTAGAGCACTTGGCAACAGACATCGGATTATGGTCAAACTAGTTTTAACACCACTTATCACAATGTCATTACCTTTTTCTCAAAAGGCAATTTATTAGGGTATATAGAACTCATTTTTAGAAAGCCTAAGATCTGCCTTTTTCTATTTAATGTAAAATTGCATCACATTTTTTTCTATCAAATCCAACGACGTCTTCATTGCAAATTGGGCCCACTTACCTATTCCTTCACTTAGAGCACTTGGCCATGACATCTTTATCGCAGATCAGGCCCACCTTCCTTCTTCTTCACTTAGAGCACTTGGCAACGAAGATTATATTCAAATTGGGTCAATCCTAATATCACTTATCATAAGGTCATTACCTTATCTCCAAAATGCAACCTATTAAGGTATGTAGCATTTACATTTATAAGGTCCAAGATCCTCTCTTTATATCCAGTGTAAAATTTTATCACATTTTTCCTTACTGAATCTGACGACATCTTCATTGTGGATCAAGCTCGCTACCTACTTCCTTACTTAGAGCACTTGACAATAGACATTTAATTCAAGTCAGGCTAATTTTAATATCACTTGTCACAAGGCATTACTTTCTTCCTAAAAGGTAACCTATTAGGATATATAATACCTACGTTTATAAGGCCTAAGATCTCTTTCTTTCTTTCTAATGTAGGATTTCATCATATTTTTTCTCACTGAATCTGATAATGTCTTCTTCACAGATTAGGCCTATCTTCTTACTCCTTCGCTTAAAACACTTAGCGGTGGATATCAGATTTAGTTTGGGCTGGTTTTAATACCATTTGTTACAAGGCTATTACCTTCTCCCCAAAATGTAACCTATAAGGGTGTGCAACATTTACATTTATAAAATATAAGATCCTCATCTTTCTATCTGATGTAAGATTCCATCACATTTTTTTTTCACTAAATTGGACAACGTCTTCATTGCAGATTAGGTCCACCTACCTACTAAGTCACTTAGAGCACTTGGTATCAAATATCAAATTTGGGTTATGCCAATTTTGATACCACTTATTACAAGGTCATTACCTTTTCTTATAAAGCAACCTACTGAGACGTGCGGTGCCTACATTTGTAAGGTCCAAGATGTCCTTTTTTCTATCTGATATAGGATTCCATCATATATTACTTATAATAAATCTAGTTATGAATTGTTTGCTACGCTATTATAAACTAAAGATGGAATAAAAACAGATGTTAATATATCATCTCTTAACAGGTTCTGGTTCTCATTAAAGCTTTGTATAATGTAGCCTTTGATGCACTGTGAAAGGGCATTAACATACAAAGCTTGTTATAATGGTTCATAGGGTCAATAATGTCATCATAAGGGTCCAAACCAAGCATTTTGAACCTTTTCTGCATAGGTAATACACTAGTCTCATCAAAAGTGTCTTCATATAGCAAATAGGTTACCTTTTCTCTACTTTATAGTAAGGCCACTTGATGCATTAAGTGTTTTTATTACTTAGCCATTTCACTCTCTTCATATATTGCTTATTGGATTTTAGTCTGAGGTAACTCTTGTACCTGTGGTGTTAAAGGGAAAATTGCTAACTTACCGATATTAAAAATCACTAATGATTATTAATAAGGCTTTCAATGAGGGGAAAAAGAAAGTCTTTAACCATGAATCCAATTAAGGGAGGCTTATGCTATGTCCTCTCTAAATGGATTATTCTTTATGCCCTCTTTTTAAAAGCCTTAATACGTTATTCTTCTAATGTATTAGTAAAAAATGCTATAAATGATCATCTTTTCTCAGGTTAGCAATGTTGGTTCTAATACAAGTTACAACTATTAACACTAAGGCAAGATATTGGTCTTACATGGCATAAAACTAACCCATAAACATTGTAACTTAATTATTTATTGTTAGGCTAAAGGTTACAAATGGGGAAGGTGGATGAAGGCTTAGACAAGGGGAGCCCTTAGCTATAACCATAATAAGGGGAACTTACATGAGTCACAAGCATAAGAATGAAAAAAAGGAGAATATTGAAATAAAAAGAAAGCACATATGTGTCATTCTCATACATAACACTAAAAAATGATAAGGTTTGTCATCAATTGAATTAGCTCAATAACTCCTACAAGATAAAAAGAGGCCATAAAGTGTTAGGCTAGTGCTGATCATTAGTACGTAATTGCTTAAATTAGTAAAAAGCTCTTGAAGAAGATAAAAAAAATAGCTTAGAGAGTAAGGAAGAAAAAGGGATTGCTTAAGCCTTTGGGTATTAACGGTATTTATAAGCCTTTTGGTCGATTTCTATTGGTTCATGAGCATGAAGTGCATTTAATAGGAGCGTGCTTAAAGTACTACATGTAGACTTAAATTGTTAGCCAACTAGGTTGCGAAGTTAGTAATGAATGACATCATTATAAGTATGCCTACAAAGGTTATAATTCCTAACCAACAGTACTTATTTGGGTGTAACTAATGAGGTGCATTTTACTCAAAATATAGTGGAGTCTGGACTTATGAGTTTAAGTTTAAAGAGGTCTTGCACTTATGTCAATAAGGTATTTATCATATAAAGAGGTATTTAAAGAGGTCTTCCACTCTGTGGACTTGGATTCATCTTGGGTGCTGAACCGAAGGATCAAGGTCTTTTGGCCCTTGGACAAGATTTGGTATTATGGCCTTGTCAGCAACTATGATACACAGAGAAAGCTTCATCATGTAAAATATGATGATTGGGATGACGAATGGATTAATTTGCAAAATGAGAGATTTAAACTTTTGCTGCTCCTTAGTGAAGTTCCAATTAAGCCTCAACAGAGAAGTTCTGTGGCATCTGAGAAATGTTTTGATAGGAAAAAGGGGAAACTAAAGCCTATCAAAGAGAGGAAGAGAGACCTGACATTAAAGGATGATAGATCTGTGGGCAACTTTATGGACTCAAGCCTATCATCTCATGGTTGAATTATAGAGTTAAATAACCGTGCTGCTGAAAATAGATGTGAGTGCTGGGATGGAGAGTCATGAATGATGATAAAAGAGAATTATTTGGTAGTTCTGCTTTGCTAAACAGATCAGCCATTGCTGGAAAGAGTGAAGACTCTGTAATGGATAATTACAAACATAGCAAGCATATTATTGTATATTATAAAAAAAAAAAAGGAACAGAAAAAAAGGTAGTTTTGATAGTGGGCCGGAATGGGCGTCTAACAACAGTAAAAAACCATCGCAGGCAAAGCATGGTTCTGTTACAACTTACCACAAAAAGGCCCAAAATGTCCGAAAGTCCGTGGCAGGAGCCTCCACCTTTTTCTCCTGCCGTTTTTTTTATTGGGGTTTTCAAATCACTCGTTTTGGCTGTTTAACCAGACCATCTTCGCCGTCCGTTCCCGTTCCCATTCCCATTTCCGGGGACTTCTCGGTTCAGTTTGTTTGTGTGATCCAGTTTACAAGATTAAAGGTCGGTTACATATTTTCCTTTTCTTCGGTGTCCCGTTTCATTCAAGGACGTAAAAAGTTTGTTTGCAGTTTACCTTTTGTTTCTTGGATAAAGGAAGCATAAAATTTTGGCGAAATGTCAAAAAAGGAGAAGGAAGAGGTCCGAATTGAAAGGATCATTCGAGGTCTTCTCAAACTTGCCGAGAATCGAAGGTGTATCAACTGTAATAGTTTGGTACGGTTTTCCTTCCTTCTTCTTCCAAAATGAAAATAATAATAATAATATATATATATATAGACGCATATTTCAATTTATTTCGGGGGGTGTCAATGGGAATAAGTTATGGTTGTATGCAAATAATTTATTTTTATTTTTTATTTTTATTTTTTGTTGTGGTTGGCATCAAGTAATTAATTTATGAGGGAATGATGTAACTAGTGGATCCTCGTTTTATTTTCCCATATATGCATCGCATCTGAACAGGCGAACCAATATGCAGTGAGAAGTCTGTGTTGATTGTCACTGTTCAGCTTCCTTCCTATCATCTAATTCTAATTCTAATACTAATCATAATCATAATCATAATCACTGCCTAGGCTATAATACTTATACTTTACCAGGTCCAACGAGCCTTTCATTTGTTTATTTATTTAATGTTGGTGGCAGGGACCACAATATGTGTGCACGACCTTCTTGACATTTGTTTGCACAAACTGCAGCGGAGTTCAGTAAGTGTCCGCTCCACACCCCATTTTGATCCGTCGCCTTTCTGTGAGTTTTTCTTTTGCCATTTTTTTTTAAGTAGTGGCGAGCATAATCCACGAATGGACTACATTACTCAGTTGGAGTATGGCCATTGTCGCCAAAGCTTATTCCATAAATCAATCTTCCGTTCTATCTGACTTTAGTTACTTTGTATGGTTCCAGCCGGGAGTTCACGCATCGTGTCAAATCAGTCTCGATGGCCAAATTTAGTGCAGAAGAAGTTAGCGCTCTTCAAGCAGCAGGGAATGAGGTTTGCAAATGTGAATGATATTGGCTATTGTTTCTCAGAGCTTTGGTTTTGTTTTACAGCTTGAATTTCTTTTCATATAGAGAGCAAGGCAGATTTATTTCAAAGATTGGGATTCCCGGCGCAATTCTTATCCAGATGGCAGGTTGTTATACCTATGTATGCAGCAGGGCTGTGTTTGTTTTGTAAAATTTTTTAATTTCTGCTAATTTACAGATTTTCTTTCAGTAATCTTCACAGGCTTAGGGATTTTATCAAGCATGTTTATGTGGATAGAAAATACAGCGGTGAGAGAAATCATGAGAGGCTCCCAAAACTGAGATTGGTAAACACCCTAAAATATACCTCTTATACACCCACAACATTTTTGTTTTTTTGTTCTGTTTTTTTTTTTCCTGCCTTGTAGTTTTTTCTTGTACATATCTGCAGCTTTCAACCTCCTAGTCAAAAGTTTGGGAATACCGGAAAATCTGTGGAGTCTTTCCCTTATTGTTCTGGTGTCCATTTTACAGAGTGACATGGAAGAAACCTATGAAAGCAGGAATCCACGTGGATCTAGGAGTCCAAATTATGAGGACAGAAGGGAACAAGGTGAAACACTTTCTGCTGGTGGACGTTATTCCAAAGAAAGAAGCCCTCCTTGTTCCCTAGAATATCCAAGACATGGAGGTTTGAAGAAGAGTGCTACCCACTTTGAAGTTGTTGATGACAGGTTTCGTGATGACAGGGTTCAGAGTGGCAGGCAACCTAATAGCAACAGGCTTTTGCATAGAGATTCCGGGGCTTCTAGCTGCTCTCCTGACCATCATAAGTGCATGGACCAGTCCAGCTTTCCTGTGGTACACTCTCTTAGAGATGTTTTAGGGGAACATGCTCCGCCTGTACATGTAGATGAACAATTGAAAGCAACTGATGGGTCTGTCACTATCAGGTGCAATAATTCTTAAACCATGTCATAGATACAGCAGATTTTTAAGTATTTAATAGATTATCAACTACTTCATATATGTCTCCCATGTGGACTTGGGTAATGTGGTATGGACAGGGATGCTGCAGTTGCAGAAGTTCTTGAACTGAATTATTCAGCAATGCTGTTATCTTAAAGCCACTTATTTTTTTGGGCTGCTGTGGATTGTCATTCCTCTTTACTTGAGCTTTTATACTGAAAAGCATGATCACAGAAATTTGCCTTTCCATTTTGTAATTTTGGTTGATACAGCTTTTCATATGTACAATTGGTGGCTTGCATTTGGTAACTTTTCTTTTTTCCTAATGTGATTGGAGTTGCTTTCTGATTCCATGATTATGATAATTCAATGCCCACATCATTTGTCAATGGAGCACAACGGACAGAATTCAGCAGTTGGCTTGATTGATTGGGATATAGAGTTGAAGCCTTCTGATGATGCAGCAGCAGCGCCAAAAAAGCAGGGGTCTACCAATGGAGGCAACAGTTCTTCTCATGAAACCTCTGCAAAGAACAATGACCCTCCGGCTCCAAAACCAAATACTTTGGAATTTTTACTTTTTGAGTCGTCTCATCCATTAGTTGCCGGTGGTGTGTCTGAATTACCAAGCAATGCCAATCCTTCAACAGCAGCTGGAGGCAATATGCCTATAAACAGCGATGCTTCAGGTATTTCATCAGCTGTGCCTCGAGGACAGATATTACCAAATGGTGCTGGTGCTTCTGAAATCACATCTGGAGGCAGTACATATGAGCAGTGCTTCACCAGCTGTGCTTCCTGGGCAGATGTTAACATTATCCAGTAGTGCTGGTGTATCCATGAATGCGGCTGTAGGCAACAAGCCTGCTGGTAACATTTCATCTGCTGCAACTGTAAGTCAGGTGTCAAAATCAACTGATGGTGCTGCTTCCTGTTCCTTCCCAACTGTGGATCAGAAAGCACTTTTTTGACATCTGATTTTGCAATGGGGTGCATGGTAATATTTTGTTGATCTCTCTCTCTCTCTCATTCACACTCACACTCACACACACACACACACACACAGATGTTTGATGTCAAGCAATTTTTAATTCTGATACTTACTGAATTTTAGTTGCATCCTAGATAGTTACTAAGAAAAATGCCAACGCAATTAACATATTGAAGAATTCTCAACTCTTCTGAATCTCATGACTTTCATCTGTGCTATAGCTATAGTAATTTGTGTACAGCTGTGTGTACTGTCCTGTAACTGTGTATATGTCAGCTGAGATTTTGTCACTAACATTCATGGTTATACATATCTGCAGCTTCCAACTTCAATAAATGTATCCAATGCTCATGCTTTTCAAGATGTCTCAAATCTAGCCAAAGACTCTGATTCTGGAGTTAGATCTCAGCCACATCCAGCAAAAACAAATTCTGACCAAAGAAAAGAACTTCCAGCAGTAGTTACCTCACATTCTCATAATTTTAGGTGTTTCTTGTAATCTTCTACTGATAAATGCTTAATTACTTGCAGGACCTTTTTACTGCAAGCTATTCACCATTCCTTGGTCCAGTTACTGGTTGGCAAATAAGTCCCTCATGCAGCATGGGATATGGCACACAATACCACCCAAATACAATGGTACCTTCCCTGCCAGGGTGATTAAGCAGAATAAGCTTCTGCTTACATCTTGTGAAGCATAAGACACTGACAATGTTTTTCAATTTGGGCTTTCTTACAGCACGTGCCAGCATATGCCACCCCAGCAAAATCAACAAATCCATTTGATCTTAATAGTGAAAACCACACCGGCACAAGCCTCAGCAGTATGGATAGCAATCAAAATGATGACCCATATTTTTGATACAATTCTTGCCTTTCTTTTCCTGTGCTGTTGTCAAATGTTTAAGCTTTATAAAGTCTAATTTGTGCTTATGCAGGCATGTTGTCACTATCTCACAGCTAGTGTTGTGCTGATTAGGAATCAATTAAATAGAAAGCAGCAGAAACTGTGGATCAGAAAGCCAATGTCATCTAGGAATTTAAGAAGAATGATAAAAACCACATTATGCTAGCCAAACTATCCAGATCTAGTCATTCCTAGTGTCAAACTTCATAGTCATTTGATTAGGATGAATTTACCTGTCATGATGATATATCATACTTATGTGAGGTCATGGCGAGCCAAAATCTGTTTACTGATTGAATGAACAGAATTTTTGATTTGTCAATGAGGTGAATAATTCTGGATGCATTCTTAGGAGTCTTTTGGTTTGTCTCCGGTATAGGTGATATGGTGCACACAATGTTTCTTGTGGAGATAATGTTAAACATCATCCTCTTATTAGTAAATGGCACCTATATTATTTAGTTTGAATAACATTACTTAATAATAATAAGTTCTACTTTACATGATGAAAGAAGTTTTTTCCTAATTAGGTTCATACATTAAAATCTGATGATATTTTGAAAACATATCCATAAAGGTGTCATTGACATGTTAATTGATGTGGCGTAGAGGATAATTGTCTTTGAGACAAGCCTTGTTTAGATTAGTGAAGTTAACACAAATACACCACTTATCATTATGTTTTTTACCATTACATTGGTCAATCAATTAGAGTCATTAAGTTTTATTATAAAACTTGCTTGCAACAACTTATCCACTTCTCCTTATATCACCTAATGCTTTTTAGGAGTAAAGTTGAAATTTGTTTTACTTTATTGGCTTATGATATGGATTAATTCTAAATTTGAACCATATTTGTTGAATTTATCCTTGGCATGTCTAGTAAGACCTAATTAAAGATTAATGTATTATTCTAAGAAAATTGACAATGTTGTCTTTTAGTTTACCTTCAAGTTGTTTCATAATTTAGATTATTTTGTTTGGATGAAGGATATGGATTAAGCCTTCAATTGAAACTCCATATGCCTCACCTTTTAATCTAAAGTCTAGACTAGTTATATCAATAGTGGATTGCTTTCTTTTTCCTTTCATCCATGTAATTTGAAGTTTATAAACTTGCTTTTGATCTCCTTTGACTTTCTTTACTCTAATTAGAGTTGAAAACGTCATTTTCAAATACTTAATGGATAAGATAGCATTTAAGACTTTCAAAATGAAAAGTGATGGACTCACCCAAAAAGTTATGGAGGAAAAACATTATTAGTTTGAACATTTCTTAAAAGTACCTCATTTTAGTAAAGAAATTAATTTAAAAGATATCCATTAAGCTCCTTATATCTACCAACACTCATTATACTTTAAACTCATAAAATATGATCTTGATAACCAAATCTTCATCGTAAGGATACTTTATTCCTTGTAAGTCATCTTCTGTAAAGGTGATTGCGGGACTTATAACCTTATAAGGTCATTTTCTTAAGAAATTTAGGAACTTTCTTGCATATAATTTATGGGTTATTGTACTTGTCTTTGTAAAAAGACCTCTTATTATCACATTGATCACCTTTTTGCTAACTTGTGTTAGAGATGAGTTGCTTTTAGCTTGTTATTTGTCTAATGGCAAAGTCATCCTCTCCTAACAACTATTATCATGTTTACCAATGTCTTCTTAACTATTACTTGAATTATCTTTTGAAACATATTTTTGTAACATTTTACTCTTGATCAATTCTTTAATATTATTTTTAACTTTTTAAACTCATTTGTGGTATGATCATTATCACTACGGAATAATAAATATTTAAAGAGATTCAAATTTGATAGGGACAATTTAAGTGTTGTTGGCCACCTAATCAAATACTTGACCTTAATTTTCATAAAAATGTTAGCTTTTAAAATGGTTAGTATAGCATAATTTTCACCATAAAGGTTATCATATTAAAGCAAGTTATATAGTATCATAATAATTTATCCCTTTGTTATTGGAACTTAATTAAGGAGGTTACAAGCTTTTTAGAGGTCTTTGTTACGAAATCATTACTTCTCTAAAGAAGGCAACTAATTGGGGTGTGTAGTACCTACGTTTATAAAGTGTAAGATCTTTCTTTTTTATCTGATGTGAAATTTCATTACATTCTGTCCCATTGAATTTAACGATGTTTGCATCACATATTGACACACACCTACTCCTTCACTTAAAATACTTGGTGATGGATATTAGATTCAGGTCGAATCGATTCTAATACCACTTTTCACAAGGCATTACTTTCTCCCCAATAAGTAACTTCATAAGGTGTGTAACACTTACATTTATAAGGCCTAAGATACTTTTCTTTTTATTCTGTTCCATCGAATTCGATGACATCTTCATCGCAAATTGGGTATGTCTGCCTACTCTTTCACTTAAAGCACTTGATAATAAACATCAAATTCATGTTTGACCAGTTCTAATATCATTTGTCACGAGGCCATTACCTTCTACAGAGAAGGTAATGGGGTGTATAACACTTATGTTTATAAAGCCCAAGATCCCCCTTTTTCTATCCCATGTAGGATTTTATCACATTTGTTCCCACCAAATCCGATGATGTCTTTATCATAAATTAAGTTCGCCTACTTACTCCTTCGCTTAGAGTACTTGGTGATGGACATCAGATTTAAGTTGGGTCGATCCTAATACCACTTTTCATAAAGTTATTACTTTTTTTCTAAAAGGTAACCTATTAGAGTGTACAACACTTATATTTATAAAACTTAAGAACTTTTTCTTTCTATTTGATGTAGAATTTCATCACATTTTTTGCTATCGAATCTATTTATGCCTTTATCACAGATCAAGCTTGCTTGCATACTCCCTTACTTAGAGTACTTGTTAGTAAACATTAGATTCAGGTCAGTCTGGTTTTGATACCATTTATCATAAGACATTACCTCATCCTCGAAAGATAACTCATTGAGGCATGTAGCACTAATGTTTATAAGGTTCAAGATCCCTCCTTTTTTATATGATGTAAAATTGCATCACATTTTTTGCCATTAAATCTGACAATATCTTCATTATAGATTCGATCCGCCTATTTATTCTCTAACATAAAGCACTTAGCAGTGAATAACAGATTCAAGTTGGGTTAGTTATAATACCACTTAATTAAAGGCCATTACCTTCTCACTAAATAGCAATCTATTGGAGTGTGTAACACTTATATTTATAAGGTCCAAGATCCCCTATTTTCTATCTAATGTCGATCATATTTTCTCCTACCAAATTCGATGATGTGTTCATTGCAGATCAAGCCCATTTGCTTACTATCTCCTTTTAAGCACTTGGAAAAGAACATCAAATTCAAATTAGGCTAGTTATAATACCATTTATCATAAATTCATTATCTTTTCCCTAAAAAGTAACTAATTAAGGTATACAACAATTACGTTTTTAAGACTCAAGATCCCTTTCTTTTTATTTGATATAGGATTTCATCACATTATTCCTCATCGAATCCAAGAACATCTTCATTGCGAATTTAACTTATTTGCCTACTCTTTTACTTAGAGTACTTGTTAACAAACATCAAATTCAAGTTTGACAGGTTCTAATATCACTTGTTATAAGGCTATAACTTTCTTCCCAAAATGTAACTTATTAGGGTGTGTAACACTTATGGTTATAAAGTCCAAGATTCTCTTTTTCAATTTGATGAAAGATTCTATCCCATTCTCTCCCACTAAATCTGACATCTTTATTACAAATTGGATCGTCTGCCTATTTTCTCACTTAAAGTACTTAATAGCAAACATCAAATTTGAGTCAAGCTAATCTTAATACCACTTATTACAAAACCATTACCTTCTCATTAAAAGGTAACTTATTAAGGTGTGCAACACTTAAGTTTATAAGGCCCAAAATTCCCTTATTTCTATATAATGTAAAATTTCATCACATTTTTCCTTATTGAATCTAATGATGTCTTCATTGTAAATTGGGTCTGCCTACCTACTCCCTCTCTTAAAGCACTTGGTAGTGAACATCAGATTTAAATAAGGTTGATTCTAATACTATTTGTCATAAGGAATTAACTTCTCTCAAAAAGGTAACTTATTGAGGTATGTAGCACCTATGTTTATAAGATCTAACGTCTCCCTCTTTTTATCTGATGTAAGATTCTATTACATTCTTTCTTACCGAATCTAACAACATTTTAGTTGCACTGCCACTTTTAAAGTATTTAGTGGTAGATATCAAATTTAAGTTAAACTGATTCTGATACACTTTATCACAATATCACTCCCTTCCAAAAAGCAACCTAATGGGATATGTAACACATACATTTATAAGGCTAAGATTCCCTTGTTTCTATCTAATATACAATTCCATTACATTCTCTTCCACTGAATTTGATGACGTTTTCATCGTAAATTAAGCCCGCTTACCTACGAACTTGCTTAGAGCAGTTGGCGGCGGACATCAGATTCGGATCGAGTTAGTTTTGATACCATTTATACATTACCTTTTTCTCAAAGGGCAAACTATCAGGGTGTGCAACAACTATGTTTATAAAGTCTACAATCCCCCTCTTTTTATTCAATATAAGATTTCATTACATTCTTTCTCACCAAATTTGATAACGTCTTTTCCACTATGTTTATAAAACTCAAGATCTTTCTTTTTTTATTTGATGTAGGATTCTATCACATTCACCCCTACCAAATCTGATAATGTCTTCATCACAGATCGAGCCTGTTTGCATACTACCTCCTTTCGAGCACTTGGAAAAGAACATCAGATTTAGATTAGGTTGATTATATTACCACTTGTTACAAAGTCATTATCTTTAGGGTGTGCAACAATTACATTTTTAAGGTTCAAGATCCCTTTCTTTCTACTTAATATAGGATTGCATCATATTATTCCCCATCAAATCTGACGTCTTTATCACGAATTAGGCCTATTTGGTTGCTTCTTTACTTAGAGTACTTGTCAATAAACATCAAATTTAGGACTGATTGATTTTGATACCACTTATCACGAGATGATAACCTTTTCCCCAAAAGGCAACTTATTAGGTTGTATAGTACTTATGGTTATAAAGCCTAAGATTTTCTTATTTCAATTTAATAAAGGATTTTATCCCATCTCTCCTACCGAATCTAACATCTTCATCACAGATTGGACTACCTACTTACTCTCTCACTTAAAGCACTTAGTAGCAAATATCGAATTTGAAGGTTCAACATTACATTTTTAGGGTGTGCAACATTACGTTTTTAAGGTTCAACATTATTTTCCATCGAATTTGATGATGTTTTCATTGTAGATTGGGCCTATTTATCTTCTTCTTTACTTAGAGCACTTATCAACAAACATCGGATTCAGGTTTGACAAATTATGATACCACTTGTCACGAGACCATAACCTTTTCTCCAAAAGGTAACTTATTAGGGTGTGCACCATTTAGAGTTATGAAGTTCAAGATTCCCTTCTTTCAATTTAATAAAAAATTTCATCATATTCTTTTCCACCGAAGTTGATAATATCTTTATCATAAATTGGGCTACCTACCTACTTTTTCACTTAGAGCACTTTGTAGCAAATATCAAATTTGAACCAAGCCGATCCTAATACCACTTATCACAAGACCATTATCTTATCTCCAAAAGGTAACATATTGAGGTATGCAGTATTTAAGTTTAAAAGGCCCAAAATACCCTTTTATCTATATGATGTAAAATTCAATCACATTCTCTCTTATTGAATTTAATGATGTCTTCATCGTAAATTGGGTCTGCCTACCTATCCCCTTTCTTAGAGCACTTGACAGTAAATATTAGATTTAAATCAAGTCGACTTTAATACCATTTGTTATGAGAAATGACCTTCTCCCAACAACACTAATGTTTATAAAGCCTAAGATCTCCTTCTTTTTATCTGATGTAAGACTATCACATTTTTTTCTAGCAAATCTGACAACATTTTTGTCGCAGATAAGGCCTACCTACCTACTGTCTTATTTAAAAATATTGAATTTAGGTTAGACTGATTCTAATACCCTACATCACAAAATCATTACCTTCCTCCAAAAAGCAACTTAATGAGATATGTAACACATACGTTTATAAAGCCTAAGATTTTTTTGTTTCTATTTAATATAAGATTTCATTATATTCTCTTCCACTAAATCTAATGATGTCTTCACCATAGATCGAGCCTGCTTACCTATGACCTTACTTAGAGTATTTGGCGGCAGACATCAGATTTGGGTCGAATCAGTTTTGATACCATTTGTTATAAGGACATTACCTTTTCCTTAACTGAAAAACTATCGAGGTGTGCAATATCTACGTTTATAAGGTCTACAATCCCCCTTTTTCTATTTAATATAAGATTCCATTACATTCTTCTCAATTGAATTTGATGACGTCTTCTTCTCAAATCAAGCCCACTTACTTATTCTTTCGTTTAAATCATTTAGCAATAAATATTGGATTTAAGTCTAGCAAAATCTAATACCACTAATTATGATGTCATTCCCTTTTTTTTTTTTTTCAAAAGGTAACCTATTAGGATATGCAACACTCATGTTTATAAGACCTAAGATCTCTCTCTTTCTATTTGACGTAAGATTCCATCACATTCACCCCCACCAAATCTGACAACGTCTTTATTACAAATTGAGCCCACCTATCTACTCCCTTACATAGAGCATTTGGTGGCAAACATTGGATTCAAGTCAAGCTAGTCTATATACCATTTCTCACGAGGCCATTACCATCTCCTAAAAAAGTAACCTATTGTGTTATGCAGCACTTACAAGGCCTAAGATCATCCTCTTTTTATCTAATGTTGAATTTCATCATATTCTCTCCTATTAAATTTGGCGATATCTTCATCATAGATCACACCCGCTTACCTACTCCTTTGCTTTAAGTACTTGGCAAGGGACATCAAATTCGAATCAAGCTAATTTTGATACCACTTATCACAAGGCATTACCTTATCCCTAAAAGGTAACTTATTAAGGTGTACAACACTTACCTTAATGTAGAATTCCATCATATTCTTCATTACCGAATCTAAAGATGTCTTCGTCATAAATCGGGCCTACCTGCTTACTTCCTAGTTCAAAGCACTTAGCAATAGATATCGGATTTGAATTGAGCTTATCCTTATACCATTTATCACGAGTATTACCTTCTCCCCAAAAGGTAACATATTGATGGGTGCAACACTTACCTTTATATGGCTTAAAATCCCCCTTTTTCTATCTAATGTAGAATTTTATCATATTCTTTCTTACCAAATTTAAAAACGTCTCTATTACAAATCGGGTCCATCTGCTTACTCCCTTATTCAAAATACTTAGCAACAAATATCAAATTTAGGTTAGGTCAATCTTCATATGACTTGTCACAAGCCATTACCTTTTTTCCAAAAGATAACTTCTTAAAGTGTGCAACACTTACATTTATAAGGTTTAAGATCTCCCTCTTTCTATCCAATATAAAATTCCATTACATTTTTTCTCATCGAATCTAACAACATCTTCATTATGAATTAGGCTCACCTACCTACTTCATCGCTTATAACACTTGGTAACAGATATCAGAATTGGATTTGACCAGATCTAATACCATTAATCATGACGCACTTCTTTTCCCTAAAAGGTAATCTATTAGAGTATGTGACATTTATATTTATAAGGCTTAACATTTCTCTCTTTATAATTAATGTAGGATTTCATAACATTCACTTTCATTGAATCTAACAATGTCTTCATCGCAGATTGAGTCTGCTAGCCTACTCTTTCGCTTAAAACACTTGGCAATAAATATTAAATTTGAGTCAAGTTGATCTTGATACCATTTCTTATAAGACCATTATTTTCTCCCGAAAAAGCAATCTATTGTGGTATGTAACAATTACATTTATAAGGTCCAAGATCCTTCTTTTTCTAACTGATGCAGAATTACATCACATTCTTCCCTACTAAATTTAACGATGTCTTCTTCACAAATCAAGCTTGCCTACCTACTCCCTTGTTTAAAGTACTTGGTATGGGACATTAAATTCAAGTCAAATTGGTTCTAATATCAATTGTCATGAGGCGTTACTTTTTCTCCAGAAAGTAACTTATTGGAGTGTGAGCACTTTTGTTTATATGGCTCAAAATCTCCCTTTCTTTATCCAATGTAGAATTTTATCACATTCTTCTCTACTGAATTTAACGTCTTCGTCACAAATCAAACTTGCTTACCTACTCCCTTGTTTAAAGAACTTGGTAGAGGAAATTGAATTTAAGTTGAACTGGTTCTAATATCAATTGTCATGAGGCATTACCTTTTTCTAAAAAGTATCCTATTGAGGTGTGCAACATTTATATTTATATAGTCCAAAATCTCCTTTTTTCTATCCAATGTAGAATTGCATTAATTTCTTCCCTACCAAATTTGACGACATCTTCGTCTCTAATTAACCCAACCTTCTTATTTTCTCACTCAAAGCACTAAGCAACAGACTTCAGATTTGGGTTGAGCTAATCCTTATACCATTTGTCATAAGGAATTACTTTATTCGTAAAAGGTAGCCTATTAGAGTGTGCAACACCTACGTTTATAAGGCCCAAGATCACCTTTTTTCCATCCAATACAGAATTTCATCACATTCTCTTCCACTGAATCTAATGACGTCTTCATCGCAAATTGAACCCATTTGTTTACTCCCTTACTTAAGGCACTCAGCCACAAACATCAAATTCTAGTATGACCAAATCTGATACCACTTGTTATAAGGCTATTAACTTCTTCCCAAAAGGTAACTTATTGAAGTGTAAAGTACTTATATTTGTAAGGTTTAAAATCCCCCTTTTTCTATTTAATGTAATATTTCATTACATTCTTCCCCATAGAATTCAGCTTCTTCATCATAAATTAGGTATGTTAGCCTACTCCCTGACTTAAAGCACTTGGTAGTAGATATTGAATTCTAGTTGGACCAATTCTAATACTAGTTGTCACATGATTATACCTTCTTCCCAAAAAATAACATATTAAAATGTACAACACTTACGCTTATAAAGTTTAAGATCCCTATCTTTTTATTCAACGAACGATTCCATTACATTCTCCCTCACTGAATTCAATGATATCTTTATCACAGATCAGGTTTACCTGCCTACTCTTTCACTCAGAGCACTTGGCAATAGAGATCAGATTCAAGTTGAATCGATTTTGATACCACCTATTACGAGGCATTACCTTCCCCTTAAAAGGTAACTAATTAGAGTATGTAGCACTTATGTTTATAAAGCCTAAAATCTCCTTCTTCTTCTATTCGATGTAGGATTTCATCACATTCTCCTTTATTGAATCTAACAATATCTTCATCGCGAATCAACCTCACCTGCTTACTCTTTTACTCAAAGCACTTGATGGCAAACATCAGATTCATGTCAAGTCAATTTTGATATCACTTGTCACAATGCATTACCTTCTCCCTAATAAATAACCTATTTGAGTGTACAACACTTACGTTTATAAGGTCCAAGATCCTTCTGTTTGTATCTAATGAAGAATTTCATCACATTCTCATCTACCACTTATCACAAGGTCATTACCTTTTTTATAAAAAGTAACATATTGGTGTTTACATTACTTATATTTATATGTTTCAAATCTCTTTCTTTTTATTCAATGAAAAATTTCATAACATTCTACCTCACTAAATATAAAAACATCTTCATCATAGATCAAACATACCTGCCTGTGACCTCACTTAGAGCACTTGGCGGCGGACATTAAATTCAAGTCGAGCTAGTTCTAATACCACTCATCATGAGGTCATTACCTTCTCCTTAAAAAGCAAACTATTGAGGTATGCAACGCCTATATTTATAAGGTACAAGATCTCTCTCTTTCTATTCAACATAAGATTCTATCACATTCTCACCTATCAAATATGACGATGTCTTCATCGTGTATCAGGCACACCTATCTACTTATTTTACTTAGAACATTTGGCGACAAATATCTAATTTGAGTTCAGCCAGTTTTGATATTACTTGTTATTAGGCATTACCTTCTCTCCAAAAGGTAACTTGTTGGAATGTGTAGAACCTACGTTTATATGGTTTAAAATTTCCTTCCTATCCAATGCAAACTCTATTATATTCTCTCCTACTAAATCTAATGCTATCTTTATCGTAGATCAAGTTTGTCTGCTTACTCCATTGCTAAGAGCACTTAACAGCAAACACCAGATTCAAGTTGGGTCAATTTTGATCACTCGTCATAAGTCTTTATCTTCTCCCTAAAAAGTAACCTATTAAGGTATACAGTACTTACGTTTATAAAGCCCAAAATCCCTCTCTTTCTATCTAATGTAGAATTCCATTACATTCTCCCCTTTTAAATTTGATAATGTCTTCATCATAAATTAAGCCTACCTACCTGCTCTCTCTCACTTAGAGCACTTAGTGACTAATAATAGATTCAATTTAAACCAATTTTGATGTCACTTGTTATGAGGTCATTTCCTTCTTCCTAAAAGGTAATCTATTAAAGTATATAATACTTACACTTATAAGGCCTAAGATTCCCCTTCTTTTCTCCAATGTAGGATTTCGTCACATCTTTGCTCACCGAATCTAATGTCTTCATCACAAATCAGACCCACCTGCCTACTCCTTTACTGAGAATACTTAACAGCAAATATCCAATTCAAATTAAGCAGATTCTAATACCACTCACGAGGTCATTACATTCTTCTTAAAAGGTAACCTATTAAAGTGTGCAGCACCTATACTTATAAGCTTCAAGATCCCCTTTGTTCTATCTAATATAGGATTTCATCACATTTTCACTCACCGAATCTGATAACATCTTTATCACAGATCAAGCTTACCTACTTACTCCCTTACTCAGAGCACTTAGTGGCAAATATCAAATTTGAGTCAAGCTGATTTTGATACCATTTACTATTAAGTCATTACCTTTTTCCTAAAAGGTAACCTATTGGAGTGTGCAGCACCTATGCTTATAAGGTCCATGATTCTTCCTTTTATATTCGATGTAAGATTTCATTACATTCTCCCTACCATATCTAACCACATTTCCATTGCAAATCGAACTCGCCTACCTACTCCACTGCTTAAAGCACTTGGCAGCAAACATCGGATTCAAAAATGGTCGATTCTAATACCATTTGTTACAAGGTATTACCTCGTCTTCAAAAGGTAATCTATTGAAATATGCAGAACCTATGATTATAAGGTCGAAGATCCCTATCTTTCCATCCGATGTAAGATATCATCACATTCTTCTACACTAAATTTGATGACATCTTTATTACAGATCGAGCATACTTGCCTACTTTCTCACTTAAAGCACTTGATGACAGACATCTGATTCAAGTTGGGCCGATTTTGATACCACTTGTCATGATGCATTACCTTCTCCCTAAAAGGTAACCTATTGAAATGTGCAATACTTACACTTATAAGGCTTAAATCTCCATCTTTTTATTCGATGTAGGATTCTATCACATTCTCTATCGGATCCAACAATGTTTTATCACAGATCAGTCCTACCTTTCTACTCCCTTTCTTAGAGCACTTGGTGATAGACATTGGATATAGGTCCAATCAGTTTTCATACTGCTTATTACAAGGTCATTACCTTTTTTCCTAAGAAATAGCTTATTAGATCTACAACACTTATATTTATAAGGTTCAACATCCCTCTCTTTTTATCTTATGTAAGATTTTATCACATTCTCTCCCACCAAATTTAACGACGTTTTCATCACAGATCGAGTTTGCCTACCTCGTCACTCGCTTAAAGCACTTGGTGACAAACATTGAATTCGAGTCATGTTGGTCTTAATACCACTTGTAATGAGTCGATTATCTTTTCCCCAAAAGATAACCTATTATGATGTGCAACACTTATATTTGTAAGGTCCAAAATCTCCCTCTTTTTATCTGATGTAGAATTTCATCACATTCTTCAATATCGAATATAACAACATCTTCATCGTGCATCGAGTCTACCTATTTACTCTCTCACTTAGAGGACTTAGCAATAAACATTGAATTTGAGTTAAGTTGATTTTGATACCATTTCTTATGAAGCATTGTCTTCTCCTCAAAAGTTAATATATTAAGATGTGTAGCACCTATATTTATATGGTACAAGATCTCCCTTTTTATAACCGATGTAAAATTTCATCACATTCTCTTCTACTGAATCTAATGACATCTTTGTCACGAATAAGACCTACATGCCTACTCCTTCCCTTAAAGCACTTAGCAATAAACATTAAATTTAAGTTGGATCGATTATAATACCATTTGTCACAAGATATTACCTTCTCCTTAAAATGATAACCTATTAAAGTATACTACACTATGTTTATAAGATTCAAGATTTGCTTTTCTCTATACAAAATAAGATTCCATCACATTCTCTCCCATGGAATTTGACATCTTTAAAGCCAATCGCAACTTCTTGCCTACTCCTTCACTTAAAACACTTCGCAATGAACATTAAATTTAGGTCAGGATAGTTTTATACCATTTGTTATGAGGTCATTACCTTTTTTCCAAAAGGTAACTTATTCAAATTTGCAGTACCTACATTTATAAGGTTGAAGATCCCATTCTTTTTATTTGATGTAAGATTCTATCACATTCTCTCATACCAAATTTGACTATATTTTCATCATAGATCGACCTTGCCTATTGACTCCTTCGCTTAAAATACTTGGTGTTGGACAAGATGGTTCTTATCACTTGTCATGTGGTATTATCCTTTCCCTAAAAGGTAACATATTAGGTCATACAGCACTAATGTTTATAAGGTTTAACATCCCTTTTTTTTTTATTCAATATAGAATTTCATCATATTTTTTCCCATCAAATATGACAATGTCTTTATCGCAGACAAGCCTACTTGTCTACTTCGTCACTTAGAGCACTTGGCAACTAATAACAAATTTGGATCGAGATAATTTTAATACCACTTGTCCCGAAACTATTACCTTCTTCTTAAAAGGTAACCTATTGGAGTATACAATACTTACACTTATAAGGCTCAAGATCTTCCTTTATCTATCTAATAAAATATTCCATCACATTCAACTCTACCATATCTGATGACGTCTTCATCACAAATCAAGCTCGCCTGGCTAGTCCCTCGCTCAAAGCATTTAGTAGTGGACATCAGATTCTGATCGGGCTAGTTCTAATACCACTTATCACAAGGTCATTACTTTTTCTTAAAAGACAACTTATTGGAATGTACGACACTTATATTTATAAGGCCCAAGATTCCTCTCTTTTTATTTGATGTAGGATTTCATCACATTGTCCCTTACTGAATATGACGATATCTTCATTGCAAATCAAGCTTACTTGCCTACTCTTTTGCTTTGAGTACTTGGCAGCAGACATCAAATTCAAGTTAAATCGATTTTGATACCATTTATCACTAAGTCATTACTTTCTTTCTAAAAGGTAACCAATTATGGTATGCAGTACTTAGATTTATAAAGTTAAGATCCCCTTCTTTTTATAAGATGTAAAATTTTATCATATTCTCCTCTATTGAATTTGATGATGTCTGGATTGTGAATTAGGCTAACTTATCTACTCCTTCACTTAGAGCACTTAGTAGCAAACATCAAATTCGAGTAAGGCTAGTTTTGATACCATTTGTCACAAGGTTATTTTCTTTTTCCCAAAAGGCAGCTTATTAGTATATACAGCACTTATGTTTATATAGCTCAAGATCTACATCTTCTTATCCAATATAGGATTACATCACCTTTTTTCCCATCAAATTCGATATCTTCATCGCAGAATGAGCCCATTTATCTACTTTCTCGCTTAGAGTACTTGGTGATGGATATCAAATTTAAGTCAAGTTGGTTCTGATACTGTTTATCACAAGGCCATTATCTTCTTCCCAAAAAATAACCTATTAGGATGTACAACACTTATGTTTAAAAAGTTCAAGATCACTTTTTTTTTTTTCAATGTAGAATTTCATCATATTCTCCCCTATCAAATCTAATGACATATTCGTCATGGATTAAACCTACCTACCTACCTATCCCCTCACTTAAAGCAATTAGAGACGAATATCGAATTTGAGATGGAGTCGATTCAGCTACCACTTGTCACGAAACCATTACCTTTTACTAAAAGACAACCTATTAAGATGTATAGTACTTATATTTATAAAACACAAGATTCCTCTCTTTCTATCTGATGTAGGATTCTATCACATTTTTTCCCATTAAATTCGACGATGTTATCAGTGTAGATCATGCCTGCCTACATACTTCTTCACTTAGAACATTTGGTAGCAGACATCAGATTCGGGTCAGGTCGATTCTACGACCACTCATCAAGAGTTCATTACCTTCTACTCAAACGGTAATCTATTCTGATGTGTAACACTTACATTTATCAAGTACAAGATCTCTCTCTTTTTATATAATGTAAGATTCCATCACATTTTCTTCTACTGAATTTGACGACACCTTCTTCGCAGATCAAGCTTACCTACCTAATCCCTTACTTAGAGCATTTGGCGACAAATATCAAATTCAGATTGGGTTATTTTTTATACTATTTGTCACATGGTATTACCTTCTCAACAAAAGTTAACCTATTTAAGTATACAACATTTACATTTGTAAGGCCCAAAAGCCTTCTTGCTGAGCTTTTATTGGAGTATCGCAACTTAAGCTCACTTATCTACTCCCTCGCTTAAAGCACTTAGCAGTAGACATTGAATTTGGGTCAAGCCAGTTCTAATACCACTTGTCACAAGGCATTATCTTTTCCCCAAAAGGTAACTTATTGAATTATATATCACCTATATTTGTAATGCCCAAAATCCCCCTTTTTCTATTCGATATAGGATCCCATTACATTCTCTTGCACTAAATCTAATAACATCTTCGTTATGGATGAGACCTACCTACTTACTTCCTCGCTCAAAGTACTTGGTGACAGACATTGAATTTGGGTCCAACCGATTCTAATATTGTCTGTCACAAGGTCATTACCTTCCTCTCAAAAGGTAACTTATTAGGGTGTGTAATACTTATATTTAGAAGGTTCGAATTTTTCTTTTTCTATCCAATGTAGGATTTCATCACATTCTCTCCTATTGAATCCAATGTCTTCATTGCAGATCGAGCTCACCTACCTACTCCCTCAGTTAGAGCACTTGGCAGTGAATATCGAATTTGAGACAAACTGATTTTGATATCACTTATCATATGATCATTACATTTTTTCTAAAAGGTAACCTATTAAGGTATGCAGTACGTACATTTATAAGGTCTAAAATTCTCCTTTTTTATTTGACATAAGATTTTTTCACATTCTCCCACACCAAATTTGATGACATTCTCCCCATGGATCATTCTTGCTTGCCTACCCCTTTGCTTAGAGCACTTGGCAACAAACACTTAATTTGGTTTTGACTAGTTCTAATAACACTTGTCACAAGATCATTACCTTTTCCTCAAAAGATAACTTATTGAAGTATGTAACACTTATGTTTAAAAGACCCAAGATCTCCACTTTTCTATCTAATGTAAGATTCTATCACATTTTCCTTCACTGAATCTGACATCTTTATTGTAAATTAGGCCCGCTTGCCTAATCCCTCACTTAAAGTACTTGGCATAAATATCATATTCAAGTCAGGACAATCCTAATATCACTTGTCACGAAGTTATTACCTTCTCTCCAAAAGGCAACCTATTAAGGTTATCACCACTTATATTGATAAGGCTCAAGATCCTTCTAATTTTATCCAATGTGGAATTTCATCATATTCTCCCTTATTAAATCTAACAACATCTTCATTATAAATCGGCCCTACTTGTCTACTTCTTTGTTTAGAGCCCTCGGTAGCAAACATCAAATTCAAGTCAAGCTAATTTTAATACTACTTGTCATTAAGCATTATCTTTTTTCCAAAAGGTAACTTATTAGGGTATGCAGCACTAAATTTTATAAAGGTTAAAATCCTCTTCTTTCTATTTGATATAGGATTCAATGATATTTTTTCCCACCAAATCCACCGACATCTTCATTACAGATCGGGTTTACTTGCCTACTCTCTCACTTAGAATACTTAGTGACAGATATCGAATTCAGGTTGGACTAGTTCTGATACCCTTTGTTACAAGATCATTACCTTTTACCCAAAATGTAACCTATTGAAGAATATAGCACTTACATTTATAAAACTTAAGATTCTTCTCTTTTTATTCGATATAGGATTTCATCATATTTCCCCCACCAAATCTGATGATATCTTCATTACAAATTGACCTTTTACCCAAAATGTAATTTATTGATATATATAGCACTTACATTTATAAAATTTAATATTCTTCTCTTTTTATCCAATATAGGATTCCATCACATTCTCCCCTACCAAATCTGATGATATCTTCATTGCAAATTAGGCTCTCTTACCTACTATTTCACTTAAAGCACATGACAACAAACATCAGATTCATGTTAGGTTAGATACCACTTGTGATAAGGTCATTACCTTCTCCCCAAAAGCTAAACTATTAGGGTGTGCAACACCTATATTTATAAGGTCTAAGATCCCCCTCTTTATATTCAATATAGGATTTTATCACATTCTCCCTTATTAAATCCAATGATGTCTTTGTTATAGATTAAGCCCACTTGCCTACTACCTTACTTAAAGCACTTGGAGATTAACATTAGATTTAGGTTATGGTAGTTTTGATACTACTTGTCAAAAGGTCATTACTTTCTTTTCAAAAGATAACCTATTAGGATGTGCAACACTTACATTTATTAAGTCTAAGATCCCTCTTTCTACTTGATGTAAGATTTCATCACATTTTTTCCCATCAAATCTGACACCTTCATTACAGATCGAGTCTGCTTACCTATTATCTTACTTAAAACACTTAGTGATAAACATCGAATTCAAGTTGGGTTGGTTTTAATACTACTTATCACAAAATTATTACTTTCTTCCTAAAATATAACTTATTAGGGTGTACAACACTTTTGTTTATCAAGCCTAAGATCCCCCTTTCTTAAAATAGTTTAGGATTCCATCATATTCTTTCCTACCGAATCCAATGACGTCTTTATCACAGATTGAGCTTGTGTGCCTATTACCTCACTCAGAGTACTTGGCGGTAGACATTGGATTCAAGTCGGGTCAGTTCTAATACCATTTGCCACATAGGATTCAAGTCGGGTCACACTTTTTTTTATCAAGTCCAAAACTTTCTATCCAATATAGGATTCCATTACATTCTTCCTCATCGAATCCAACATCTTTATCATAAATTAGGCCCGTTTGCCTACTACCTCGCTTAAAGCACTTAATGGTAAACATTGGATTTGAGTCTGGCCGATTATAATATCACTTATCATGAGGTCATTACCTTCTCCCCAAAGAGTAACTTATTAAGGTGTGCAACACTTATATTTAAAATGTTCAAGATCTCTATCTTTCTATATTTAATGTAGAATTCTATCACATTTTTCCTCACAAAATCTAACTTCTTCATCGTAAATTAGGCCCATTGCCTACTCCCCCACTCAGAGCACTTAGCAATGGATATTAAATTTGGATCAGGTTGGTTCTAATACACCTTATTATGAGGCATTACCTTCTCCCCAAAAGGTAACCTATTGAGGTGTATAATGCCTACATTTATAAAACCCAAGATCTTCCTCTTTCTATCTAATGTAAGATTCTATCACGTTCTTTACCACTGAATCTGATAATGACTTTATTATAAATCGAGTCTACTTGCTTACTCCGTCACTTAGAGCACTTAGTAATGGGCATTAGATTCAAGTTAGGGTAGTTTTGATACTACTTATCATGATGCCATTACCTTCTTTCTAAAAGATAACTTATTAGAGTGTGTAACTCCTATGTTTATAAGGCCCAAGATCTCCCTTTTTCTATTCCATATAAGATTCCATCATATTCTCTTGCACCAAATTTGACGACATCTTCATCGTGGATCAAGTCTACTTGCTTGCTCCTTTACTTAGAGCACTTGGTAACAAATACCAAATTATGGTCAAATTAGTTTTAATACCACTTATCACAATGTCATTAGCTTCTTCCCAAAAGGTAATTTATTAGGATATATAACACTCATTTTTAAAAGGCCCAAGATCTTCCTTTTTCTATTTAATGTAAAATTTCATTACATTTTTTCCCACTGAATCCAACAATGTCTTCATTGTAGATCGGGCCCACCTACTTACTCCTTCACTTAGAGTACTTAGCAATGACATCTTCGTTGTAAATCAAGCCCACCTTCCTTCTCCTTCACTTAGAGTACTTGGCAACAGAGATTATATTTGAATCGAATCAATCCTAATACCAGTTATCATAAGGTTATTACCTTCTCCTCAAAAGGCAACCTATTAAAGTATGTAGCATTTACATTTATAAGGCCCAAGATCCCCTATATATCTTATGTAAAATTTCATCATATTCTCCCTTACTGAATTTGACGATATCTTCATTGCGGATCAAGCTCACTGCCTGCTTCCTCACTTAGAGCACTTAATAGTGGACATTTAATTCAAGTCAGGCTAATTTTAATACCATTTGTCACAAGACATTACTTTCTTCCCAAAAGGTAACTTATTAGCGTATACAATACTTACATTTATAAGGTCTAAGATCTCTCTTTTTCTATCTAATGTAAGATTCCATTACATTTTTTTTTCAATGAATCTAATGATATCTTTGTCATAGATTAGGCCTATTTGCCGACTCCTTCGCTTAAAGCACTTAGCGGTGGACATCGATTTTGGTTGAGCTGGTTCTAATACTACTTGTTATAAGGCTATTACCTTCTCTCCAAAATGCAACCTATTAGGGTGTACAACATTTACATTTATAAAACCTAAGACCCCCATCTTTCTATCTGATGTAAGATTCCATCACATTTTCCCCCACTAAATTCGACAACATCTTCATTACAAATTGGGCCCGCCTACCTACTAAGTCGCTTAGAGCACTTGGTAGCAAATATCAAATTTGGGTTATGCCAATTTTGATACCACTTATTACAAGGTCATTATCTTTTTCCTAGAAGGCAACCTACTAGAATGTGCAGTGCCTACATTTGTAAGGTCCAAGATGCCCTTTTTTCTATATAATGTAGGATTTTATCATATATTGCTTATAATAAATCTAGTTATGAATTGTTTACTACGCTATTATAAACTAGAGATGGAATAAAAATAGATGTTTGTATACCATCTCTTAACAGGTTTTAGTGCTCATTAAAGCTTTGCATAATGTAGCCTTAGATGCATTGTGAAGGAGCATTAACATACAAAACTTGTTATAATGGTTCATAGGGTCAATAATGGCATAATAAGGGTCCAAACCAAGCATTTTGAACCTTTTCTACATAGGTAATACATTAGTCTCATCAAAAGTGTCTTCATATAGCAAAAAGTTACCTTTTTTCTCTGATTTATAGTAAGGCCACTTGATGCATTAAGTGTTTTTATTGCTTAGCCATTTCACTCTCTCCATATATTGCTTATTGGATTTTAATTTGAGGTAACTCTTGTACCTGTGGTGTTAAAAGGGGAAATTGCTAACTTACTAATATTAGAAATCACTAATGATTATTAATAAGGCTTTCAATGAGGGGAAAAAGAAAGACTTTAACCACAAATCCATTTAAGGGAGGCTTATGTTATGTCATTAGCCTCGCTAATTGGATTATTCTTTATGCCCCCCTTTTAAAAGCCTTAATACACTATTTTTCTAGTGTATTGGTAAAAAATGCCATCAATGATCATCTTTTCTCAAGTTAGCAATGTTGGTTATAGTACAAGTTACAACTATTAACACTAAGGCGAGATATTAGTCTTACATGGCATAAAACTAACCCATAAATGTTGTAACTTAATTATTTATTATTGGGCTAAAGGTTACAAATGGGGAAAATGGGGAAGATGGATGAAGGCTTAGACAAGGGGAGCCCTTAGCTATCCATAATAAGGGGAACTTACATGAGTCACAAGCATAAGAATGAAAAAAAGGAGAATATTGAAATAAAAAGAAAACACATACGTTTCATTCTTATACATAACATTAAAAAATGATAAGGTTTGTCATCAATTGAATTAGCTCAATAGCTCCTACAAGTTAAAAAGAGGCCATAAAATGCTAGGCTAGTGTTGAGCATTAGTACTTAATTGCTTAAATTAGTAAAAGCTCTTGAAGAAGATAAAAAAAATAGCTTAGAGAGTAAGGAAGAAAAAGGGATTGCTTAAGCCTCTAGGGGTTAACGGTATTTATAAGCCTTTTGGTGGCTTCCTATTGGTTCATGAGCATGAAGTGCATTTAATAGGAGCATGCTTAAAGTACTACATGTAGGCTTAAATTGTTAGCAAACTAGGTTGTAAAGTTAGTAATGAATGACATCATTATAAGTATGCCTACAAAGGTGATAATTCCTAACCAACAGTACTTATTTGGGTGTAACTAGTGAGGTGCATTTTACTCAAAATATAGTGGAGTCTGGACTTATGAGTTTAAGTTTAAAGAGGTCTTGCACTTATGTCAATAAGGTATTTATCATATAAAGAGGTATTTAAAGAGGTCTTCCACTTTGTGGACTTGGATGCATCTTGGGTGCTGAACCGAAGGATCAAAGTCTTTTGGCCTTTGGACAAGATTTGGTATTATGGCCTTGTCAGTGACTATGATACACAGAGAAAGCTTCATCATGTAAAATATGATGATCAGGATAAGGAATGGATTAATTTGCAAAATGAGAGATTTAAACTTCTGCTACTCCCTAGTGAAGTTCCAGTTAAGCCTCAACAGAGAAGTTCTGTGGCATCTGAGAAATGTTTTGATAGGGAAAAGGGGAAACTAAAGCCTATCAAAGAGAGGAAGAGAGACCTGACATTAGAGGATGACAAATCTGTGGGCAACTTTATGGGCTCAGAGCCTATCATCCCATGGTTGAATCACAAAATTAAATATTCCCCTCTTCATGCATTGAAAAAGCAGAAAACATCTAGCTTATCTCTGACTGTGCCACCTCTGTGTCTGGAAGCTGGAAATCGATGTCAGTGCTGGGATGGAGAGTCCATAAATGATGATAAAAGAGAATTATTTGGTAATTCTGCTTTACCAAACAGATCAACCATTGCTAGAAAGAGTGAAGACTCTACAATGGACAATTACAAACATAGCAAGCTATTAGGAGAAACTAGAAGATGAGGTCCTGATGAGACATTGGAAATCTTGGATTTCTGTGGGGGTCTCTGGTCAGCTGATATTGTGGGCCGGTTGAAATTGAATATTATGTTGGTTGAATCCAGAGGGTTTGAGTTTAGCTTCTCAGTGCTTTTTGTCTTGAATTTTTCATTTAGGGCAGGCAATACTTGGTTGTTCCATACTGTGTTACTACTTCAGCATGGTACACTTATGACCATCTGGCCAAGAGTTAAGTTGGAGATGATATTCATTGACAATGTTGTTGGTTTGACGTTTCTCTTGTTTAAAGGTTGCTTTCAACAAGCCCTAGCTCTTATTTTTGTCATTTTGACAGTATTTTTGTCACTTTGATGGGCAGAAGAAAGTATGCTGACTTGCAGTTTCCAGTCACTTCAATCAGGTTGAAAATTTCATAAATTCAAGGTTTTAAGAAGCAGCTTGTGTTTGTTTTCCACAACTTATCTGAAGTGAAGAATTCAAAGTGGCTGTATATGGACTATAAGCTTAAAGAACATTATTTGCTGGCTATGCAATTGCCTCTGTCAAAATGCACCCACAATAATGTTAAATTGTTTCAAAATGGAACCAGTCAGTCAATCAGCTATTCTATTCTATTTTCAAGGATCCCACTTCATATAAGGTATTTCTTTTATACATTATACTCAGAATAAGCTTTTGAAGGCAATTTTGGTTTATGATTTTTCTTTTAAAATTTTCAGGTGAAATCAAATTCTTTTTCGGAAATACTCTCTTCTTTCTCCTCTCAAATATGCCTAAATTTTCTCTATTTATCTGTCTATATGTTCATTGTTTGTTTTGTTTCAAGAAAGAGGAGCTAGAATAAATGTTTCTGTTACTTGTTATTTGTTACAATTTCATTGCTTATGCTTTTTTTTTTCTTCTTTGGGTGATGCTAAATAATTGAAGCATAATAAGGTGCTCCGGAATTTAATATTGTGTTTTTGCCTTTTCAACTGTTGTATCATTTTCTCTGAAACAGGCCAACAATTTATGTCTAGGCAGTTTATTATCCTAATAGGTGTCTCCAAAGAACCAACTTATGCAGATGACATTCACTCATACAAATTTGACAAGAATAACAAAAGTTTTCCTCCATTTGTGCTTTCATTTGCTGCTGCACCTACTTTCTTTCTGGGTTTGCATCTTGAGCTGCTTATGGAGCATAATGCAACTCATATTAGCTTTCTGGATAATGATTCAGCAAAGCATCTGGAATCCTCTAGCAATCTACTTGCAGATGACTGCTCAAACATAGCTTTTGAAGATATGCTTCATGGTCATGGCACTGTTTTGCTGATGGATGTTGTTTCTGGTGGATGCTTATCTAGCATAAAACCACAGTCGCATTGCCTTGATGTCCATGTTAACAACGTTGATGGTAGGATGAAGTCATCTCTGAAGCCCTGCAATGGTGATAGAATTGTTGAAACTTCCGTGAGCTCCAAGGATACTGGAAAAATTGGAAGCGATTCCATTGTCCCATCACAGAATGGCCACTGGCATCATTTGGAGTCTGAACAATGTGCCTCATCACAAGGCCCATCAGTTGACAGAAGGTTGTCTGATATAGGGTTGCATTCTCTTATGAACAATATCACAGTTAAAATTCCGTCGACTCATCAGTTTGATAAGCATGTTGACAGGGCTCATCAGTCTACTGAGTCACATGATAGGATGAATAGTGGTATTATACTGAGCCCAAACCCCACTGCCTGTAGAGTGCCTCACACCGAGTCAGCAATAGTTTTACTTCCTTTGGTTGTCACTGGCATGGATGGTCAAATGGAAAGACTGCCTCATTGCAGAATAAATTTGGCAGTAGACTTAAAAAGCCATGGGCACGTCTCTTATGCAATGCCTTTTGGAGGTTTTGATTATAGTTCAAAGAACAGAAACCATCAATAGAAAGGGTCTCCTCACAAACAAATCAGGACCACAACTAATGAGGGTTCAGCAGACTTATCCAGAGGTTGTGGGCAGAAAATGGAGACGTTGTGTTGTGCTGCCAATGCGTTGATTACGCTTGGTGACAGAGGGTGAAGAGAATGTGGAGCTCAAGTTGTGCTAGAGCTTTTTGAACATAATGAGTGGAAGCTTGCAATAAAATTATCAGGGACCACGAGGTATTTATGTAAGGCACCTCAATTTCTGCAAACTGGGTCAACAAACCGGTATACACATGCAATTATATGGAAAGGAGGAAAGGATTGGACCTTGGAGTTTACTGATAGGAGTCAGTGGACTCTTTTCAAAGAGATGCATGAAGAATGCTATAATAGGAACATCCATGCTGTATCAATTAAAAACATTCCTATTCCTGGGATCCACTTGATCGAGGAAAATGATTATGGAGCAGAAATTTCATTTGTCCGATGTTCTTTGAAGTACTATCGACAAGTTGAAACAGATGTTGAGATGGCTCTGAATCCATCAAGGGTGCTATATGACATTGATGGTGAAGATGAGCAATGGATATAAAAAAATCAAAGTCCTTCAGCCGTTGACAATGGTAGTGTGTGGGAGATTTCAGAGGAAATGTTTGTGAAGACAATTGATGTACTTGAGAAGGCGGCATATTCTCAACAGTGCAACCAATTTACTAATGACCAGCTGGAAGATCTTATGGCTGGAGTTGGACCCATGGAAGCTTTCAAAATCATCCATGAGTATTGGAGGCATAAGAGGCAGAGAAAGGGAATGCCTAGGGAGAGAAAGGGAATGTCTGTAATCCGTCATTTCCAGGTGCTTCTTAACTCCATTTGTTTTTTTTTTCGTTGACTTCTTCTATTGGTTTTAAAATGGATGTAATTATTTTATGCTGTTCTACAGCATCTACTAGTTGAAATCTGCGCTGCTTCTTTGGTTGCAGTGTAACTATCATTAGTTCATGATAATGACCAGGAATTGGCAATGCACATCATGATAAAGGCAAGTATGCAAAATGACTATAATGTCCCCCTTTCCTCTTTGTCGACCACCTCAAAAAAATGCAAAACATAAGCCCAATTCTACTTTGATATTGATTTTGACACAGGTAGAAAGTCATTTGACCTTTATTCTGCTATGCCTCGTGTCAGTTTTTTTTTTTTAGAAAAAACATAATAAATGATATTTTATTGCTGAAATAGAAACAAAACAAATAAATTACAGGCTGTAAGAAAGCAGCAACATAAGATAAAAAAAAAAAAAACCATGACACTAAGTAGGTTTACAAGGAAGCAAGAAATAGGGAGGAGAGGTTCTGCGCACAAATTCAAACCGACCAATCACTAGAGATACTAGACTGACTGGAGAAGCTTGCAACCGTATTATTATTAAGAAGATTGAAAGCTTTTACCCAAGTGCAAAGAGAGATGACAATGCGATTAATAACCATCTTCACATTGGCAAAGCCATCTCATTGTAAAAAGCCATTTATTTCATTCTTTCCAAAGATACCAACAAATGCATGCAGTGATCATGAATTGAAATGTCTTGGGAAGGCCAAAATTCAGTTAATGCTCCCAACATTGTAGGAACTTCAGAATGGAAGATGAGAAAGGGACCAGCCATCTAAGAACATTCAAAAGTACCATCCAAATGCCCCTAGCAGACTTACAATGACGAAGTAGATGGTCTGTGTTAAGATTTGAGATAGTAAAAATCCTATCCATTTTTGCCAGAAACATGAAAACAGAGACCTTAATGCTACAGACAACACATTTCCCAACCCTCATTTGGCCTCTGTCAGTTTTATTACTAAGAAGATTATGATTTACAAATCTGAGGCATGAAGGAAAACAACCACAGGTTCCCTCAAAAATTTTAGGTGGGAGAAAATTTAAAAATATATATAGATATGTATTTTTTATAATCCCTATCCAAAACTAGATGCATTCATAATTGACTTTTGGGCTTGTGTTTTCGTCCCAAGCTGAATGAAAAGGTATAGTTATGGTTTCATGTGAATATCTTTTTGTGTGAAAACTGTTTTCTCTGCCTTATGATTTGCTTGTGTATTGCATTTTATGTGTGTTCACTTTCTTTAGCATTTTGAAATTTGATGTTGCTTAATTGCTAATCCATGGCTTTTACTCAGCCACCACTCTGGGAGAGGTATCAATAACAACTGAGGGAGTGGAAACAAACTCTGGCCAAAAACAACACTGTCCTCCTTAATGAATGCCAGGAGAAGAGTGCACCCATTGAAAAGCTAGCCATATTTGCTTTTTGATTGAAACCACCGGGGTTGGAAGTGCCCAATAAGGAATCAAAACAAAGGTCACACAAGAAGTTTTCACTTGCATGGCAAAGCAATATCGAACGGGATGGTTTCCATGCTTATGATAAGATTCTAGTTCATATTTATCTCCTATTAAACTTCCCTCTAGTTTATGTTTGCTTTTTCCTCACTCAAACTTATGCTTTTGCATCCAGGAAGGAAATTAAATGGCTTATTTAGGATATAATAGTGAACATGTAGATGATTCTCTAGTGCCTCAGATGTCGCCGAGGATATTTCCACCCCAGGATGCTGGCAGCATGGGACATTTCTCCAAGGGTAGTCATAGGTATGATGGGAATCATCTTCAGAAATTTCATAGGAGCAAGTCAAAGAAAATTGGGAATGCTCAGGTGATTGCTTCATATGATCAGAGAATGTTTGACAAGAGAAATGGAATTTACTGGGGGAATATGGGTCTTACTGACTGGCCAAGCCAGTGTCATTATCCCTGGGAAGGTTCTCTGAGACGTGGCCTTAAGCAGTTGGATGGTTCAGATCTTGATGAGTTCAGGGTGTGTGATGCTTGTAGCACGACTCACCATGCCATCAATATAGCTAAACTCAAAAGGGAAAAGGCTCAAAGAATGCTTTGTAGGGCAGATCTGGCTATTCATAGGGTTGTGGTTGCTTTCATGACTGCTGAGGCAATCAAAGCCTCTTCTGAGGAGTATAAGGGTGAAGAGTTGGATGAGAAAATCAAATAAGAAATGACAACGAGAGAAAACTTGCCAGCCCCTTTTAACAGCCTTTTTCTTCAGCCAAAGATTCCAGATGTGCCACTCAACATTGTTTTTGCCTGCTCCATTTTGGTGTTTCCATTTTTATTGGTTTTGTTGTTTCCCAGGCTTCTAGCCGGAGGAATGTAACATTTTCAGTTTGTGAGAGTTTTTTACTTCTGCCTCGTCAATGTTGCCATTTAGACGGTAGCGATGGTTGGTGGCCTACACAGCTTCTCGGCTCACCACCTTATCCCAGAGGCAGTTGTCCGCGTGCTCTGAACCTGCAGAGGCAAGCAGTGTGAGGAATTTTGGATGACCATCTTTGTAAATATTTTTCCTTTGTTCTTTAGTGTCATCTTTCTTTCTTCCAAGCTTAATACCAAGATAGCAGTTGGCCAAAATAATACAACAACGCCCTTGGAATTGAATTACAAATTAATGTCTGATTGGATAATGTTGGTGCATTCATTAGACATGTACCAACTGGGCTGTGTTATCAAATGAAAAGAAGAAAAAGAAGAAGAGGAAAATGCTATAAAGGGAACATAGTGATGTTAGGAAAACGCAATATGTAGAAAATGTCTTAAAAAATATGCAGAAAAGGTATCATTACTATGTTTTGTAAAATAATTAAGCAATTGTTTATTTGTTTCAAATTCAATTTGATGAGAGTTTGCAAACAGAACGATCAATGAAAAATTTAAGTAATAAAACTTGAAAACTTTTATTAATAAAATTTAGGAAGAGGCATATGGGAATTCCCTTGATTCATCTTCGAGGACAGAATGCGCTCTTCTTCAAAGAAATAAGACTTAACGAAAATATAATAATTAAGAATGCTATCATTGGTTACATGACTTTTATTATTACATTTAGACAAAGTGTTTGTAAAAATCACATGATATTTTTAACTGTGCAATTGTGAGATTAAATCAAATTTATAGTCAGAATTTTCATTATTGAGGTATGAATCAATCTGATTTTTTTGTTGCATTATCGTTAAAAGTCATAATAGTATTTTTCTTTAGCGATTTTTTAATTCTTTGGGAGAAGAGCTTGATACCAAAAATGCTTGTATTTTGTTTTTTTGCATTAAGAAAACAATTTTTTTTAATAAATTTAATTTTAACTCAATTAATCAAGTAAGATCTTTTTCTTTAAAAAAAGAAAAAAATAAGATTCTAATTAAACAAAAAAAATAGTGTTGTTTTAAGAACAACGATAACTAACAACGGTAACTTAGAAGAGAATAATAATAATAAAATGAAAAATTCGACATATTTATTCAAAATTATTTGAAACTTTTACCCACTTCTTCAAAAAATTCATAACAAAAATTTTACTAAACTTTTAAAGATTGTGTGTTAGAGAAATTTGAAATGTTGTAATTGAAACAAAAGTAATTGGATTACCGTTTGATACGGAGATAAATGAGATCAAAAGAGAATCATTTTAATTTACGAGGGAATGATGTAACCAGTGGATCCTCGTTTTATTTTCCCATATATGCATCGCATCTGAACAGGCGAACCAATATGCAGTGAGAAGTCTGTGTTGATTGTCACTGTTCAGCTTCCTTCCTATCATCTAATTCTAATTCTAATACTAATCATAATCATAATCATAATCACTGCCTAGGCTATAATACTTATACTTTACCAGGTCCAACGAGCCTTTCATTTGTTTATTTATTTAATGTTGGTGGCAGGGACCACAATATGTGTGCACGACCTTCTTGACATTTGTTTACACAAACTGCAGCGGAGTTCAGTAAGTGTCCGCTCCACACCCCATTTTGATCCGTCGCCTTTCTGTGAGTTTTTCTTTTGCCATTTTTTCTTAAGTAGTGGCGAGCATAATCCACGAATGGACTACATTACTCGGTTGGAGTATGGCCATTGTCGCCAAAGCTTATTCCATAAATCAATCTTCCGTTCTATCTGACTTTAGTTACTTTGTATGGTTCCAGCCGGGAGTTCACGCATCGTGTCAAATCAGTCTCGATGGCCAAATTTAGTGCAGAAGAAGTTAGCGCTCTTCAAGCGGCAGGGAATGAGGTTTGCAAATGTGAATGATATTGGCTATTGTTTTTCTCAGAGCTTTGGTTTTGTTTTACAGCTTGAATTTCTTTTCATATAGAGAGCAAGGCAGATTTATTTCAAAGATTGGGATTCCCGGCGCAATTCTTATCCAGATGGCAGGTTGTTATACCTATGTATGCAGCAGGGCTGTGTTTGTTTTGTAAAATTTTTTAATTTCTGCTAATTTACAGATTTTCTTTCAGTAATCTTCACAGGCTTAGGGATTTTATCAAGCATGTTTATGTGGATAGAAAAATACAGCGGTGAGAGAAATCATGAGAGGCTCCCAAAGCTGAGATTGGTAAACACCCTAAAATATACCTCTTATACACCCACATTATTTTTGTTATTTTTTCCTGCCTTGGAGTTTTTTCTTATTCATATCTGCAGCTTTCAACCTCCTAGTCAAAAGTTTGGGAATACCGGAAAATCTGTCGAGTCTTTCCCTTATTGTTCTGGTGTCCATTTTACAGAGTGACATGGAAGAAACCTATGAAAGCAGGAATCCACGTGGATCTAGGAGTCCAAATTATGAGGACAGAAGGGAACAAGGTGAAACACTTTCTGCTGGTGGACGTTATTCCAAAGAAAGAAGCCCTCCTTGTTCCCTAGAATATCCAAGACATGGAGGTTTGAAGAAGAGTGCTGCCCACTTTGAAGTTGTTGATGACAGGTTTCGTGATGACAGGGTTCAGAGTGGCAGGCAACCTAATAGCAACAGGCTTTTGCCTAGAGATTCCGGGGCTTCTAGCTGCTCTCCTGACCATCATAAGTGCGTGGACCAGTCCAGCTTTCCTGTGGTACGCTCTCTTAGAGATGTTTTAGGGGAACATTGTATGAACATTGATACAACTTTTCATATGTACAATTGGTGGCTTGCATTTGGTAACTTTTTCTTTTTTCCTAATGTGATTGGAGTTGCTTTCTGATTCCATGATTATGATAATTCAATGCCCACATCATTTGTCAATTTTTGTCATTCAGAGTGTCGTGCATGTTGGCAGCATGGGATCTAAGGAATGTAATCCAATGGAGCACAAAGGACAGGATTCAGCAGTTGGCTTGATTAATTGGGATACAGAGTTGAAGCCTTCTGATGATGCAGCAGCAGCGCCAAAAAAGCAGGGGTCTACCAATGGAGGCAACAGTTCTTCTCATGAAACCTCTGCAAAGAACAATGCCCCTCCGGCTCCAAAACCAAATACTTTGGAATTTTTACTTTTTGAGTTGTCTCATCCATTAGTTGCCGGTGGTGTGTCTGAATTACCAAGCAATGCTGATCCTTCAACAGCATCTGGAGGCAATATGCCTATAAACAGTGATGCTTCAGGTATTTCATCAGCTGTGCCTCGAGGACAGATATTACCAAATGGTACTGGTGCTTCTGAAATCACATCTGGAGGCAGTACATCTATGAGCAGTGCTTCACCAGCTGTGCTTCCTGGGCAGATGTTAACATTATCCAGTAGTGCTGGTGTATCCATGAATGCGGCTGTAGGCAACAAGCCTGCTGGTAACATTTCATCTGCTGCAACTGTAGGTCAGGTGTCAAAATCAACTGATGGTGCCGGTTCCTGTTCCTTCCCAGCTGGGCTGATGTCAAAATCATCTAATGGGGCTGGCTTTTCAGTGGCTGGGCCAATGGCAACATCAGTAGATAGTGTTGGTAATTCTGCAACTGGAACTGAAGGCAGCATGCCTGCAAGTGGTATTCCACCAGGTTTGCTCGTGGGACAGACGTTATCACTACTCAATAACTTTGATTCTTCTACGACCTCATCAAATACCAATTTGCCTATGCAACTTTATAATAGCAGTCCTCCACAAGCTGCAGTTCTTGTCAATAGTGACATTGTTTTCCAAGTTTCCTAATAGGCAGGAGGTCTCCAGCTCCAGCATGCAGCCACAGGAACCTTCTCTAGCCCCTTCCACCAATGGTAGTTCTGTTGGGCAACATGTCCCTACTATACCTATTAACCAGGTTCAATTTACTTTTTTTTTTCACCTTTTAGAAAATAATGAAAATTTGGAAGTTTGTTGCCCAAGACTGCAGCTGTTTGCAAATCTATGTGCTCAAATTGTCAAATTAGTTTCCATAAATAAAACCCCCGTAAGATGATGACTTTCATGAAATATTATAGTTATGAACTTCTGGGGTGTTGGCAAACCCTGTAGGCTGTAAATTTCATCTTTTGACGGTATCCATTAAAACCACTTTTTTGACATCTGATTTTGCAATGGGGTGCATGGTAATATTTTGTTGATCTCTCTCTCTCTCTCTCAGTCACACTCACACTCACACACACACACAGATGTTTGATGTCAAGCAATTTTTAATTCTGATACTTACTGAATTTTAGTTGCATCCTAGATAGTTACTAAGAAAAATGCCAACGCAATTAACATATTGAAGAATTCTCAACTCTTCTGAATCTCATGACTTTCATCTGTGCTATAGCTATAGTAATTTGTGTACAGCTGTGTGTACTGTCCTGTAACTGTGTATATGTCAGCTGAGATTTTGTCACTAACATTCATGGTTATACATATCTGCAGCTTCCAACTTCAATAAATGTATCCAATGCTCATGCTTTTCAAGATGTCTCAAATCTAGCCAAAGACTCTGATTCTGGAGTTAGATCTCAGCCACATCCAGCAAAAACAAATTCTGACCAAAGAAAAGAACTTCCAGCAGTAGTTACCTCACATTCTCATAATTTTAGGTGTTTCTTGTAATCTTCTACTGATAAATGCTTAATTACTTGCAGGACCTTTTTACTGCAAGCTATTCACCATTCCTTGGTCCAGTTACTGGTTGGCAAATAAGTCCCTCATGCAGCATGGGATATGGCACACAATACCACCCAAATACAATGGTACCTTCCCTGCCAGGGTGATTAAGCAGAATAAGCTTCTGCTTACATCTTGTGAAGCATAAGACACTGACAATGTTTTCAATTTGGGCTTTCTTACAGCACGTGCCAGCATATGCCACCCCAGCAAAATCAACAAATCCATTTGATCTTAATAGTGAAACCACACCGGCACAAGCCTCAGCAGTATGGATAGCAATCAAAATGATGACCCATATTTTTGATACAATTCTTGCCTTTCTTTTCCTGTGCTGTTGTCAAATGTTTAAGCTTTATAAAGTCTAATTTGTGCTTATGCAGGCATGTTGTCACTATCTCACAGCTAGAGTTGTGCTGATTAGGAATCAATTAAATAGAAAGCAGCAGAAACTGTGGATCAGAAAGCCAATGTCATCTAGGAATTTAAGAAGAATGATAAAAACCACATTATGCTAGCCAAACTATCCAGATCTAGTCATTCCTAGTGTCAAACTTCATAGTCATTTGATTAGGATGAATTTACCTGTCATGATGATATATCATACTTATGTGAGGTCATGGCGAGCCAAAATCTGTTTACTGATTGAATGAACAGAATTTTTGATTTGTCAATGAGGTTAATAATTCTGGATGCATTCTTAGGAGTCTTTTGGTTTGTCTCAGGTATAGGTGATATGGTGCACACAATGTTTCTTGTGGAGATAATGTTAAACATCATCCTCTTATTAGTAAATGGCACCTATATTATTTAGTTTGAATAACATTACTTAATAATAAGAAGTTCTACTTTACATGATGAAAGAAGCTTTTTCCTAATTAGGTTCATACATTAAAATCTGATGATATTTTGAAAACATATCCATAAAGGTGTCATTGGCATGTTAATTGATGTGGCGTAGAGGATAATTGTCTTTGAGACAAGCCTTGTTTAGATTAGTGAAGTTAACACAAATACACCACTTATCATTATGTTTTATTACCATTACATTGGTCAATCAATTAGAGTCATTATGTTTTATTATAAAACTTGCTTGCAACAACTTATCCACTTCTCCTTATATCACCTAATGCTTTTTAGGAGTAAAGTTGAAATTTTTTACTTTATTGGCTTATGATATGGATTAATACTAAATTTGAACCATATTTGTTGAATTTATCCTTGGGATGTCTACTAAGACCTAATTAAAGATTAATGTATTATTCTAAGAAAATTGACAATATTGTCTTTTAGTTCACCTTCAAGTTGTTTCATAATTTAGATTATTTTGTTTGGATGAAGAAGGATATGGATTAAGCCTTCAATTGAAGCTCCATATGCCTCACCTTCTAATCTAAAGTCTAGACTAGCTATATCAATAGTGGATTGCTTTCCTTTTCCTTTCATCCATGTAATTTGAATTTTATAAACTTGCTTTTGATCTCCTTTGACTTTCTTTACTCTAATTAGAGTTGAAAACTTCATTTCCAAATACTTAATGGATAAGATAGCATTTAAGACTTTCAAAATGAAAAGTGATGGACTCACCCAAAAAGTTATGGAGGAAAAACATTATTAGTTTGAACATTTCTTAAAAGTACCTCATTTTAGTAAAGAAATTAATTTAAAAGATATCCATTAAGCTCCTTATATCTACCAACACTCATTATACTTTAAACTCATAAAATATGATCTTGATAACCAAATCTTCATCGTAAGGATACTTCATTCCTTTTAAGTCTTCTGTAAAGGTGATTGTGGGACTTATAACCTTATAGGGTCATTTTCTTAAGAAATTTAGGAACTTTCTTGCATATAATTTATGGGTTATTGCACTTGTCCTTGTAAAAAGACCTCTTATTATCACATTGATCACCTTTTTGCTAGCTTGTGTTAGAGATGAGTTACTTTTAGCTTGTTATTTGTCTAATGGTAAAGTCATCCTCTCCTAACAACTATTATCATGTTTACCAATGTCTTCTTAACTATTACTTGAATTATCTTTTGAAACATATTTTTGTAACATTTTACTCTTGATCAATTCTTTAATATTATTTTTTTAAACTTTTTAAACTCATTTGTGGTATGATCATTATCACTACGGAATAATAAATATTTAAAGAGATTCAAATTTGATGGGGACAATTTAAGTGGTGTTGGCCACCTAATCAAATACTTGACCTTAATTTTCATAAAAATGTTAGCTTTTAAAATGGTTAGTATAGCATAATTTTCACCATAAAGGTTATCATATTGAAGCAAGTTATATAGTCTCATAATAATTCATCCCTTTGTTATTGGAACTTAATCAAGGAGGTTACAAGCTTTTTAGAGGTCTTTGTTATAAAATCATTACCTTCTTTAAAAAAGACAACTAATTGGAGTGTGTAGCACCCATGTTTATAAAGTCCAAGATCCTCTTTTTTTTATCTAATGTGAAATTTCATCACATTTTACCCCCATCGAATTTAACGATATTTGCATCACATATTGCCACTTACCTACTCCTTTACTTAAAACACTTGGCGATGGATATTAGATTCGGGTTGAATCAATTCTAATACCACTTCTCACAAGGGATTACCTTATCCCCAATAAGTAACTTAACGAAGTGTGTAACACTTACATTTACAAGGCCTAAGATACTTTTCTTTTTATTCTGTCCCATCGAATTCGATGACATCTTCATTGCAAATTAGGTCTACCTACCTACTCCTTTACTTAAAACACTTGATAATAAACATCAGATTCAAGTTTGACCAGTTCTAATGTTACTTGTCACGAGGCCATTACTTTTTCCGTAAAAGGCAATATTGGGGTGTGCAACACTTATGCTTATAAAGCCTAAGATCCCCCTTTTTCTATTCCATGTAGGATTTTATCACATTTGTCCCCACCAAATCCGATGATGTCTTTATCATAAATTAAGCTTGCCCACTTACTCCTTCGCTTAGAGTACTTGGCAATAGACATCAGATTCAAGTTGGGTCGATCCTAATATCACTTCTTATAAAGTTATTACTTTCTTTCCAAAAGGCAACCCATTAGAGTGTACAACACTTATATTTATAAGACTTAAGATCTCTTTCTTTCTATTTGATGTAAAATTTCATCACATTTTTTGCTATCGAATCTATTGATGCCTTTATCACAGATCAAGCTTACTTGCCTACTCCCTTACTTAGAGTACTTGCTAATAAACATCAGATTTAGGTTAGTTTGATTTTGATATCATTTATCATAAGACATTACCTTATCCTCAAAAGATAACTTATTGAGGCATGTAGTACTAATGTTTATAAGGTCCAAGATCCCTCCTTTTTTATATGATGTAAAAGTGCATCACATTTTCTGTCATTAAATCTGACAATATCTTCATTACAGATTGGATCCACCTACTTATTCTCTAACATAAAGCACTTAGTAGTGAATAATGGATTCAAGTTGAGTTAGTTATAATATCACTTAACTAGAGGCCATTACCTTCTCACTAAATAGCAATCTATTGGAGTGTGTAACACTTATATTTATAAGGTCCAAGATCCCTTACTTTTTATCTGATGTAGATCATATTTTCTCTTACCAAATCCGATGATTGGTTCATTGCAGATCAAGCCCATTTGCTTATTATCTCCCTTTGAGCACTTGGAAAAGAACATCGGATTCAAATTAAGCTGGTTATAATATCACTTATCATAAATTCATTATCTTTTCCCTAAAAAGCAACTAATTAAGATATACAACAATTACATTTTTAAGACTCAAGATCCCTTTCTTTTTATTTGATATAGGATTTTATCACATTATCCCTCATCGAATCTGACAACGTCTTCATTGTGAATTTAACTTATTTACCTACTCTTTTATTTAGAGCACTTATCAATAAACATCAAATTCAAGTCTGACAGGTTCTAATATCACTTGTCATAAGGCTATAACTTTCTTCCTAAAATGTAACTTATTAGGGTGTGTAACACTTATGGTTATAAAGTCCTAGATTCCCTTTTTCAATTTGATGAAAAATTTCATCCCATTCTCTTCTACTAAATCTGACATCTTTATTACAAATTGGGTTGTCTGCCTATTTTTTCACTTAAAGTACTTAATAGCAAACATTAAATTTGAGTCAAGCCAATCTTAATACTACTTATCACAAAATCATTACCTTCTCCCTAAAAGGTAATCTATTAAGGTGTGCAACACTTAAGTTTATAAGGCCCAAAATTTCCTTCTTTCTATATAATGTAAAATTTCATCACATTTTTTCTTACTGAATCTAATTATGTCTTCATCGTAAATTGGGCCTGCCTACCTACTCCCTTTCTTAAAGCACTTGGTAGCGAACATCAGATTTAAATAAGGTTGATTCTAATACTATTTGTTATGAGGAATTACCTTTTTTCAAAAAGGTAACTTATTGAGATATATAACACCTATGTTTATAAGGCCCAAAGTCTCCCTCTTTCTATCTGATGTAAGACTCTATTACATTCTGTCTTACCGAATCTAACAACATTTTAGTTGCACTACCTCTTTTAAAGTATTTAGTGGTAGATATTAAATTTAAGTTAGACTGATTCTGATACACTTTATCACAAGATCACTCCCTTCCAAAAAGAAACCTAATGGGATATGTAACACATATATTTATAAAGTCCAAGATTCCCTTATTTTTATCTAATGTACAATTCTATTACATTCTCTTCCACTGAATTTGATGAAGTCTTTATCGTAAATCAGGCCCACTTACCTACAAACTTGCTTTAGAGCAGTTGGCGATGGACATCAGATTCGGATTGAGTTAGTTTTGATACCATTTATACATTACCTTTTTCTCAAAGGGCAAATTATCAGGGTATGCAACAACTATGTTTATAAAGTCTACAATCCCCCTCTTTTTATTCAATATAAGATTTCATCATATTCTTTCTCACTAAATTTGACGACGTCTTCTCCACTATGTTTATAAAACTTAAGATCTTTCTTTTTTTATTTGATGTAGGATTCTATCACATTCACCCCTACCGAATCTGACAATGTCTTCATCACATATTGAGCTCGTTTGCGTACTACTTCCTTTTGAGCACTTGGAAAAGAACATCAGATTCAGATTAGGTTGATTTATTACCACTTGTCACAGTCATTATCTTTTCCTTAAAAAGCAACTAATTAGGGTGTGTAACAATTACATTTTTAAAGTTCAAGATCCCTTTCTTTCTACTCGATATAGGATTGCATCATATTATTCTCCATCAAATTTGACGTCTTTATCACGAATTAGGCCTATTTGGCTACTCCTTTACTTAGACCACTTGTCAACAAACATCAAATTTAGGACTGACTAGTTTTGATACCACTTATCACGAGATGATAACCTTTTTCCCAAAAGGCAACTTATTAGGTTGTACAGTACTTATGATTATAAAGCCCAAGATTTCCTTATTTCAATTTGATGAAGGATTTTATCCCATTCTCTCCTACGGAATTTGACATCTTCATCATAGATTGGGCTACCTACCTACTCTCTCACTTAGAGCATTTAGTAGCAAATATCAAATTTGAGCTGAGATAATCCTAATACCATTTATCACGAAATCATTATCTTCTTTCCAATGGGTAACCTATTAAGGTATGTAGCACTTAATTTTATAAAGTTTAAAATCTCCCTATTTCTTTCTGATGTAAAATTCCATTACATTCTTCCTTACTGAATTTAATGACATATTCATCACAAATTAGGCCTGCTTACCTACTCCCTCTTTTAGAGCACCTAGCAGTGAACATCAAATTTGAATAAGGTCAATTCTAATATCATTTGTCATAAGAAATTATCTTTTTCTAAAAAGGTAACTTATTAAGGTGTGCAGCACCTACGTTTATAAGGTCAAATGTCTCCCTTTTTTTATTTGATCTAAGACTCTATTACATTTTTTTTACCAAATCCAACAACCTTTTCGTCGCGAGTAGGGCTCACTTACCTACAACTTCATTTAAAGCACTTGGTCGCAGATATCGAATTTATGTTAAACTAATTCTGATACCCTTTATTACAACATCCATGCCTTTCTCCAAAAAGTAACCTAATAAGGTATGCAACACATATTTTTATAAGGCCCAAGATTCTCTTGTTTCTATTTAATGTAGCATTCCATTACATTCTCGTCCATTGAATCTAATGACGTTTTCACTGTAGATCAGGCTCGCTTGCCAACGACCTTACTTAAAGCACTTAGTGGCGGACATCAGATTCAAATTGAGTAAGTTTTGATACCATTTATTACAAAGACATTACTTTTTCCTTAAAAAGCAAACTATTAAGGTGTGCAACACCTATATTTATAAGGTCTACAATCTTCCTTTTTCTATTCAATATAGGATTCCATCACATTCTTCCCTTACCGAATATGATGTCTTCTTCATGAATTAGGCCTACTTGCTTATTCTTTTGCTTAAAGCACTTAGTGATAAATATCAAATTTGAGTCTAGTCAAATTTGATACAGCTAATTATAATGTCATTCCTTTTTCTCCAAAAGGTAACCTATTGGGATTTGCAACACTTATGTTTATAAGACCCAAGATCTCTCTTTCTATTTAATGTAAGATTCCATCACATTCACCTCCTATTGAATATGACGACGTCTTCCTTGCAGATTGAGCTCGCCTACTTACTACCCTCCCTTAAAAACAATTGGAAAAGAACATCAGATTCAAATTACGTTGGTTATGATACCACTAGTCATAAAGTCATTATCTTTTCCCTAAAAAGCAATTAATTAGGGTGTGCAACATTACGTTTTTAAGGTTCAAAATACCTTTCTTTCTACTTGATATAAAATTCCATCATATTATTCCCCATCGAACCTGATGATGTCTTCATTGCAGATTGGGCCTATTTATCTTCTTCTTTACTTAGAGTACTTATCAACAAACATCAGATTCAGGTTTGACCAATTATGATACTAATTGTCACGAGACCATAACCTTCTCTCCAAAAGGTAACTTATTAGGGTGTGTACCACTTAGAGTTATAAAGTTCAAGATTCCTTTCTTTCAATTTAATGAAGAATTCCATCATATTCTTTTCCACCAAAGTTGACAATATCTTTATCATAGATTGGGTTGCTTGCCTACTTTTTCACTTAGAGCACTTTGTAGCAAATATCAAATTTAAACCAAGCCAATTCTAATACCACTTATCACAATACCATTTTCTTATCTCCAAAATGTAACATATTGAGGTACGCAGTATTTAAGTTTAAAAGGCCTATAATGCCCTTCTATCTATATGATGTAAAAATTTAATCACAATCTTTCTTATTGAATCTAACGACTTCATCGTAAATCGGGTCTGCCTACCTATTCCCTTTCTTACAGCACTTGGCGGCAAATATTAGATTTGAATAAGGTCAATTTTAATACCATTTGTCATGAGAAATGACCTTTTCCCAACAACACTGATGTTTATAAAGCTTAAGATCTCATTCTTTCTATTTGATGTAAGACTATCACATTTTTCTAGCAAATTCGACAACATTTTTATCACAGATAAGTCCTATCTACCTACTGTCTTATTTAAAAATATTGAATTTAGGTTAGACTGATTCTGATACCCTATGTCACAAAATCATTACCTTCCTCCAAAAAGCAACTTAATGAGATATATAACACATACATTTATAAGGCCTAAGATTCCTTTGTTTCTATTTAATATAAGATTTCATTATATTCTCTTCCACTAAATCCAATGACGTCTTCACCATAGATCGAGCCTGCTTACCTACTATCTTACTTAGAGCATTTGGCAGCGGACATCAGATTTGGGTCGAATCAGTTTTGGTACTATTTGTTATAAAGACATTACCTTTTTCTTAACTGGCAAACTATCGAGGTGTGCAACACCTACGTTTATAAGGTCTACAATCTCCCTTTTTCTATTTAATATAAGATTCCATTACATTCTTCTCCACTGAATCCGATGACGTCTTCTTCTCAAATCAAGCCCACTTACTTATTCTTTCGTTTAAATCACTTAGCAATAAATATTGGATTTGAGTCTAGCTAAATTTAATACCACTAATTATGATTTCGTTCCCTTTTTTTTCAAAAGGTAACCTATTAGGATATGCAACACTCATGTTTATAAGACCTAAGATCTCTTTCTTTCTATTTGATGTGAGATTCCATCACATTCACCCCCACCAAATCTGACGACGTCTTCATTACAAATTAAGCCTACCTATTTACTCCCTTGCATAGAGCATTTAGTGGTAGACATTGGATTCAAGTCAAGTTGGTCTTTATACCATTTCTCACGAGGCCATTACCATCTCCTAAAAAAGTAACCTATTGTGTTATGCAGCACTTATAAGGCTTAAGATCATCCTCTTTTATCCAATGTAGAATTTCATCATATTCTCTCTTATTGAATTTGACGAAGTCTTCATCATAGATCACGCCCACTTACCTACTCCTTTGCTTTAAGTACTTGACAAGGGACATCAAATTCGAATCAAGCTAATTTTGATACCACTTGTCACAAAGCATTACCTTCTCCCTAAAAGGTAACTTATTAAGGTGTGCAACACTTACCTTAATGTCGAATTCTATCATATTCTTCCTTCCCGAATCTAAAGATGTCTTCGTTATAAATTGGGCCTACCTGTTTACTTCCTAGTTTAAAGAACTTAGCAATAGACATTGGATTCAAATTGGGCTGATCCTTATACCATTTATCACGAACGTTACCTTCTCCCTAAAAGGTAACATATTGATGGGTGCAACACTTACCTTTATATGGCCCAAAATCCCCTTTTTTTTTCTATTTGATGTAGAATTTTATCACATTCTTTCCTACCAAATTTAAAAACGTCTCTATTACAAATCGGGCCCATCTGCTTACTCCCTTATTCAGAGCACTTAGCAACAAATATCAGATTTAGGTTAGGTTAATCTTCATACGACTTGTCACAAGCCATTACCTTTTTCCCCAAAAGATAACTTCTTAAAGTGTGCAACATTTACATTTATACGGTTCAAGATCTCCCTCTTTCTATCCAATATAAAATTCCATTACATTTTTTCCCACAGAATCTAACAATATATTTATTGTGAATTAGCCCCACCTACCTACTTTATCGCTTATAATACTTGGTAATAGATATCAAAATTGGATCTGACCAGATCTAATACCACTAATCAGGAGGCAATTTCTTTTTCCCTAAAAGGTAATCTATTAGAGTATATGACATTTATATTTATAAGGCTTAACATCTCTCTCTCTTTATATTTAATGTAGGATTTCATAACATTCACTCTCACTGAATCTAACAATGTCTTCATCGCAGATGGAGTCTGCTAGCCTACTATTTTGCTTAAAAACACTTAGAGATAAATATTAAATTCGAGTCGAGTCGATCTTGATACCATTTCTTATAAGACCATTATTTTCTCCCCAAAAAAGTAATCTATTGTGATATGCAATACTTACATTTATAAGGTCCAAGATCCTTCTCTTTCTAACTGATGTAGAATTTCATCATATTCTTCCTTATTAAATTTAACGATGTCTTCTTCACGAATTGAGCTTACCTACCTACTCCCTTGTTTAAAGCACTTGGTATGGGACATTAAATTCAAGTCAAACTGGTTCTAATATCAATTGTCATGAGGCATTACCTTTTCTCCAGAAAGTAACTTATTGGGGCGTGTAGCACTTATGTTTATATGGCTCAAAATCTCCCTTTCTCTATCCAATGTAGAATTTTATTACATTCTTCCCTACTGAATTTAACGTCTTCGTCACAAATCGAACTTGCTTACCTACTCCCTTGTTTAAAGCACTTGGTAGAGGAAATTGAATTTGAGTTGAACTGCTTCTAATATTAATTGTCATGAGGCATTACCTTTTCTCTAAAAAGTAACCTATTGAGGTGTTTAACACTTACATTTATATAGTCCAAAATCTCCTTTTTTCTATCCAATGTAGAATTGCATTAATTTCTTCCCTACCAAATTTGACGACATCTTTGTCACGAATTAACCCCACCTGCTTTATTTTCTCACTTAAAGCACTTAGCAGCAGACTTCAGATTCGGGTCGAGCTAATCCTTATACCACTTGTCATAAGGAATTAACTTATTCGTAAAAGATAACTTATTAGAGTGTGCAACACCTACACTTATAAGGCCCAAGATCACCTTTTTTCCATTCAATATAGAATTTCATCACATTCTCTTCCACTGAATCTAATGACATCTTTATCGCAAATTGAACCCATTTGCTTAAAGGTAACTAATTAAAGTATGTAGCACTTATGTTTATAAAGCCTAAAATCTCCTTATTTCTATTTGATGTAAGATTTCATCACATTCTCCTTTACTAAATCTAACGATGTCTTCGTCGCGAATCAACCCCACCTGCTTACTTTTTTGCTCAAAGCACTTGATGGCAAACATCAAATTCGTGTCAAGTCAATTTTGATATTACTTGTCACAATGCATTACCTTCTTCCTAATAAATAACATATTTGAGTGTACAACACTTACGTTTATAAGGTCCAAGATCCTCCTTTTTGTATCTAATGAAGAATTTCATCATATTCTCATCTACCACTTATCACAAGGTCATTACCTTTTTTATAAAAGGTAACATATTGGTGTTTACAGTACTTATATTTATATGTTTCAAGATCTCTTTCTTTCTATTCAATGAAAAATTTCATAACATTCTACCTCACTAAATATAAAAACATCTTTATCATAGATCAAACTTACCTGCCTATGACCTCATTTAAAGTACTTGGCGGTGGGACATTAGGTTCAAGTCAAGCTAGTTATAATACCACTCATCACGAGGTCATTACCTTCTCCTTAAAAAGCAAGCTATTGAGGTGTGCAACGCCTATATTTATAAGGTACAAGATCTCTCTCTTTCTATTCAACATAAGATTCCATCACACTCTCACCTATCAAATACAATGATGTCTTCATCGTGCATCAAGCACACCTACCTACTTATTTTACTTAGAACATTTGGCAACAAATATCTTATTCGAGTTCAGCCATTTTTGATATCATTTGTTATTAGGCATTACCTTCTCTCCAAAAGGTAACTTGTTGGAATGTGTAGAACCTACGTTTATATGGTTTAAAATCTCCTTCCTATCCAATGCAAACTCCATTATATTCCCTCATACTAAATATAATGATATCTTTATCGTGGATCAAGTTTGTCTGCTTACTCCATTGCTTAGAGCACTTAATAGCAAACACCAGATTCAAGTTAGGTCAATTTTGATCACTTGTCGTGAGTCTTTATCTTCTTCCCAAAAAGTAACCTATTAAGGTATGCAACACTTATGTTTATAAAGCCCAAAATCTCTCTCTTTCTATCTAATGTAGAATTCCATTACATTCTCCCCTTCTAAATTTGACAATGTCTTCATCATAAATCAAGCTTACCTACCTGCTCTCTCTCACTTAGAGCACTTAGTGACTAATAATAGATTCAATTTAGACCAATTTTGATGTCACTTGTTATGAGGTCATTTCCTTCTTACTAAAAGATAATCTATTAAAGTATACAGTACTTACACTTATAAGGCCTAAGATCCCCCTTCTTTTCTCCAATATAGGATTTTGTCACATCTTTGCTCACCGAATCCAATGTCTTCATCACAGATCAAACCCACCTGCCTACTCCTTTACTTAGAATACTTAACAGCAAATATCCAATTCAAATTAAGCAAATTCTAATACCGCTTATCACGAGGTCATTACATTCTTCTTAAAAGGTAACCTATTAAAGTGTGCAGCACCTATACTTATAAAGTTCAACATCCCCTTCCTTTTATCTAATATAGGATTTCATCACATTTTCACTCATTGAATCTGATAACATCTTTATCGTAGATCAGGCTTACCTACCTACTCCCTCACTGAGAGCACTTAGTGGCAAATATCAAATTTGAATAAAGCTGATTTTGATACCATTTATTATTAAGTCATTACCTTTTTCCTAAAAGGTAATCTATTAGAGTGTGTAGCACCTATGGTTATAAGGTCCATGATTCTCCCTTTTATATTCGATGTAAGATTTCATCACATTCTCCTTACCACATTTAACCACGTTTCCATTGCAAATCGAACTCTCCTACCTACTTCATTACTTAAAGCAATTGGTAGCAAACATCGGATTCGAAAATGGTCGATTCTAATACCATTTGTTACAAGATATTACCTTGTCCTCAAAAGGTAATCTATTGAAATATGCAAAACCTATGATTATAAGGTTGAAGATCTCTATCTTTCCATCCGATGTGGGATTTCATCACATTCTTTCACACCAAATTTGATTACATCTTTATTACAGATCGAGCATACTTGCCTACTTCCTCACTTAAAGCACTTGACGACAGACATCGGATTCAAGTTGGGCCAATTTTGATACCACTTATCACGATGCATTACCTTCTCCCCAAAAGATAACCTATTGAATGTGCAATACTTACACTTGTAAGGCCTAAGATCTTTATCTTTCTATTCGATGTAGGATTCTATCACATTCTCTCTTATCGGATCCAACAATGTTTTTATCACAAATCAGACCCTCCTTTCTACTCCCTCTCTTAGAGCACTTGGTGATAGACATTGGATATAGGTCCAATCAGTTTTGATACTGCTTATTACAAGGTCATTACCTTTTTTCCTAGGAAATAGCTTATTGGATCTACAACACTTATATTTATAAGGTTCAACATCTCTCTCTTTTTATTTTATGTAAGATTTTATCACATTCTCTCCCACCAAATTTAACGACATTTTCATCGCAGATTGAGTCTGCCTACCTCATCACTCGCTTAAAGCACTTGGCGACAAACATCGAATTCGAGTCATGTTGGTCCTAATACCACTTATCATGGTCCATTATCTTTTTCCCAAAAGATAACATATTATGATGTGCAGCATTTATATTTGTAAGGTCCAAAATCTCCCTCTTTCTATCTGATGTAGAATTTCATCACATTCTCCCCTATTGAATATAATAACATCTTCATCGTGCATTGAGTCTACCTATTTATTCTCTAGCTTATAGGACTTAGCAATAAACATTGAATTCGAGTTAAGTTGATTTTGATACCATTTCTTATGAAGCATTGTCTTTTCCTCAAAAGGTAATATATTAAGATGTGTAGCATCTACATTTATATGGTACAAGATATCCCTTTTTGTAATCGATGTAAAATTTTATCACATTATCTCCTACCGAATCTAATGACATCTTTGTCATGGATAAGACCCAGATGCCTACTCCTTTCCTTAAAGCACTTAGTAATAAACATTAAATTTAAGTTGGATCGATTATAATACCATTTGTCACAAGGTATTACCTTTTTCCTAAAATGATAACCTATTAAAGTGTACTACACTATGTTTATAAGATTCAAAATTTCCTTTTCTCTATACAAAATAAGATTCCATCACATTATCTCCCATGGAATCTAACATCTTCATAGCCAATTGCAACCTCTTGCCAGCTCCTTCGCTTAAAATACTTGGCAATGAACATTAAATTTAGGTCAAGATAGTTTTTATACTATTTGTTATGAGGTCATTACCTTCTTCCTAAAAGATAACTTATTCAAATTTGCAGTACCTACATTTATAAGGCTGAAAATCCCATTCTTTCTATTTGATGTAAGATTTTATCACATTCTCTCATACCAAATTTGACTATATTTTCATCATAAAGTCGAGTCGATTCAGCTACCACTTGTCATGAAACTATTACCTTTTACTAAAAGACAACCTATTAAGGTGTATAGTACTTATATTTATAAAACACAAGGTCTCTCTCTTTCTATCTGATGTAGGATTCTATCACCTACTCCTTCACTTAGAACATTTGGTAGCAGACATCAGATTAGGGTCAGGTCGATTCTATGACCACTCATCTATTCTGATGTGCAACACTTATATTTATCAAGTATAAGATCTCTCTCTTTATATCTAATTTAAGATTCCATCACATTTTCCTCTACTAAATCTGACGATGCCTTCTTCGCAGATCAAGCTTACCTACCTAATCCCTTACTTAGAGCATTTGACAACAAATATCAAATTCAGATTGGGTTATTTTTTTATACCATTTATCACATGGTATTACCTTCTCAACAAAAGTTAACCTATTTGAGTATACAACACTTACATTTGTAAGGCCTAAAAGCCTTCTTGCTGAGCTCTTATTGGAGTATTACAACTTAAGCTCACCTATCTATTCCCTTGCTTAGAGCACTTAGCAGTAGACATCGAATTTAGGTCAAGCCAATTCTAATACCACTTGTCACAAGGCATTACCTTTTTTTTCTAAAAGGTAACCTACTGAATTATATATCACTTATATTTGTAATGCCCAAAATCCCCCTTTTTTTTTTATTCGATATTGGATCCCATTACATTCTCTTGCACTAAATCCAACAATATCTTCGTCATGGATGAGACCTACCTACATACTTCCTCGCTCAAAGTACTTGGTGACAGACATTGAATTTGGATCCAGCCAATTCTAATATTGTCTATCACAAGGTCATTACCTTCCTCTCAAAAGGTAACTTATTATGGTGTGCAATACTTATATTTAAAAGGTTCAAAATTTTCTTTTTCTATCCAATGTAGGATTTCATCACACATTCTCTCCCACTAAATCCAACGTCTTCATTGCAAATCGAGCTCACCTGCCTACTCCCTCAGTTAGAGCACTTGGCAGTGAATATCGAATTTGAGACAAACTGATTTTGATACCACTTGTCATATGGTCATTACATTTTTTCTAAAAGGTAACCTATTAAGGTATGCAGTACCTACATTTATAAGGTCCTAAATTTTCCTTTTTTTATTTGATATAAGATTTTTTCACATTTCTACTACCACACCAAATTTGATGACATTCTCCCTATGGATCATTCTTGCTTGCCTACCCCCTTACTTAAAGCACTTGGCAACAGACACTTAATTTGGTTTTAACTAGTTCTAATAACACTTGTCACAAGATCATTACCTTTTCCCCAAAAGATAACTTATCGGAGTGTGTAGCACTTATGTTTAAAAGACCTAAGATCTCCTTTTTTTCTATCTAATGTAAGATTCTATCACATTCTCCTTCACTGAATCTGACATTTTTATTGTAAATTAGGCCCGCTTGCCTAATCCCTCACTTAAAGTACTTGACAGTAAATATCATATTCAAGTCAGGCCAATTCTAATATCACTTGTCACGAAGTCATTACCTTCTCTCCAAAAGGCAACCTATTAGGATTATCACCACTTATGTTGATAAGGCCCAAGATCCTTATAATTTTATTCAATGTAAAATTTCATCACATTCTCCCTTATTAAATCTAACAACATCTTCATCATAAATCAGCTCTACTTGTCTACTTCTTTGCTTAGAGCCATCAGTAGCAAACATCAAATTCCAGTCAAGCTAATTTTAATACTAGTCATCAAGCATTACCTTCTTTCCAAAAGGTAACTTATTAAGGTATGCAGTACCAAATTTTATAAATGTTAAAATCCTCTTCTTTCTATTTGATATAGGATTCAATGATATTTTTCCCCACCAAATCCACCGACATCTTCATTACAGATCAAGTTTACTTGCCTACTCTCTCACTTAGAATACTTAGCGACAAATATCAAATTCAGATTGGACTAGTTCTGATACCCCTTGTTACAAGATCATTACCGTTTACCCCAAATGTAACCTATTGAGGTATATAGCACTTACATTTATAAAACTTAAGATTCTTCTCTTTCTATCCGATATAGGATTCCATCACATTCTCCCCCACCAATTCTAATGACATCTTGATTACAAATTGGACTCGCTTACCTACTATTTCACTTAAAGCACTTGGCAACAAACATCAGATTTAGGTTAGGTTGGATACCACTTGTGATAAGGTCATTATCTTCTCCCCAAAAGATAAACTATTAGGGTGTGCAACACCTATATTTATAAGGCCTAAGATCTCCCTCTTTATATTCAATATAGGCTTTTATCACATTCTCTCCTATTAAATCCAATGACATCTTTATTGCAGATTAGGCCCACTTGCCTACTACCTTACTTAAAGTACTTGGCGATGAACATTAGATTTAGGTTAGGGTAGTTTTGATACTACTTGTCAAAAGGTCATTACCTTCTTTCCAAAAGATAACCTATTAGGATGTGCAACACTTACATTTATTAAGTCTAAGATCTCCCTCTTTCTACTTGATATAAGATTCCATCAAATTCTTCCCTATCGAATCTGACATCTTCATTATAGATCGAGTTTGCTTACCTACTACCTTGCTTAAAACACTTAGTGATAAACATCGAATTCAGGTTGGGTTGGTTCTAATACTACTTATCACAAAACTATTACTTTCTTCCCAAAATAGTTTAGGATTCCATCATATTCTTTCCTACCGAATCCAATGATGTCTTTATCATAGTTTGAGCCTGCGTGCCTATTACCTCACTCAAAGTACTTAACGGCAGACATTGGATTCAAGTCGGGTCAATTCTAATACCATTTGTTACATAGTCATTACCTTCTTCCCAAAAGGCAATCTATTTCGATATATGACACTTTTGTTTATCAAGTTCAAGACTTTCTATCCAATATAGGATTCCATCACATTCTTCCTTATCGAATCCAACAACATCTTCATCATAAATCAGGCCCATTTGCCTACTACTTCACTTAAAGCACTTAACAGTAAACATTGGATTTGGGTCTGGCCAATTATAATATCACTTATCATGAGGTCATTTCCTTCTCCCCAAAAAGTAACTTATTAAGGTGTGCAACACTTATATTTAAAAGGTTCAAGATCTCTATCTTTTTATATCTAATGTAGGATTCTATCATTCTCCCTCACAAAATCTAACTTCTTCATCATAAATTAGTCTCATTGCCTACTCCCTCACTCAGAGCACTTAGCAATGGACATTAAATTTGGGTTAGGTTGGTTCTGATACACCTTATTATGAGGCATTACCTTCTCCTTAAAAGGTAACTTATTAAGGTGTATAACGCCTACATTTATAAAGCCCAAGATCTTCCGCTTTTTATCTAATGTAAGATTCTATCACATTCTTCCCCACTAAATCTGATAAATTCTTTATTATAAATCGAGCCTACTTGCTTACTCTGTCACTTAGAGCACTTGGCAGTGGACATTAGATTCAAGTTAGGCTAGTTTTAATACTACTTATCACGATGTCATTACCTTCTTTCTAAAAGATAACTTATTAGAATGTGTAACTCCTATGTTTATAAGGCCCAAGATCTCCCTTTTTCTATTCGATATAAGATTCCATCACATTCTCTTGCACCAAATTTGATGACGTCTTCATCGTGGATCAAGTCTACTTGTCTGCTCCCTTACTTAAAGTACTTGGCAACAAATATCAAATTATGGTCAAATTAGTTTTAATACCACTTATCACAATTTCATTACCTTCTTCCCAAAAGGTAATTTATTAGGATATATAACACTCATTTTTAAAAGGCCCAAGATCTTCCTTTTTTTATTTAATGTAAAATTTCATCACATTTTTCCCCACAGAATCCAACAATGTCTTCATTGTAGATCGGGTCCACCTACCTACTCCTTCACTTGGAGTACTTAGCAATGACATCTTTGTTGCAGATCAAGCCCACCTTCCTTCTCCTTTACTTAGAGCACTTGGCAACGGAGATTATATTCGAATCAAATCAATCCTAATACCACTTATCATAAGGTTATTACCTTCTCCTCAAAAGGCAACCTATTAAGGTATGTAGCATTTACATTTATAAGGCCCAAGATCCCCTCTATATTTAATGTAAAAATTCATCACATTCTCCCTTACTGAATTTGACGATATCTTCTTTGCGGATCAAGCTCACTGCCTACTTCCTCACTTGGAGCACTTAACAGTGGACATTTAATTCAAGTCAGACTAATTTTAATACCACTTGTTACAAGACATTACTTTCTTCCCAAAAGGTAACTTATTAGGGTATACAATATTTACGTTTATAAAGCCTAATATCTCTTTTTTTTTTCTATCTAATGTAAGATTCCATTACATTTTTTTTCACTGTATTTAATGATATCTTTTTCACAGATTAGGCTTATTTGCCTAATCCTTCCCTTAAAGCACTTAGTGGTGGACATCGATTTAGGTTGAGCTAGTTCTAATACTACTTGTTATAAGGCTATTACCTTCTCTCCAAAATGCAACCTATTAGGGTGTACAACATTTACATTTATAAAAACTAAGATCCCCATCTTTCTATTTGATGTAAGATTCCATCACATTTTCCCCACTAAATTCGACAACGTTTTCATTGCATATTGGGCCCGCCTACTTACTAAGTTGCTTAGAGAACTTGGTAGCAAACATCAAATTTGGTTTATGCCAATTTTAATACCACTTATTACAAGGTCATTATCTTTTTTCTAAAAGGCAACCTACTAAAATGTGCAGTGCCTACATTTGTAAGGTCCAAGATGCCCTTTTTTCTATATGATGTAGGATTTTATCATATATTGCTTATAATAAATCTAGTTATGAATTGTTTACTACGTTATTATAAACTAGAGATGGAATAAAAATAGATGTTTGTATACCATCTCTTAACAGGTTCTAGTGCTCATTAAAGCTTTACATAATGTAGCCTTAGATGCATTGTGAAGGAGCATTAACATACAAAACTTGTTATAATGGTTCATAGGGTCAATAATGTCATCATAAGGGTCCAAACCAAGCATTTTGAACCTTTTCTACATAGGTAATACATTAGTCTTATCAAAAGTGTCTTCATATAGCAAAAAGTTACCTTTCTCTGCTTTATAGTAAGGCCACTTGATGCATTAAGTGTTTTTATTACTTAGCCATTTCACTATCTTCATATATTGCTTATTGGATTTTAATCTGAGTTAGCTCTTGTACCTGTGGTGTTAAAAGGGGAAATTACTAACTTACTAATATTAGAAATCACTAATGATTATTAATAAGGCTTTCAATGAGGGGAAAAAGAAAGTCTTTAACCACAAATCCATTTAAGGGAGGCTTATGCTATGTCATTAGCCTCGCTAATTGGATTATTCTTTATGCTCCCCTTTTAAAAGCCTTAATACACTATTCTTCTAGTGTATTGGTAAAAAATGCCATCAATGATCATCTTTTCTCAAGTTAGCAATGTTGGTTCTAGTACAAGTTACAACTATTAACACTAAGGCGAGATATTGGTCTTACATGGCATAAAACTAACCCATAAACGTTGTAACTTAATTATTTATTGTTGGGCTAAAGGTTACAAATAGGGAAAATGGGGAAGATGGATGAAGGCTTAGACAAGGGGAGCCCTTAGCTATAACCATAATAAGGAGAACTTACATGAGTCACAAGCATAAGAATGAAAAAAAGGAGAATATTGAAATAAAAAGAAAGCACATACGTTTCATTCTCATACATAACATTAAAAAATGATAAAGTTTGTCATCAATTGAATTAGCTCAATAGCTCCTACAAGATAAAAAGAGGCCATAAAGTGCTAGGCTAGTGCTGAGCATTGGTACTTAATTGCTTAAATTAGTAAAAAGCTCTTGAAGAAGATAAAAAAAAATAGCTTAGAGAGTAAGGAAGAAAAAGGGATTGCTTAAGCCTTTGGGGGTTAACGGTATTTATAAGCCTTTTGGTGGATTCCTATTGGTTCATGAGCATGAAGTGCATTTAATAGGAACGTGCTTAAAGTACTACATGTAGGCTTAAATTGTTAGCTAACTAGGTTGTAAAGTTAGTAATGAATGACATCATTATAAGTATGCCTACAGAGGTGGTAATTCCTAACCAACAGTACTTATTTGGGTGTAACTAATGAGGTGTATTTTACTGAAAATATAATGGAGTCTGGACTTATGAGTTTAAGTTTAAAGAGGTCTTGCACTTATGTCAATAAGGTTTGCAAATATGAATGATATTGGCTATTGTTTCTCAGAGCTTTGGTTTTGTTTTACAGCTTGAATTTCTTTTCATATAGAGAGCAAGGCAGATTTATTTCAAAGATTGGGATTCCCGGCGCAATTCTTATCCAGATGGCAGGTTGTTATACCTATGTATGCAGCAGGGCTGTGTTTGTTTTGTAAAATTTTTTAATTTCTGCTAATTTACAGATTTTCTTTCAGTAATCTTCACAGGCTTAGGGATTTTATCAAGCATGTTTATGTGGATAGAAAATACAGCGGTGAGAGAAATCATGAGAGGCTCCCAAAGCTGAGATTGGTAAACACCCTAAAATATACCTCTTATACACCCACATTATTTTTGTTATTTTTTCCTGCCTTGGAGTTTTTTCTTATTCATATCTGCAGCTTTCAACCTCCTAGTCAAAAGTTTGGGAATACCGGAAAATCTGTCGAGTCTTTCCCTTATTGTTCTGGTGTCCATTTTACAGAGTGACATGGAAGAAACCTATGAAAGCAGGAATCCACGTGGATCTAGGAGTCCAAATTATGAGGACAGAAGGGAACAAGGTGAAACACTTTCTGCTGGTGGACGTTATTCCAAAGAAAGAAGCCCTCCTTGTTCCCTAGAATATCCAAGACATGGAGGTTTGAAGAAGAGTGCTGCCCACTTTGAAGTTGTTGATGACAGGTTTCGTGATGACAGGGTTCAGAGTGGCAGGCATCCTAATAGCAACAGGCTTTTGCATAGAGATTCTGGGGCTTCTAGCAGCTCTCCTGACCATCATAAGTGCATGGACCAGTCCAGCTTTCCTGTGGTACACTCTCTTAGAGATGTTTTAGGGGAACATGCTCCGCCTGTACATGTAGATGAACAATTGAAAGCAACCGATGGGTCTGCTCACTATCAGGTGCAATAATTCTTAAACCATGTCATAGATACAGCAGATTTTTTAGTATTTAATAGATTATCAACTACTTCATATATGTCTCCCATGTGGACTTGGGTAATGTGGTATGGACAGGGATGCTGCATTTGCAGAAGTTCTTGAACTGAATTATTCAGCAATGCTGTTATCTTAAAGCCACTTATTTTTTTGGGCTGCTGTGGATTGTCATTCCTCTTTACTTGAGCTTTTATACTGAAAAGCATGATCACAGAAATTTGCCTTTCCATTTTGTAATTTTTTGGTTGATACAGCTTTTCATATGTACAATTGGTGGCTTGCATTTGGTAACTTTTCTTTTTTCCTAATGTGATTGGAGTTGCTTTCTGATTCCATGATTATGATAATTCAATGGCCACATCATCTGTCAATTTTTGTCATTCAGAGTGTCATGCATGTTGGCAGCATGGGATCTCAGGAATGTAATCCAATGGAGCACAAAGGACAGGATTCAGCAGTTGGCTTGATTGACTGGGATACAGAGTTGAAGCCTTCTGATGATGCAGCAGCAGCGCCAAAAAAGCAGGGGTCTACCAATGGAGGCGACAGTTCTTCTCATGAAACCTCTGCAAAGAACAATGCCCCTCTGGCTCCAAAACCAAATACTTTGGAATTTTTACTTTTTGAGTTGTCTCATCCATTAGTTGCCGGTGGTGTGTCTGAATTACCAAGCAATGCTGATCCTTCGACAGCATCTGGAGGCAATATGCCTATAAACAGTGATGCTTCAGGTATTTCATCAGATGTGCCTCGAGGACAGATATTACCAAATGGTGCTGGTGCTTCTGAAATCACATCTGGAGGCAGTACATCTATGAGCAGTGCTTCACCAGCTGTGCTTCCTGGGCAGATGTTAACATTATCCAGTAGTGCTGGTGTATCCATGAATGCGGCTGTAGGCAACAAGCCTGCTGGTAACATTTCATCTGCTGCAACTGTAGGTCAGGTGTCAAAATCAACTGATGGTGTCAGCTGGGCTGATGTCAAAATCATCTAATGGGGCTGGCTTTTCAGTGGCTGGGCCAATGGCAACATCAGTAGATAGTGTTGGTAATTCTGCAACTGGAACTGAAGGCAGCATGCCTGCAAGTGGTATTCCACCAGGTTTGCTTGTGGGACAGACGTTATCACTACTCAATAACTTTGATTCTTCTACGACCTCATCAAATACCAATTTGCCTATGCAACTTTATAATAGCAGTCCTCCACAAGCTGCAGTTCTTGTCAATAGTGACATTGTTTCCAAGTTTCCTAATAGGCAGGAGGTCTCCAGCTCCAGCATGCAGCCACAGGAACCTTCTCTAGCCCCTTCCACCAATGGTAGTTCTGTTGGGCAACATGTCCCTACTATACCTATTAACCAGGTTCAATTTACTTTTTTTTTTTCACCTTTTAGAAAATAATGAAAATTTGGAAGTTTGTTGCCCGAGACTGCAGCTGTTTGCAAATCTATGTGCTCAAATCGTCAAATTAGTTTCCATAAATAAAACCCCCGTAAGATGATGACTTTCATGAAATATTATAGTTATGAACTTCTGGGGTGTTGGCAAACCCTGTAGGCTGTAAATTTCATCTTTTGACGGTATCCATTAAAACCACTTTTTTGACATCTGATTTTGCAATGGGGTGCATGGTAATATTTTGTTGATCTCTCTCTCTCTCTCATTCACACTCACACTCACACACACACACAGATGTTTGATGTCAAGCAATTTTTAATTCTGATACTTACTGAATTTTAGTTGCATCCTAGATAGTTACTAAGAAAAATGCCAACGCAATTAACATATTGAAGAATTCTCAACTCTTCTGAATCTCATGACTTTCATCTGTGCTATAGCTATAGTAATTTGTGTACAGCTGTGTGTACTGTCCTGTAACTGTGTATATGTCAGCTGAGATTTTGTCACTAACATTCATGGTTATACATATCTGCAGCTTCCAACTTCAATAAATGTATCCAATGCTCATGCTTTTCAAGATGTCTCAAATCTAGCCAAAGACTCTGATTCTGGAGTTAGATCTCAGCCACATCCAGCAAAAACAAATTCTGACCAAAGAAAAGAACTTCCAGCAGTAGTTACCTCACATTCTCATAATTTTAGGTGTTTCTTGTAATCTTGTACTGATAAATGCTTAATTACTTGCAGGACCTTTTTACTGCAAGCTATTCACCATTCCTTGGTCCAGTAACTGGTTGGCAAATAAGTCCCTCATGCAGCATGGGATATGGCACACAATACCACCCAAATACAATGGTACCTTCCCTGCCAGGGTGATTAAGCAGAATAAGCTTCTGCTTACATCTTGTGAAGCATAAGACACTGACAATGTTTTCAATTTGGGCTTTCTTACATGACGTGCCAGCATATGCCACCCCAGCAAAATCAAACAAATCCATTTGATCTTAATAGTGAAACCACACCGGCACAAGCCTCTGCAGTATGGATAGCAATCAAAATGATGACCCATATTTTTGATACAATTCTTGCCTTTCTTTTCCTGTGCTGTTGTCAAATGTTTAAGCTTTATAAAGTCTAATTTGTGCTTATGCAGGCATGTTGTCACTATCTCACAGCTAGAGTTGTGCTGATTAGGAATCAATTAAATAGAAAGCAGCAGAAACTGTGGATCAGAAAGCCAATGTCATCTAGGAATTTAAGAAGAATGATAAAAAACCACATTATGCTAGCCAAACTATCCAGATCTAGTCATTCCTAGTGTCAAACTTCATAGTCATTTGATTAGGATGAATTTACCTGTCATGATGACATATCATACTTATGTGAGGTCATGGCGAGCCAAAATCTGTTTACTGATTGAATGAACAGAATTTTTGATTTGTCAATGAGGTGAATAATTCTGGATGCATTCTTAGGAGTCTTTTGGTTTGTCTCAGGTATAGGTGATATGGTGCACACAATGTTTCTTGTGGAGATAATGTTAAACATCATCCTCTTATTAGTAAATGGCACCTATATTATTTAGTTTGAATAACATTACTTAATAATAATAAGTTCTGCTTTACATGATGAAAGAAGTTTTTTCCTAATTAGGTTCATACATTAAAATCTGATGATATTTTGAAAACATATCCATAAAGGTGTCATTGACATGTTAATTGATGTGGCGTAGAGGATAATTGTCTTTGAGACAAGCCTTGTTTAGATTAGTGAAGTTAACACAAATACACCACTTATCATTATGTTTTTTTACCATTACATTGGTCAATCAATTAGAGTAATTAAGTTTTATTATAAACCTTGCTTGCAACAACTTATCCACTTCTCCTTATATCACCTAATGCTTTTTTGGAGTAAAGTTGAAATTTTTTTTACTTTATTGGCTTATGATATGGATTAATACTAAATTTGAACCATATTTGTTGAATTTATCCTTGGCATGTCTACTAAGACCTAATTAAAGATTAATTTATTATTCTAAGAAAATTGACAATATTGTCTTTTAGTTTACCTTCAAGTTGTTTGATAATTTAGATTATTCTGTTTGGATGAAGAAGGATATGGATTAAGCCTTCAATTGAAACTCCATATGCCTCACCTTTTAATCTAAAGTCTAGACTAGCTATATCAATAGTGGATTGCTTTCCTTTTCCTTTCATCCATGTAATTTGAAGTTTATAAACTTGCTTTTGATCTCCTTTGACTTTCTTTACTCTAATTAGAGTTGAAAACTTCATTTTCAAATACTTAATGGATAAGATAGCATTTAAGACTTTCAAAATGAAAAGTGATGGACTCACCCAAAAAGTTATGGAGGAAAAACATTATTAGTTTGAACATTTCTTAAAAGTACCTCATTTTAGTAAAGAAATTAATTTAAAAGATATCCATTAAGCTCCTTATATCTACCAACACTCATTATACTTTAAACTCATAAAATATGATCTTGATAACCAAATCTTCATCGTAAGGATACTTCATTCCTTGTATGTCATCTTCTGTAAAGGTAATTGCGAGACTTATAACCTTATAGGGTCATTTTCTTAAGAAATTTAGGAACTTTCTTGCATATAATTTATGGGTTATTGTACTTGTCTTTGTAAAAAGACCTCTTATTATCACATTGATCACCTTTTTGCTAACTTGTGTTAGAGATGAGTTGCTTTTAGCTTGTTATTTGTCTAATGGCAAAGTTATCCTCCTAACAACTATTATCATGTTTACCAATGTCTTCTTAACTATTACTTGAATTATCTTTTGAAACATATTTTTGTAACATTTTACTCTTGATCAATTCTTTAATATTATTTTTTTAACTTTTTAAACTCATTTGTGTTATGATCATTATCACTACGGAATAATAAATATTTAAAGAGATTCAAATTTGATAGGGACAATTTAAGTGGTGTTGGCCACCTAATCAAATACTTGACCTTAATTTTCATAAAACTGTTAGCTTTTAAAATGGTTAGTATAGCATAATTTTCACCATAAAGGTTATCATATTAAAGCAAGTTATATAGTATCATAATAATTCATCCCTTTGTTATTGGAACTTAATCAAGGAGGTTACAAGCTTTTTAGAGGTCTTTGTTACGAAATCATTACTTCTCTGAAGAAGGCAACTAATTGGGATGTGTAGTACCTATGTTTATAAAGTCTAAGATCCTTCTTTTTTATCTGATGTGAAATTTCATTACATTCTATCCCATTGAATTTAACGATCTTTGCATCACATATTGATACTTACCTACTCCTTCACTTAAAATACTTGGCGATGGATATTAGATTCAGGTCGAATCGATTCTAATACAACTTCTCACAAGGCATTACTTTCTTCCCAATAAGTAACTTCACAAGGTGTGTAACACTTACATTTACAAGGCCTAAGATACTTTTCTTTTTATTCTGTCCATCGAATTCGATGACATCTTCATCGCAAATTGGGTATGTTTGCCTACTCTTTCACTTAAAGCACTTGATAATAAACATCAAATTCATGTTTGACTAGTTCTAATACCACTTGTCACGAGGCTATTACCTTCTCTGTAGAAGGCAACATATTGGGGTGTACAACACTTATGTTTATAAAGCTCAAGATCCCCCTTTTTCTATCCCATGTAGGATTTTATCACATTTGTCCCCACCAAATCCGATGATGTCTTTATCATAAATTAAGCTCGCCCACTTACTCCTTCGCTTAGAGTACTTGGCGATGGACATCAGATTCAAGTTGGGTCGATCCTAATACCACTTTTCATAAAGTTATTACTTTCTTTCCAAAAGGCAACCTATTAGAGTGTACAACACTTATATTTATAAAACTTAAGATCTCTTTCTTTCTATTTGATGTAGAATTTCATCACATTTTTTGCTATTGAATCTATTTATGCCTTTATCACAGATCAAGCTTGCTTGCATACTCCCTTGCTTAGAGTACTTGATAGTAAACATTAGATTCAGGTCAGTCTGGTTTTGATATCATTTATTATAAGACATTATCTCATCCTTGAAAGATAACTCATTGAGGTATGTAGCACTAATGTTTATAAGGTCCAAGATCCCTCCTTTTTTATATGATGTAAAATTACATCACATTTTTTTCCATTAAATCTGACAATATCTTCATTACAGATTGGACCCGCCTACTTATTCTTTAACATAAAGCACTTAGCAGTGAATAACAGATTCAAGTTGGGTTAGTTATAATACCACTTAATTAAAGGCCATTACCTTCTCACTAAATAGCAATCTATTAGAGTGTGTAACACTTATATTTATAAGGTCCAAGATCCCCTACTTTCTATCTAATGTAGATCATATTTTCTCCTACCAAATACGATGATGTGTTCATTGCAGATCAAGCCCATTTGCTTACTATCTCCTTTTAAGCACTTGGAAAAGAACATCAGATTCAAATTAGGCTAGTTATAATACCACTTATCATAAATTCATTATCTTTTCCCCAAAAAGTAACTAATTAAGGTATACAACAATTACATTTTTAAGACTCAAGATCCCTTTCTTTTTATTTGATATAAGATTTCATCACATTATCCCTCATCGAATCCAACAACGTCTTTATTGCGAATTTAACTTATTTGCCCACTCTTTTACTTAGAGCACTTGTTAACAAACATCAAATTCAAGTTTGACAGGTTCTAATATCACTTGTCATAAGGCTATAACTTTCTTCCTAAAATGTAACTTATTAGGGTGTGTAACACTTATGGTTACAAAGTCCAAGATTCCCTTTTTCAATTTGATGAAAGATTCCATCTCATTCTCTCCCACTAAATCTGACATCTTTATTACAAATTGGATCGTCTGCCTATTTTTTCACTTAAAGTATTTAATAGCAAACATCAAATTTAAGTCAAGCTAATCTTAATACCACTTATCACAAAACCATTACCTTCTCCCTAAAAGGTAACCTATTAAGGTGTGCAACACTTAAGTTTATAAGGCCCAAAATTCCCTTATTTCTATATAATGTAAAATTTCATCACATTTTTCCTTATTGAATCTAATGATGTCTTCATCGTAAATTGGGTCTGCCTATCTACTCCCTCTCTTAAAGCACTTGGTAGCGAACATCAGATTTAAATAAGGTTGATTCTAATACCATTTGTCATAAGGAATTAACTTCTCTCAAAAAGGTAACTTATTGAGGTATGTAGCACCTATGTTTATAAGGTCCAAGGTCTCCCTCTTTCTATCTGATGTAAGATTCTATTACATTCTTTCTTACCGAATCTAACAACATTTTAGTTGCACTGCCTCTTTTAAAGTATTTAGTGGTAGATATCAAATTTAGGTTAAACTGATTCTGATACACTTTATCACAATATCACTCCCTTCCAAAAAGCAACCTAATGGGATATGTAACACATACATTTATAAGGCTAAGATTCCCTTGTTTCTATCTAATATACAATTCCATTACATTCTCTTCCACTGAATTTGATGACGTATTCATCGTAAATTAGGCCCATTTACCTATGAACTTGCTTAGAGCAGTTGGCGGCGGACATCAGATTCGGATCGAGTTAGTTTTGATACCATTTATACATTACCTTTTTCTTAAAGGGCAAACTATCAGGGTGTGCAACAACTATGTTTATAAAGTCTACAATCCCCCTCTTTTTATTCAATATAAGATTTCATCACATTCTTTCTCACCAAATTTGATGACGTCTTTTCCACTATGTTTATAAAACTCAAGATCTTTCTTTTTTTATTTGATGTAGGATTCTATCACATTCACCCCTACCGAATCTGACAATGTCTTCATCACAGATCGAGCCCGTTTGCGTACTACTTCCTTTCGAGCATTTGGAAAAGAACATCATATTCAGATTAGGTTGATTATATTACCACTTGTCACAAAGTCATTATCTTTTCCTTAAAAATCAACTAATTAGGGTGTGCAACAATTACATTTTTAAGGTTCAAGATCCCTTTCTTTCTACTCAATATAGGATTGCATCATATTATTCCCCATCAAATCTGACGTCTTTATCACGAATTAGGCCTATTTGGTTGCTTCTTTACTTAGAGTACTTGTCAATAAACATCAAATTTAAGACTGACTGATTTTGATACCATTTATCACGAGATGATAACCTTTTCCCCAAAAGGCAACTTATTAGGTTGTACAGTACTTATGGTTATAAAGCCTAAGATTTCCTTATTTCAATTTAATGAAGAATTTTATCCTATTCTCTCCTACCGAATCTAACATCTTCATCACAGATTGGGCTACCTACCTACTCTCTCACTTAGAGCACTTAGTAGCAAATATCGAATTTGAGCTGAGCTAATCCTAATACCATTTATCACGAGATCATTACCTTCTTTCCAAATAATAACCTATTGAGGTATGTAGCACTTAACTTTATAAAGTTTAAAATCCCCCTATTTCTTTCTAATGTAAAATTCCATTACATTCTCCCTTACTGAATCTAATGACATATTCATCACAAATTACGCCTGCTTACCTACTCCCTCTTTTAAAGCACCTAGCAGTGAACAACAAATTTGAATCAGGTCAATTCTAATATCATTTGTCATAAGAAATTATCTTTTTTCAAAAGGTAACTTATTAAGGTGTGCAACACTTACATTTATAAGGTCCAAGGTCTCCCTTTTTTTATTTGATGTAAGACTCTATTACATTCTTTTTTACCAAATCCAACAACCTTTTCGTCGCGAGTAGGGCTCACTTACGTACAACCTCATTTAAAGTACTTGGTCACAGATATCAAATTTATGTTAAACTAATTTTGATACCCTTTATCACAACATCCATGCCTTTCTCCAAAAAGCAACCAAATAGGGTATGCAACACATATTTTTATAAGGCCTAAGATTATCTTGTTTCTATCTAATATAGCATTTCATTACATTCTCCTCCATTGAACCTGATGACGTTTTCACTGTAGATCAGGCTCGCTTGCCAACGACCTTACTTAAAGCACTTAGTAACGGACATCAGATTCAAGTTGAGTAAGTTGATACCATTTATTACAAAGACATTACTTTTTCCTTAAAAGGCAAACTATTAGGGTGTACAACACTTATATTTATAAGGTTTATAATCTTCCTTTTTCTATTCAATATAGGATTCCATCACATTCTTTTCTTATCGAATATGATGTCTTCTTCATGAATTAGGCCCACTTACTTATTCTTTTGCTTAAAGCACTTAGCAACAAATATCAAATTTGAGTCCAGTCGAATTTGATACCACTAATTATAATGTCATTCTTTTTTCTCCAAAAGGAAACCCAAGATCTCTTTTTCTATTTAATGTAAGATTCCATCACATTCACCCTCTATTGAATATGACAACGTCTTCCTTGCAGATCGAGTTCGCCTACTTACTACCTCCCTTTAAACACTTGGAAAAGAACATTAGATTCAAATTAGGTTGGTTATGATACCACTAGTTATAAAGTCATTATCTTTTCCCCAAAAAGCAATTAATTAGGGTGTGTGCAACATTACTTTTTAAGGTTCAAAATCCCTTTCTTTCTACTTGATATAAGATTCCATTATATTATTTCCCATCGAATCTGATGATGTTTCATTGTAGATTGGGCATATTTATCTTCTTCTTTACTTAGAGCACTTATCAACAAACATCAGATTCAGGTTTGACAAATTATGATACCACTTGTCACGAGACCATAACCTTTTCTCCAAAAGGTAACTTATTAGGGTGTGCACCACTTAGAGTTATAAAGTTCAAGATTCCCTTCTTTCAATTTAATGAAAAATTTCATCATATTCTTTTCCACCGAAGTTGACAATATCTTTATCACAAATTGGGCTGCCTGCCTACTTTTTCACTTAGAGCACTTTGTAGCAAACATCAAATTTGAACCAAGCCGATCCTAATACCAGTTATCACAAGACCATTATCTTATCTCCAAAAGGTAACATATTGAGGTATGCAGTATTTAAGTTTAAAAGGCCCAAAATACCCTTTTATCTATATGATGTAAAATTCAATCACATTCTCTCTTATTGAATTTAATGATGTCTTCATCATAAATCAGGTCTGCCTACCTATTCCCTTTCTTAGAGCACTTAGCAGTAAATATTAGATTTAAATCAAGTCGACTTTAATACCATTTGTCATGAGAAATGACCTTCTCCCAACAACACTAATGTTTATAAAGCCTAAGATCTTCTTCTTTCTATCTGATGTAAGACTATCACATTTTTTTCTAGCAAATCTGACAACATTTTCGTCGTAGATAAGACCTACCTACCTACTGTCTTATTTAAAAATTTTGAATTTAGGTTAGACTGATTCTAATACCCTACATCACAAAATTATTACCTTCCTCCAAAAAGCAACTTAATGAGATATGTAACACATACGTTTATAAAGCCTAAGATTCCTTTGTTTCTATTTAATATAAGATTTCATTATATTCTCTTCCACTAAATCTAATGACGTCTTCACCATAGATCGAGCCTGCTTACCTACGACCTTACTTAGAGCATTTGGCGGCGAACATCAGATTTGGGTCGAATCAGTTTTAATACCATTTGTTATAAGGACATTACCTTTTCCTTAACTGAAAAACTATCGAGGTGTGCAATATCTACGTTATAAGGTCTACAACCCCCCTTTTTCTATTCAATATAAGATTCCATTACATTCTTCTCCATTGAATCTAATGACGTCTTCTTCTCAAATCAAGCCCACTTACTTATTCTTTCGTTTAAATCACTTAGCAATAAATATTGGATTTGAGTCTAGCAAAATCTAATAACACTAATTATGATGTCATTCCCTTTTTTTTTTTTCAAAAGGTAACCTATTAGGATATGCAACACTCATGTTTATCAGACCTAAGATCTCTCTCTTTCTATTTGACTTAAGATTCCATCACATTCACCCCCACCAAATCTGACAACGTTTTTATTACAAATTGAGCCCACCTATCTACTCCCTTACATAGAGCATTTGGTGGCAGACATTAGATTCAAGTCAAGCTGGTCTTTATACCATTTCTCACGAGGCCATTACCATCTCCTAAAAAAGTAACCTATTGTGTTATGCAGCACTTACAAGGCCTAAGATCATCCTCTTTTTATCTAATGTTGAATTTCATCATATTCTCTCCTATTAAATTTGACGATGTCTTCATCATAGATCACGCCCGCTTACCTACTCCTTTGCTTTAAGTACTTAGCAAGGGACATCAAATTTGAATCAAGCTAATTTTGATACCACTTGTCACAAGGCATTACCTTCTCCCTAAAAGGTAACTTATTAAGGTGTACAACACTTACCTTAATGTAGAATTCCATCATATTCTTCATTACCGAATATAAAGATGTCTTCGTCATAAATCGGGCCCACCTGCTTACTTCTTAGTTCAAAGCACTTAGCAATAGATATCGGATTCGAATGGAGCTTATCCTTATACCATTTATCACGAGTATTACCTTCTCCCCAAAAGGTGACATATTGATGGGTGCAACACTTACCTTTATATGGCTTAAAATCCCCCTTTTTCTATCTGATGTAGAATTTTATCATATTCTTTCCTACCAAATTTAAAAACGTCTCTATTACAAATCGGGTTCATCTGCTTACTCCCTTATTCAAAGCACTTAGCAACAAATATCAAATTTAGGTTAGGTCAATCTTCATATAACTTGTCACAAGCCATTACCTTTTTTCCAAAAGATAACTTCTTAAAGTGTGCAACACTTACATTTATAAGGTTTAAGATCTCCCTCTTTCTATCCAATATAAAATTCCATTACATTTTTTCTCACCGAATCTAACAACATCTTCATTGTGAATTAGGCTCACCTACCTACTTCATCGCTTATAACACTTGGTAACAGATATCATAATTGGATCTGACCAGATCTAATACCATTAATCATGAGGCAATTCCTTTGTCCCTAAAAGGTAATCTATTAGAGTATATGACATTTATATTTATAAGGCTTAACATCTCTCTCTTTATAATTAATGTAGGATTTCATAACATTCACTCTCATTGAATCTAACAATGTCTTCATCGCAGATTGAGTCTGCTAGCCTACTCTTTCGCTTAAAACACTTGGCAATAAATATTAAATTCGAGTCAAGTCGATCTTGATACCATTTCTTATAAGACCATTATTTTCTCCCCAAAAAGCAATCTATTGTGGTATGCAACAATTACATTTATAAGGTCCAAGATCCTTCTTTTTCTAACTGATGTAGAATTATATCACATTCTTCCCTACTAAATTTAACGATGTCTTCTTCACGAATCAAGCTTGCCTACCTACTCCCTTGTTTAAAGCACTTGGTATGGGACATTAAATTCAAGTCAAATTGGTTCTAATATCAATTGTCATAAGGCATTACCTTTTCTCCAGAAAGTAACTTATTGGAGCGTGAGCACTTTTGTTTATATGGCTCAAAATCTCCCTTTCTCTATCCAATGTAGAATTTTATCACATTCTTCCCTACTGAATTTAACGTCTTCGTCACAAATCAAACTTGCTTACCTACTCCCTTATTTAAAGCACATGGTAGAGGAAATTGAATTTGAGTTGAACTGGTTCTAATATCAATTGTCATGAGGCATTACCTTTTCTCTAAAAAGTAACCTATTGAGGTGTGCAACACTTATATTTATATAGTCCAAAATCTCCTTTTTTCTATCCAATGTAGAATTGTATTAATTTCTTCCCTACCAAATTTGATGACATCTTCGTCTCCAATCAACCCAACCTACTTATTTTCTCGCTCAAAGCACTAAGCAACAGACTTCAGATTCGGGTCGACCTAATCCTTATACCACTTGTCATAAGGAATTACCTTATTCGTAAAAGGTAGCCTATTAGAGTGTGCAACACCTATGTTTATAAGGCCCAAGATCACCTTTTTTCCATCCAATACAGAATTTCATCACATTCTCTTCTACTGAAACTAATGACGTCTTCATTGCAAATTGAACCCATTTGTTACTCCCTTACTTAAGGCACTCAACCACAAACATCAAATTCTAGTATGACCAGATCTGATACCACTTGTTATAAGGCTATTAACTTCTTCCCAAAAGGTAACTTATTGGAGTGTAAAGTACTTATATTTGTAAGGTTTAAAATCCCCCTCTTTCTATTTAATGTAATATTTCATTATATTCTTCCCCATAGAATTCAGCTTCTTCATCATAAATTAGGTATGTTAGCCTACTCCCTTACTTAAAGCACTTGGTAGCAGATATTGAATTCTGGTTGGACCAATTCTAATACTAGTTGTCACATGAGTATACCTTCTTCCCAAAAAGTAACATATTAAAATGTACAACACTTACGCTTATAAAGTTTAAGATCCCTATCTTTTCATTCAACGAAGGATTCCATTACATTCTTCCTCACTGAATTCAACGATATCTTTATCACAAATCAGGTTTACTTGCCTACTCTTTCACTCAGAGCACTTGGCAACAGAGATCAGATTCAAGTTGAATCGATTTTGATACCACCTATTACGAGGCATTACCTTCCCCTTAAAAGGTAACTAATTAGAGTATGTAGCACTTATGTTTATACAGCCTAAAATCTCCTTCTTTCTATTCGATGTAGAATTTCATCACATTCTCCTTTACTGAATCTAACGATATCTTCATCGCGAATCAACCCCACCTACTTACTCTTTTACTCAAATCACTTGATGGCAAACATCATATTCGTGTCAAGTCAATTTTGATATCACTTGTCACAATGCATTACCTTCTCCCTAATAAATAACCTATTTGAGTGTACAACACTTACGTTTATAAGGTCCAAGATCCTCCTGTTTGTATCTAATGAAGAATTTCATCACATTCTCATCTACCACTTATCACAAGGTCATTACCTTTTTTATAAAAAGTAACATATTGGTGTTCACAGTACTTATATTTATATGTTTCAAAATCTCTTTCTTTTTATTCAATGAAAAATTTCATAACATTCTACCTCACTAAATATAAAAACATCTTCATCATAGATCAAACATACCTGCCTATGACCTCACTTAGAGCACTTGACGGCGGACATTAAATTCAAGTCGAGCTAGTTCTAATACCACTCATTACCTTCTCCTTAAAAAGCAAACTATTGAAGTGTGCAACACCTATATTTATAAGGTACAAGATCTCTCTCTTTCTATTCAACATAAGATTCCATCACATTCTCACCTATCAAATACAACGATGTCTTCATCGTGTGTCAGGCACACCTATCTACTTATTTTACTTAGAACATTTGGCGACAAATATCTAATTTGAGTTCAGCCAGTTTTGATATTACTTATTATTAGGCATTACCTTCTCTCCAAAAGGTAACTTGTTGGAATGTGTAGAACCTACGTTTATATGGTTTAAAATCTCCTTCCTATCCAATGTAAACTCTATTATATTCTCTCTTACTAAATCTAATGCTATCTTTATCGTGGATCAAGTTTGTCTGCTTACTCCATTGCTTAGAGCACTTAACAGCAAACACCAAATTCAAGTTGGGTCAATTTTGATCACTCGTCGTGAGTCTTTATCTTCTCCCCAAAAAGTAACCTATTAAGGTATACAATACTTACATTTATAAAGCCCAAAATCCCTCTCTTTCTATCTAATGTAGAATTCCATTACATTCTCCCCTTTTAAATTTGATAATGTCTTCATCATAAATTAAGCCTACCTACCTGCTCTCTCTCACTTAGAGCACTTAGTGACTAATAATAGATTCAATTTAGACCAATTTTGATGTCACTTGTTATGAGGTCATTTCCTTCTTCCTAAAAGGTAATCTATTAAAGTATACAGTACTTACACTTATAAGGCCTAAGATTCCCCTTCTTTTCTCCAATGTAGGATTTCGTCACATCTTTGCTCACTGAATCTAATGTCTTCATCACAAATCAGACCCACTTGCCTACTCCTTTATTGAGAATACTTAACAGCAAATATCCAATTCAAATTAAGCAGATTCTGATACCACTCACAAGGTCATTACATTCTTCTTAAAAGGTAACCTATTAAAGTGTGCAGCACCTATACTTATAAGTTTCAAGATCCCCTTCCTTCTATCTAATATAGGATTTCATCACATTTTCACTCACCGAATCTGATAACATCTTTATCGTAGATCAAGCTTACCTACCTACTCCCTCACTCAGAGCACTTAGTGGCAAATATCAAATTTGAGTCAAGCAGATTTTGATACCATTTACTATTAAGTCATTACCTTTTTCCTAAAAGGTAACCTATTGGAGTGTGCAGCACCTATACTTATAAGGTCCATGATTCTTCCTTTTATATTCGATGTAAGATTTCATTACATTCTCCCTACCATATCTAACCACATTTCCATTGCAAATCGAACTCACCTACCTACTCCACTGCTTAAACCACTTGGCAGCAAACATTGGATTTAAAAATGGTCGATTCTAATACCATTTGTTACAAGGTATTACCTTGTCCTCAAAAGGTAATCTATTGAAATATGCAGAACCTACGATTATAAGGTCGAAGATCCTTATCTTTCCATCCGATGTAGATATCATCACATTCTTCTACACTAAATTTGATGACATCTTTATTACAGATCGAGCATACTTGTTTACTTTCTCACTTAAAGCACTTGATGACAAACATCTTATTCAAGTTGGGCCGATTTTGATACCACTTGTCATGATGCATTACCTTCTCCCTAAAAGGTAACCTATTGAAATGTGCAATACTTACACTTATAAGGCCTAAATCTCCATCTTTTTATTCGATGTAGGATTCTATCACATTCTCTCCTATCAGATCCAACAATGTTTTATCACATATCAGTCCCACCTTTCTACTCCCTCTTTTAGAGCACTTGGTGATAGACATTGGATATAGGTCCAATCAGTTTTCATACTGCTTATTACAAGGTCATTACCTTTTTTCCTAAGAAATAGCTTATTAGATCTACAACACTTATATTTATAAGGTTCAACATCCCTCTCTTTTTATCTTATGTAAGATTTTATCACATTCTCTCCCACCGAATTTAACGACGTTTTCATCACAGATCGAGTTTGCCTACCTCGTCACTTGCTTAAAGCACTTGGTGACAAACATTGAATTCAAGTCATGTTGGTCTTAATACCACTTGTAATGAGTCCATTATCTTTACCCCAAAAGATAACCTATTATGATGTGCAACACTTATATTTGTAAGGTCCAAAATCTCCCTCTTTTTATCTGATGTAGAATTTCATCACATTCTCCAATATCGAATATAACAACATCTTCATCGTGCATTGAGTCTACCTATTTACTCTCTCACTTAGAGGACTTAGCGATAAACATTGAATTCGAGTTAAGTTGATTTTGATACCATTTTTTATGAAGCATTGTCTTCTCCCCAAAAGGTAATATATTAAGATGTATACCACCTATATTTATATGGTACAAGATCTCCCTTTTTGTAATTGATGTAAAATTTCATCACATTCTCTCCTACTGAATCTAATGACATCTTTGTCACGAATAAGAACTACATGCCTACTCCTTCCCTTAAAGCACTTAGCAATAAACATTAAATTCAAGTTGGATCGATTATAATACCATTTGTCACAAGGTATTACCTTCTCCTTAAAATGATAACCTATTAAAGTATACTACACTATGTTTATAAGATTCAAGATTTCCTTTTCTCTATACAAAATAAGATTCCATCACATTCTCTCCCATGGAATCTGACATCTTCAAAGCCAATCGCAACTTCTTGCCTACTCTTTCACTTAAAACACTTGGCAATGAACATTAAATTTAGGTCAGGATAGTTTTTATACCATTTGTTATGAGGTCATTACATTCTTTCCAAAAGGTAACTTATTCAAATTTGCAGTACCCACATTTATAAGGTTGAAGATCTCATTCTTTCTATTTGATATAAGATTCTATCACATTTTCTCATACCAAATTTGACTATATTTTCATCATAGATCAACCTTGCCTACTGACTCCTTCGCTTAGAATACTTGGTGTTGGACAAGATGGTTCTTATCACTTGTCACGTGGTATTATCCTTTTCCTAAAAGGTAACATATTAGGTCATACAGCACCAATGTTTATAAGGTTTAAGATCCCCTTTTTTTTTTATTCAATATAGAATTTCATCATATTTTTTCCCATCAAATATGACAATGTCTTTATCGCAAATAAGCCTACTTGTCTACTTTGTCACTTAGAGCACTTGGCAACTAATAACAAATTTGGATCGAAATAATTTTAATACCACTTGTCCCGAAACTATTACCTTCTTCTTAAAAGGTAACCTATTGGAGTATACAATACTTACACTTATAAGGCTCAAGATCTCCATTTATCTATCCAATAAAATATTCCATCACATTCAACTCCACCACATCTGATTTTGATATCACTTGTCATATGGTCATTACATTTTTTCTAAAAGGTAACCTATTAAGATATGCAGTACGTACATTTATAAGGTCTAAAATTCTCCTTTTTTTATTTGACATAAGATTTTTTCACATTCTCCCACACCAAATTTGATGACATTCTCCCCATGGATCATTCTTGCTTGCCTACCCCTTTGCTTAGAGTACTTGGCAACAGACACTTAATTTGATTTTGACTAGTTCTAATAACACTTGTCACAAGATTATTACCTTTTCCCCAAAAGATAACTTATTGAAGTGTGTAACACTTATGTTTAAAAGACTCAAGATCTCCACTTTTCTATCTAATGTAAGATTCTATCACATTTTCCTTCACTGAATCTGACATCTTTATTGTAAATTAGGCCTGCTTGCCTAATCCCTCACTTAAAGTACTTGGCATAAATATTATATTCAAGTTAGGACAATCCTAATATCACTTGTCACGAAGTTATTACCTTCTCTCCAAAAGGCAACCTATTAGGGTTATCACCACTTATATTGATAAGGCTCAAGATCCTTCTAATTCTATCCAATGTGGAATTTCATCATATTCTCCCTTATTAAATCTAACAACATCTTCATTATAAATCGGCCCTACTTGTCTACTTCTTTGTTTAAAGTCCTCGGTAACAAACATCAAATTCCAGTCAAGCTAATTTTAATACTACTTGTCATTAAGCATTATCTTCTTTCCAAAAGGTAACTTATTAGGGTATGCAGTACTAAATTTTATAAAGGTTAAAATCCTCTTCTTTCTATTTGATATAGGATTCAATGATATTTTTTCCCACCAAATCCACCGACATCTTCATTACAGATCAGGTTTGCTTGCCTACTCTCTCACTTAGAATACTTAGCGACAGATATCGAATTTAGGTTGGACTAGTTCTGATACCCCTTGTTACAAGATCATTACCTTACCCAAAATGTAACCTATTAAGGTATATAGCACTTACTTTTATAAAACTTAAGATTCTTCTCTTTTTATCTGATATAGGATTTCATCATATTTTTCCCTACCAAATCTGATGATATCTTCATTACAAATTGACCTTTTACCCAAAATATAATTTATTGAGATATATAGCACTTACATTTATAAAATTTAATATTCTTCTCTTTTTATCCGATATAGGATTCCATCACATTCTCCCCCACCAAATCTGATGATATCTTCATTGCAAATTGGGCTTGCTTACCTACTATTTCACTTAAAGTACTTGACAACAAACATCAGATTCATGTTAGGTTAGATACCACTTGTGATAAGGTCATTACCTTCTCCCCAAAAGCTAAACTATTAGGGTGTGCAACACCTATATTTATAAGGCCTAAGATCCCCCTCTTTATATTCAATATAATATTTTATCACATTCTCCCCTATTAAATTCAATGACGTCTTTGTTACAGATTAGGCCCACTTGCCTACTACCTTGCTTAAAGCACTTGGCGATGCACATTAGATTTAGGTTATGGTAGTTTTGATACTACTTGTCAAAAGGTCATTACTTTCTTTTCAAAAGATAACCTATTAGGATGTGCAACACTTACATTTATTAAGTCTAAGATCCCCCTCTTTCTACTTGATGTAAGATTTCATCACATTTTTCTCCATCAAATCTGACACCTTCATTACAGATCGAGTCTGCTTACCTATTATCTTGCTTAAAATACTTAGTGATAAACATCGAATTTAGGTTGGGTTGGTTTTAATACTACTTATCACAAAATTATTACTTTCTTTCTAAAATATAACTTATTAGGGTGTACAACACTTTTGTTTATCAAGCCTAAGATCCCCCTCTCTTAAAATAGTTTAGGATTCCATCATATTCTTTCCTACCGAATCTAATGACGTCTTTATCACAAATTGAGCTTGTGTGCCTATTACCTCACTTAGAGTACTTGGCGGCAGACATTAGATTCAAGTCGGGTCAGTTCTAATACCATTTGCCACTTAATCATTACCTTCTCCCCAAAAGGCAACCTATTCCGATATATCACACTTTTTTTTATCAAGTCCAAAACTTTCTATCCAATATAGGATTCCATCACATTCTTCCTCATCGAATCCAACATCTTTATCATAAATTAGGCCCGTTTGCCTACTACCTCGCTTAAAGCACTTAATGGTAAACATTGGATTCGAGTCTGGCCGATTATAATATCACTTATCATGAGGTCATTACCTTCTCTCCAAAAAGTAACTTATTAAGGTGTGCAACACTTATATTTAAAATGTTCAAGATCTCTATCTTTCTATATCTAATGTAGAATTCTATCACATTCTCCCTCACAAAATCTAACTTTTTCATCGTAAATTAGGCCCATTGCCTACTCCCTCACTCAGAGCACTTAGCAATGGATATTAAATTTGGATCAAGTTGGTTCTAATATACCTTATTATGAGGCATTACCTTCTCCCCAAAAGGTAACCTATTGAGGTGTATAATGCCTACATTTATAAAGTCCAAGATCTTCCTCTTTTTATCTAATGTAAGATTCTATCACGTTCTTTACCACTGAATCTGATAATGACTTTATTATAAATCGAGTCTACTTGCTTACTTCGTCACTTAGAGCACTTGGTAATGGACATTAAATTTAAGTTAGGGTAGTTTTGATACTACTTATCATGATGTCATTACCTTCTTTCTAAGATAACTTATTAAAGTGTGTAACTCCTATGTTTATAAGGCCCAAGATCTCCCTTTTTCTATTCGATATAAGATTCCATCATATTTTATTGCACCAAATTTGACGACATCTTCATCGTGGATCAAGTCTACTTGCTTGCTCCCTTACTTAGAGCACTTGGTAACAAATACCAAATTATGGTCAAATTAGTTTTAATACCACTTATCACGATGTCATTACCTTCTTCCCAAAAGGTAATTTATTAGGATATATAACACTCATTTTTAAAAGGCCCAAGATCTTCCTTTTTCTATTTAATGTAAAATTTCATCACATTTTTTCCCACTGAATCCAACAATGTCTTCATTGTAGATCGGGCCCACCTACCTACTTCTTCACTTAGAGTACTTAGCAATGACATCTTCGTTGCAAATCAAGCCCACCTTCCTTCTCCTTTACTTAGAGCACTTGGCAACAGAGATTATATTCGAATCGAATCAATCCTAATACCACTTATCATAAGGTTATTACCTTCTCCTCAAAAGGCAACCTATTAAGGTATGTAGCATTTACATTTATAAGGCCCAAGATCCCCTATATATCTGATGTAAAATTTCATCATATTCTCCCTTACTGAATTTGACAATATTTTCATTACGGATCAAGCTCACTGCCTGCTTCCTCACTTGGAGCACTTAATAATGGACATTTAATTCAAGTCAGGCTAATTTTAATACCATTTGTCACAAGACATTACTTTCTTCCCAAAAGGTAACTTATTAGCGTATACAATACTTATATTTATAAGGTCTAAGATCTCTCTTTTTCTATCTAATGTAAGATTCCATTACAATTTTTTTTTTCAATGAATCTAATGATATCTTTGTCATAGATTAGGCCTATTTGCCTACTCCTTCGCTTAAAGCACTTAGCGATGGACATCGATTTTGGTTGAGCTGGTTCTAATACTACTTGTTATAAGGCTATTACCTTCTCTCCAAAATGCAACCTATTAGGGTGTACAACATTTACATTTATAAAACCTAAGATCCCCATCTTTCTATCTGATGTAAGATTCCATCACATTTTCCCCCACTAAATTCGATAATGTCTTCATTATAGATTGGGCCCACCTACCTACTAAGTCGCTTAGAGCAATTGGTAGCAAACATCAAATTTGGGTTATGCCAATTTTGATACCACTTATTACAAGGTCATTATCTTTTTCCTAAAAGGCAACCTACTAGAATGTGCAATGCCTACATTTGTAAGGTCCAAGATGCCCTTTTTTCTATATGATGTAGGATTTTATCATATATTGCTTATAATAAATCTAGTTATGAATTGTTTACTACGCTATTATAAACTAGAGATGGAATAAAAATAGATGTTTGTATACCATCTCTTAACAAGTTCTAGTGCTTATTAAAGCTTTGCATAATGTAGCCTTATATGCATTGTGAAGGAGCATTAACATACAAAACTTGTTATAATGGTTCATAGGGTCAATAATGGCATAATAAGGGTCCAAACCAAGCATTTTGAACCTTTTCTACATAGGTAATACATTAGTCTCATCAAAAGTGTCTTCATATAGCAAAAAGTTACCTTTTTTCTCTGATTTATAGTAAGGCCACTTGATGCATTAAGTGTTTTTATTGCTTAGCCATTTCACTCTTCATATATTGCTTATTGGATTTTAATTTGAGGTAACTCTTGTACCTGTGGTGTTAAAAGGGGAAATTGCTAACTTACTAATATTAGAAATCACTAATGATTATTAATAAGGCTTCCAATGAGGGGAAAAAGAAAGTCTTTAACCACAAATCCATTTAAGGGAGGCTTATGTTATGTCATTAGCCTCGCTAATTGGATTATTCTTTATGCCCCCCTTTTAAAAGCCTTAATACACTATTCTTCTAGTGTATTGGTAAAAAATGCCATCAATGATCATCTTTTCTCAAGTTAGCAATGTTGGTTCTAGTACAAGTTACAACTATTAACACTAAGGCGAGATATTGGTCTTACATGGCATAAAACTAACCCATAAATGTTGTAACTTAATTATTTATTATTGGGCTAAAGGTTACAAATGGGGAAAATGGGGAAGATGGATGAAGGCTTAGACAAGGGGAGCCCTTAGCTATAACCATAATAAGGGGAACTTACATGAGTCACAAGCATAAGAATGAAAAAAAGGAGAATATTGAAATAAAAAGAAAGCACGTACGTTTCATTCTTATACATAACATTAAAAAATGATAAGGTTTGTCATCAATTGAATTAGCTCAATAGCTCCTACAAGATAAAAAGAGGCCATAAAATGCTAGGCTAGTGATGAGCATTAGTACTTAATTGCTTAAATTAGTAAAAAGCTCTTGAAGAAGATAAAAAAAATAGCTTAGAGAGTAAGGAAGAAAAAGGGATTGCTTAAGCCTTTGGGGGCTAATGGTATTTATAAGCCTTTTGGTGGATTCCTATTGGTTCATGAGCATGAAGTGCATTTAATAGGAGCATGCTTAAAGTACTACATGTAGGCTTAAATTGTTAGCAAACTAGATTGTAAAGTTAGTAATGAATGACATCATTATAAGTATGCCTACAAAGGTGGTAATTCCTAACCAATAGTACTTATTTGGGTGTAACTAGTGAGGTGCATTTACTCAAAATATAGTGGAGTCTGGACTTATGAGTTTAAGTTTAAAGAGGTCTTGCACTAATGTCAATAAGGTATTTATCATATAAAGAGGTATTTAAAGAGGTCTTCCACTCTGTGGACTTGGATGCATCTTGGGTGCTGAATCAAAGGATCAAGGTCTTTTGGCCTTTGGACAAGATTTGGTATTATGGCCTTGTCAGTGACTATGATACACAGAGAAAGCTTCATCATGTAAAATATGATGATCAGGATAAGGAATGGATTAATTTGCAAAATGAGAGATTTAAACTTTTGCTACTCCCTAGTGAAGTTCTAGTTAAGCCTCAACAGAGAAGTTCTGTGGCATCTGAGAAATGTTTTGATAGGAAAAAGGGGAAACTAAAGCCTATCAAAGAGAGGAAGAGAGACCTGACATTAGAGGATGACAAATCTGTGGGCAACTTTATGGACTCAGAGCCTATCATCCCATGGTTGAATCACAGAATTAAATATTCCCCTCTTCATGCATTGAAAAAGCAGAAAACATCTAGCTTATCTCTGACTGTGCCACCTCTGTGTCTGGAAGCTGGAAATAGATGTCAGTGCTAGGATGGAGAGTCCATAAATGATGATAAAAGAGAATTATTTGGTAATTCTGCTTTACCAAACAGATCAACCATTGCTGGAAAGAGTGAAGACTCTGCAATGGACAATTACAAACATAGCAAGCCTATTATTATTTATTACAAGAAACGATTTCGCATGACAAGTAATGTGTTCTGTTGTATGCCAGAAGACAATCATGTTTGTCTTAGTGTACCAGAACCTAATACCTCCCTTGTGCCTAATGATTTTGTCTTTGGGCCAATAGGAGAAACTAGCATTTCTCTTAGAAGATGAGGTCTTGATGAGACATTGGAAATCTTGGATTTCTGTGGGGATCTCTGGTCAGCTGATATTGTGGGCCGGTTGAAATTGAATATTATGTTGGTTGAATCCAGAGGGTTTGAGTTTAGCTTCTCAGTGCTTTCTGTCTTGAATTTTTCATTTAGGGTAGGCAATACTTGGTTGTTCCATACTGTGTTACTACTTCAGCATGGTACACTCATGACCATCTGGCCAAGAGTTAAGTTGGAGATGATATTCATTGACAATGTTGTTGGTTTGACGTTTCTCTTGTTTGAAGGTTGCTTTCAACAAGCCCTAGCTCTTATTTTTGTCATTTTGACAGTATTTTTGTCACTTTGATGGGCAGAAGAAAGTATGCTGACTTGCAGTTTCCAGTCACTTCAATCAGGTTGAAAATTTCATACATTCAAGGTTTTAAGAAGCAGCTTGTGTTTGTTTTCCACAACTTCTCTGAAGTGAAGAATTCAAAGTGGCTGTATATGGACTATAAGCTTAAAGAACATTATTTGCTGGCTATGCAATTGCCTCTGTCAAAATGCACCCACAATAATGTTAAATTATTTCAAAATAGAACCAGTCAATCAATCAGCTATTCTATTCTATTTTCAGGGATCCCACTTCATATAAGGTATTTCTTTTAGACATTATACTCAGAATAAGCTTTTGAAGGCAATTTTGGTTTATGATTTTTCTTTTAAATTTTTCAGGTGAAATCAAATTCTTTTTCAGAAATACTCTCTTCTTTCTCCTCTCAAATATGCCTAAATTTTCTCTATTTATCTGTCTATATGTTCATTGTTTGTTTGTTTCAAGAAAGAGGAGTTAGAATAAATGTTTCTGTTACTTGTTATTTGTTACAATTTCATTGCTTATGCTTTTTTTTTTTCTTTGGGTGATGCTAAATAATTGAAGCATAATAAGGTGCTCCGGAATTTAATATTGTGTTTTTGCCTTTTCAACTGCTGTATCATTTTCTCTGAAACAGGGCCAACAGTTTATGTCTAGGCAGTTTATTATCCTAATAGGTGTCTCCAAAGAACCAACTTATGCAGATGACATTCACTCATACAAATTTGACAAGAATAACAGAAGTTTTCCTCCATTCATGCTTTCATTTGCTGCTGCACCTACTTTCTTTATGGGTTTGCATCTTGAGCTGCTTATGGAGCATAATGCAAATCATATTAGCTTTCTGGATAATGATTCAGCAAAGCATCTGGAATCCTCTAGCAATCTGCTTGCAGATGACTGCTCAAACATAGCTTCTGAAGATATGCTTCATGGTCATGGCACTGCTTTGCTGATGGATGTTGTTTCTGGTGGATGCTTATCCAGCTTGAAACCACAGTCGCATTGCCTTGATGTCCATGTTAACAACGTTGATGGTAGGATGAAGTCAATTCTGAAGCCCTGCAATGGTGATGGAATTGTTGAAACTTCCGTGAGCTCCAAGGATACTGGAAAAATTGGAAGCGATTCCATTGTCCCATCAAAGAATGGCCATTGGCATCATTTGGAGTCTGAACAATGTGCCTCATCACAAGGCCCATCAGTTGACAGAAGGTTGTCTGATATAGGGTTGCATTCTCTTATGAACAATATCACAGTTGAAATTCCGTCGACTCATCAGTTTGATAAGCATGTTGACAGGGCTCATCAGTCTACTGAGTCACATTATAGGATGAATAGTGGTATTATACTGAGCCCAAACCCCACTGCCTGCAGAAATGCCTCACACCGAGTCAGCAGTAGTTTTACTTCCTTTGGCTATCACTGGCATGGATGGTCAAATGGAAAGACTGCCTCATTGCAGAATAAATTTGGCAGTGGACTTAAAAAGCCATGGGCACATGTCTCTTATGCAATGCCTTTTGGAGGTTTTGATTATAGTTTAAAGAATAGAAACCATCAATAGAAAGGGTCTCCTCACAAACGAATCAGGACCACAACTAATGAGGGTTCAGCAGACTTATCCAGAGGTTCTGGGCAGAAAATGGAGACGTTGTGTTGTGCTGTCAATGCGTTGATTACGCTTGGTGACAGAGGGTGAAGAGAATGTGGAGCTCAAGTTGTGCTAGAGCTTTTTGAACATAATGAGTGGAAGCTTGCAATAAAATTATCAGGGACCACGAGGTATTTATATAAGGCACCTCAATTTCTGCAAACTGGGTCAACAAATCGGTATACACATGCAATTATATGGAAAGGAGGAAAGGATTGGAGTTTACTGATAGGAGTCAGTGGACTCTTTTCAAAGAGATGCATGAAGAATGCTATAATAGGAACATCCATGCTGTATCAATTAAACATTCCTATTCCTGGGATCCACTTGATCGAGGAAAATGATTATGGAGCAGAAATTTCATTTGTCCGATGTTCTTTGAAGTACTATCGACAAGCTGAAACAAATGTTGAGATGGCTCTGAATCCATCAAGGGTGCTATATGACATTGATGGTGAAGATGAGCAATGGATATCAAAAAATCAAAGTCCTTCAGCTGTTGACAATGGTAGTGTGTAGGAGATTTCAGAGGAAATGTTTGTGAAGACAATTGATGTACTTGAGAAGGCGGCATATTCTCAACAGTGCAACCAATTTACTAATGACCAGCTGGAAGATCTTATGGCTGGAGTTGGACCCATGGAAGCTTTCAAAATCATCCATGAGTATTGGAGGCATAAGAGGCAGAGAAAGGGAATGTCTTTAATCCGTCATTTCCAGGTGCTTCTTAACTCCATTTGTTTTTTTTTTTTTTTTGTTGACTTCTTCTATTGGTTTTAAAATGGATGTAATTATTTTAGCTGTTCTACAGCATCTATTAGTTGAAATCTGCGCTGCTTCTTTGGTTGGAGTGTAACTATCATTAGTTCATGATAATGACCAGGAATTGGCAATGCACATCGTGATAAAGGCAAGTATGCAAAATGACTATAATGTCCCCCTTTCCTCTTTGTCGACTCTGCTATGCCTCGTGTCAGTTTTTTTTTTTTTAAAAAAAACATAGTAAATGATATTTTATTGCTGAAATAGAAACAAAACAAATAAATTACAGGCCGTAAGAAAGCAGCAACATAAGATAAAAAAAAAAACCATGTACACTAAGTAGGTTTACAAGGAAGCAAAAAATAGGGAGGAGAGGTTCTGCGCACAAATTCAAACCGACCAATCACTAAAGATACTAGACTGACTGGAGAAGCTTGCAACCGTATTATTATTAAGAAGATTGAAAGCTTTTACCCAAGTGCAAAGAGAGATGACAATGCGATTAATAACCATCTTCACATTGGCAAAGCCATCTCATTCTAAAAAGCCATTTATTTCATTCTTTCCAAAGATACCAACAAATGCATGCAGTGATCATGAATTGAAATGTCTTGGGAAGGCAAAAATTCAGTTGATGCTCCCAACATCGCAGGAACTTCAGAATGGAAGATGAGAAAGGGACCAACCATCTAAGAACATTCAAAAGTACCATCCAAATGCCCCTAGCAGACTTACAATAACGAAGTAGATGGTCTGTGTTAAGATTTGAGATAGTAAAAATCCTATCCATTTCTGCCAGAAACATGAAAACAGAGACCTTAATGCTACAGACAACACATTTCCCAACCCTCATTTGGCCTCTGTCAGTTTTATTACTAAGAAGATTATGATTTACAAATCTGAGGCACGAAGGAAAACAGCCACAGGTTCCCTCAAAAATTTTAGGTGGGAGAAAATTTAAAAATATATATAGATATGTATTTTTTATAATCCCTATCCAAAACTAGATGTATTCATAATTGACTTTTGGGCTTGTGTTTTCGTCCCAAGCTGAATGAAGAGGTATAGTTATGGTTTCATGTGAATATCTTTTTGTGTGAAAACTGTTTTCTCTGCCTCATGATTTGCTTGTGTATTGCATTTTATGTGTGTTCACTTTCTTTAGCATTTTGAAATTTGATGTTGCTTAATTGCTAATCCATGGCTTTTACTCAGCCACCACTCTGGGAGAGGTATCAACAACAACTAAGGGAGTGGAAACAAACTCTAGCCAAAAACAACACTGTCCTCCTCAATGAATGCCAGGAGAAGAGTGCACCCATTGAAAAGCTAGCCATATTTGCTTTTTGATTGAAACCACCGGGGTTGGAAGTGCGCAATAAGGAATCAAAACAAAGGTCACACAAGAAGTTTTCACTTGCATGGCAAAGCAATATCGAACGGGATGGTTTCCATGCTTATGATAAGATTCTAGTTCATATTTATCTCCTATTAAACTTCCCTCTAGTTTATGTTTGCTTTTTCCTCACTCAAACTTATGCTTTTGCATCCAGGAAGGAAATTAAATGGCTTTGTTTGTGGTGATGACAGATTTGCTTATTTAGGATATAATAGTGAACATGTAGACGATTCTCTAGTGCCTCAGATGTCACCGAGGATATTTCCACCCCAAGATGCTGACAGCATGGGACATTTCTCCAAAGGTAGTCATAGGTATGATGGGAATCATCTCCAGAAATTTCATAAGAGCAAGTCAAAGAAAATTGGGAATGCTTAGGTGATTGCTTCATATGATTAGAGAATGTTTGACAAGAGAAATGGAATTTATTGGGGGAATATGGGTCTTGCTGATTGGCCAAGCCAGTGTCATTATCCCTGGGAAGGTTCTCTGAGATGTGGCCTTAAGCAGTTGGATGGTTCAGATCTTGATGAGTTCAGGGTGTGTGATGCTTGTAGCACGACTCTCCATGCCATCAATATAGCTAAAATCAAAAGGGAAAAGGCTCAAAGAAGGCTCAAAGAGTGTGAGGAATTTTGGATGACCATCTTTGTAAATATTTTTCCTCTATTCTTTAGTGCCATCTTTCTTTCCTCCAAGCTTAATACCAAGATAGCAGTTGGCCAAAATAACACAACAACGCCCTTGGAATTGAATTACAAATTAATGTCTGATTGGATAATGTTGGTGCATTCATTAGACATGTACCAACTGGGCTGTGTTATCAAATGAAAAGAAGAAGAAGAAGAAGGGGAAAATGCTGTAAAGGGAACGTAGTGATGTTAGGAAAATGCAATATGCAGAAAATGTCTTCAGAAATATGCAGAAAAGGTATCATTACTGTGTTTTGTAAAAAAATTAAGCAATTGTTTATTTGTTTCAAATTCAATTTGATTAGAGTTTGCAAACAGAACGATCAATGAAAAATTTAAATAATAAAACTTGAAAACTTTTATTAATAAAATTTAAGAAGAGGTATATGGAAATTCCGTGGATTCATCTTCGAGGGCAGAATGCGCTTTTCTTTAAGGAAACAAGACTTAACGAAAATATAATGATTAAGAATGCTATCATTGGTTACATGACTTTTATTATTACATTTAGATGAAGTGTTTGTAAAAATCACATGATATCTTTAACTGTGCAGTTGTGAGATTAAATCAAATTTATAGTCAAAATTTTCATTATTGAGGTATGAATTAATCTGATTTTTTTGTTACATCATCGTTAAAGTCATAATAGTATTTTTCTTTAGCGATTTTCTAATTCTTTGGGAGAAGAGCTTGATACCAAAGATGCTTGTATTTTGCTTTTTGCATTAAGAAAATAACCTTTTTTTTAATAAATTTAATTTTAACCCAATTAACCAAGCAACATCCTTTTTTTTTTTTTTAAAAAGATCCTAATTAAACAAAAAAAAAATAGTGTCGTTTCAAGAACGAAAAAAGAAAGAAAATGTCATTTCAAGGCACTAGTAACAGTAATCTAGAAGAAAATAATAAAAAAAAATAAAAAATTCTACACATTTATTCAAAATTATTTCAAATTTTTATCCACTTCTTCAAGAAATTCATAACAAAAACTTTGTTAAGCTTTCAAAGATTGTGTGTTAGAGACATTTGGAATGTTGGTAATTGAAACAAAAGTAATTGGATTACGGTCACCACAGACGTGGTTTGATACGGAAATAAATGGAGAAAAGAAAAGAAAAGAAAAAAAAAGAAAAAAAAAAAGAAAAAGAAAAAGGCAGCAGAAAGAAAGGTAGTTTTGATAATAGGCCGGAATGGGCGTCCAACAACAGTAAAAAACCATGGCAGGCAAAGCATGGTTCTGTTACAACTACCACAAGAAGGCCCAAAATGGCCGAAAGTCCGTGTCAGGAGCCTAACCGTCACAACTGCCCGCTCCCCCCAAGTTTCCCTCCACCTTTTTCTCCTGCCGTTTTTTTTTTTTTGTTTTTTGGTTTTCAAATCACTCGTTTTGGCTGTTCAACCAGACCATCTTCGCCGTCCGTTCCCGTTCCCATTCCCATTTCCGGGGCCTTCTCGGCTCAGTTTGTTTGTGTGATCCAGTTTACAAGATTAAAGGTCGGTTATCTTCTTTCTCTGCGGGATTTCGGATTTCTTTTTTTTTGTTTTTCTTTTATTCCACATATTTTCCTTTGCTTCGGTTTCCCGTTTCATTCAAGGACGTAAAAAGTTTGTTTGCACTTTACCTTTTCTTTCTTGGATAAAGGAAGCATAAAATTTTGGCGAAATGTCAAAAAAGGAGAAGGAAGAGGTCCGAATTGAAAGGATCATTCGAGGTCTTCTCAAACTTGCCGAGAATCGAAGGTGTATCAACTGTAATAGTTTGGTACGGTTTTCCTTCCTTCTTCTTCTTCCAAAATTTTTTTTTAATATATATATATATATATATAGACGCATATTTCAATTTATTTTTGGGGGGTGTCAATGGGAATAAGTTATGGTTGTATGCAAATAATTTATTTTTATTTTTTCTTTTTACTTTTTTGTTGTGGTTGGCATCAAGTAATTAATTTACGAGGGAATGATGTAACCAGTGGATCCTCGTTTTATTTTCCCATATATGCATCGCATCTGAACAGGCGAACCAATATGCAGTGAGAAGTCTGTGTTGATTGTCACTGTTCAGCTTCCTTCCTATCATCTAATTCTAATTCTAATACTAATCATAATCATAATCATAATCACTGCCTAGGCTATAATACTTATACTTTACCAGGTCCAACGAGCCTTTCATTTGTTTATTTATTTAATGTTGGTGGCAGGGACCACAATATGTGTGCACGACCTTCTTGACATTTGTTTGCACAAACTGCAGCGGAGTTCAGTAAGTGTCCGCTCCACACCCCATTTTGATCCGTCGCCTTTCTGTGAGTTTTTCTTTTGCCATTTTTTCTTAAGTAGTGGCGAGCATAATCCACGAATGGACTACATTACTCGGTTGGAGTATGGCCATTGTCGCCAAAGCTTATTCCATAAATCAATCTTTCCGTTCTATCTGACTTTAGTTACTTTGTATGGTTCCAGCCGGGAGTTCACGCATCGTGTCAAATCAGTCTCGATGGCCAAATTTAGTGCAGAAGAAGTTAGCGCTCTTCAAGCGGCAGGGAATGAGGTTTGCAAATGTGAATGATATTGGCTATTGTTTCTCAGAGCTTTGGTTTTGTTTTACAGCTTGAATTTCTTTTCATATAGAGAGAGCAAGGCAGATTTATTTCAAAGATTGGGATTCCCGGCGCAATTCTTATCCAGATGGCAGGTTGTTATACCTATGTATGCAGCAGGGCTGTGTTTGTTTTGTAAAATTTTTTAATTTCTGCTAATTTACAGATTTTCTTTCAGTAATCTTCACAGGCTTAGGGATTTTATCAAGCATGTTTATGTGGATAGAAAATACAGCGGTGAGAGAAATCATGAGAGGCTCCCAAAGCTGAGATTGGTAAAACACCCTAAAATATACCTCTTATACACCCACATTATTTTTGTTATTTTTTTTCCTGCCTTGGAGTTTTTTTCTTATTCATATCTGCAGCTTTCAACCTCCTAGTCAAAAGTTTGGGAATACCGGAAAATCTGTCGAGTCTTTCCCTTATTGTTCTGGTGTCCATTTTACAGAGTGACATGGAAGAAACCTATGAAAGCAGGAATCCACGTGGATCTAGGAGTCCAAATTATGAGGACAGAAGGGAACAAGGTGAAACACTTTCTGCTGGTGGACGTTATTCCAAAGAAAGAAGCCCTCCTTGTTCCCTAGAATATCCAAGACATGGAGGTTTGAAGAAGAGTGCTGCCCACTTTGAAGTTGTTGATGACAGGTTTCGTGATGACAGGGTTCAGAGTGGCAGGCATCCTAATAGCAACAGGCTTTTGCATAGAGATTCTGGGGCTTCTAGCAGCTCTCCTGACCATCATAAGTGCATGGACCAGTCCAGCTTTCCTGTGGTACACTCTCTTAGAGATGTTTTAGGGGAACATTGAAACGCCGTGGAATGTTCTAGGGGAGCCTAGAGGCTTACTAGGACCCTAGAACATTCCACCTTATTCCATATTATTCTAGAATTCTCTTGAATAGGTAGACTTGTGTAGATCCTTGTAGAATTCTCTAGATCTTTGATTGTATCCGTTAGATTAGATGAATCCTAACCATCCATTTAGGAGGAAGAGTTGTATATAAAGGGATTAGCCCCAAGGGTAGGAGACATCCAATTTACTTGTATTCTCTCTCAAGTTTAATATAGTGTTTCTTTCTCTCATCATTTTTCTTGTGTTTTCCATTGTGCTCTACTTTCTCTTCACTATCCAAGAGGGAAGGTTGACTTAGCTTCTACGAAGGGCGTAGTGAAAGCTAAGTGCCGCACGGTCGTGAGGGAAATTCGTACGTCCGTGACAGTTGGTATCAGAGCCTGGTTCGTGAGGCATAATGTCGAGCACCATGGAGGAGAATGTGCCGAGGGAACACCAGGGGATGGAGAGGGGACGTGATCCATCTCCCATTCGAGATGGGAACAAGAAGAAGGAGCGTGGACGCAGCAAAACTCGTTCTACCGTCACTCTTGCTACGTTGGAAGAAAAGTCAAACATCCTTGAACAGGTAATGTCTGCAATGGGTACACGTATTGAACATATTGAACATAATTTTGATGCTTTAGAATCTCACACATTAGAAGAGCTTGATAAAGTTAAAGGGGACGTCCAAGAGTGTTTTCCAATAATGAAGGGTGTTACGGGGGTGAGCAAGCCTTCAAGGCAACGGTCATGCAGACTGTCAAAAGCTTGCAAACTCAAGTGACCTCCTTAGAAACCATTCTAGATGAGATGCGCCAAGACGTAGCCATGTGCAAGAAGGTCATGGCTAGCGATGGCGGCTTAAGGGGAGCTCCTAGGATGGAAGCTCCCAAGCCCAAGGAATTCTCGGGCAAGAGGGATGCCCAAGAGGTGGAGAATTTCCTTTGGCAGATGGAGAGATACTTCGATTGTCTAAAGATGGTAGATGCACGAGATAAGGTGAACACGGCAACCCTTTACCTTGCGGATACAGCAACTCTGTGGTGGCGGAGGAAGCATGCGGATATGCAAAGAGGCCTTTGCACCATATAGATGTGGGAAGACTTCAAGAAGGAACTCAAGAGGCAGTTCTTTCCTGAAAACGTGGTAAATGAGGCACGTAAGCAACTAAGGGAGTTGCGACATAAGTCCTCTATCCCTAACTATGTTAGGGATTTCACTACGGTATTGTTGAAAATACCTAACCTAGGTGCAGAAGATGCACTATTTTACTTCGTGGATGGACTCCAGAATTGGGCCAAGTAAGAAGTGCAGCGGCGAGGGGCAAAAGACGTTGATGAGGCCATTGCAATTGCGGAGTCCCTCACCGAGTACCAAAGGAGCGAGTCTTCTAGAAATAGAAACTCCAAGAGTAACTTGAACAAAGGTGGGGGAGAAAGAGATAGAGGCCAAGGAAGTCACAACCTGCCTACGAGAAGGGACTACGAGGAGAAGAAACAATCTTTCACGCCTAGAGGAGGGTGTTTCGTGTGCAAGGGGCCACACCCTATGAAAGATTGTCCGAAATTGGGTTCATTGGCCGCTATGATCGAGCAATAAGAGGCACAAGCAGTAGATGATCCAACAGAGCAGATTGGTTCTCTACAATTGCTCAACGCTCTTAAGGGCAAACAAGAACTACAAGCAATGAGAGGTAAGGGACTGATGTTTGTAGATGTGCAGATAAATGGACAGCACGCCCAAGTCATGATTGACACGGGTGCCACTCACAACTTCATCACTGAGGAGGAAGCTAAACGGCTTGGTCTCTCTGTGGCCAATGGTGGGGGTTGGTTCAAGACCGTCAACAATGGTGCCAAGCCTTTACGTGGAGTTGCCCGAAATGTACCAATGAGTCTTGGTCCGTGGAGAGGTGCAGTGGACTTCTCAGTGGCGCACATGGATGACTTCAAGATCGTGTTGGGCATGAACTTCCTTCGCAAGGTACAAATTGTTCTTATGCCATATTTAAACTCTATGTGTGTGCTTGAGAAGGAGGCCCCGTGCGTGGTTTCTGCCGTGTCGAAAGTGAGTGATAAGAAAGTCCTATCTGCCATGCAAGCCAAGAAGGGCCTCAAGCGAGGGGGAATCACTTACTTGGCAACGATGGTGACAAGTGATCCCTCCAGGCCTCCAGAGGTGGACCTACCCCAGACAATTAAAGATGTCCTTGAAGAAAACAAGGATGTTATGCCTCCCGAGCTGCCCAAACGACTTCCTCCAAGGAGAGAAGTTGACCATAGAATAGAGTTGGAGCAAGGGTCTAAGCCACCTGCTATGACCCCCTATCGCATGGCACCCACTGAGCTTAAAGAGTTGAAATGACAACTGGTTAGTTTACTAGATGCGGGTCAAGTGCGACCTTCAAAGGCTCCTTATGGCGCTCCAGTCCTATTCCAGAGGAAGCACAATGGTTCACTACGTATGTGCATCGACTACCGGGCACTCAATAAGATCACAGTAAAGAATCGATACCCCCTTCCTCTCGTTCCTGATTTGTTTGATAGACTAGGGCAAGCCAAGTGGATTACGAAGGTGGACTTGCGTTCTGGATACTATCAAGTTCGTATAGCAGAAGGAGACGAGGCAAAGACCACCTGTGTCACCCGCTATGGTTCCTTTGAGTGGTTGGTGATGCCCTTTGGCTTAACCAATGCCCCTGCCACCTTCTCCACACTCATGAACCAAATCTTTCGGCCATTCTTGGACCAGTTTGTAGTGGTCTACTTGGACGACATCCTTATCTATAGTGAGACCCTTGAAGACCATGTAGACCATCTACGAACCGTGTTCAAGCTTTTGCGGGACAATGAGCTCTACATAAAAAGGGAGAAGTGCACTTTCGCGGCACAGGAAGTACACTTCCTTGGTCATGTGGTGGGGAATGGACGGATTCGAATGGATTAGGAGAAGGTTCGAGCCATCCAAGATTGGGAACCACCAAAGAACGTGTCACAGTTGCGATCATTTCTTGGGCTAGCCAACTACTACAGGCAGTTCATTGAGGGATACTCAGCACGGACGGCTGCCCTAACTAATTTGTTGAAGAAAAACCAGTCATGGGAATGGACAACACAACAGCAAATGGCCTTTGAAGGGTTGAAGGCTACAGTGAGTAAAGAGCCTGTCCTTGTTCTCCCTGACTTTACTAAGGCATTTGAAGTCCACACTGATGCTTCAGACTTTGCAATAGGAGGGTTCTTAATGCAAGAAGGACATCCCGTGGCTTATGAGAGTAGGAAACTGAATGACACCGAATGGAAGTACACGGTGCAAGAAAAGGAGATGACTGCCATTGTTCATTGCCTCCGTACTTGGCGCCATTATCTATTGGGTTCTCAATTTGCGATCAAGACGGACAATGTGGCCACTAGCTACTTCCAAACCCAAAAGAAGCTGACCCCGAAGCAAGCTAGGTGGCAGGACTACTTGGCTGAGTTTGATTATACATTGGAATATAAGCCAGGTAAAGCCAATGTAGTCGCTGATGCATTAAGTCGCAAAGCAGAACTGGCGGCCATCTCTCAAATAAAGGGGGATATCAAAGATCAGATTCGGGAGGGGCTTAAGCATGACCCTGTGGCCAGGCAAATTTCCAACCTTGCTGTCAAGAAGGGGACAAAAAGGTTTTGGATGGAGGATGGCCTAATCTATACCCGAGGTAGGCGACTCTATGTGCCTAAGTGGGAAAATATAAGACGCTTCCTCATTAAGGAGTGTCACGATACCAAGTGGGCGGGTCACCCAGGCATGAAGAGGACGTGGGCATTGTTGGAGGCGACATACTATTGGCCTCAACTGAGGGATGAGGTTGAGATGTATGTTCGAACATGTCTTGTGTGCCAACAAGACAAGGTTGACCACCAATTACCTGGAGGCTTATTGGAACCATTACCCATACCTCAAAGGCCTTGGGAGACCATTACAATGGACTTCATTTCGGCATTACCCAAGTCAGAAGGGTCGGGGTTGATCTTAGTGGTCGTGGATCGATTTTCAAAGTACGGGACGTTCATCCCTGCCCCAACTGATTGTACAGCTGAAGAAGCGGCACGACTATTCTTTAAAAATGTGGTGAAATACTGGGGGCTGCCACACCACATCATAACTGATCGTGATCCTCGTTTCACTGGTCGACTGTGGGATGAGTTGTTCAAGCTCTTGGGGACGGAGTTGCACTTCTCCACGAGTTTTCACCCTCAAACTGACGGCCAAACTGAGAGGGTGAATGCTCTTTTGGAGTGTTATCTTAGGCACTTTGTAAGTGCCAACCAACGGGATTGGGGAAGACTCCTGGACGTGGCACAATTCTCTTACAATCTACAAAAGAGCGAGGCGACCGGGAGAAGTCCCTTTGAATTGGCGACTGGGCAACAACCTATAACGCCCCACAACGTGGATATAGATTCATCAACCAGAAGCCCAGGAGCCCTAAAGATGGCCAAGTCGTGGAAGGAACAAGCCGACATAGCCCGTTCCTACCTTGACAAGGCAGCGAAGAAGATGAAGAAATGGGCAGACAAGAGAAGACGACACGTGGAGTTTGCTGTTGGAGACAAGGTAATGGTCAAAATCTTGCCCCAACAATTCAAAGCTTTTCGTTCTGTCCATAAGGGTCTAATAAGGAAGTATGAAGGACCTTATTCAGTCTTGGGGAAGGTTGGTAAGGTCTCTTACAAATTGGATTTACCGAAAAACATAAAAATTCACCCCGTCTTCCACGTAAGTATGCTCAAACCATTCAAGGAAGACCAAGAAGACCCTAGACGTGGAGTTTCCACTAGAGCACCCCCAATTGTGGTAAAGTCCTATGACAAACAAGTCGAAGAAGTGCTGGGCAAACGGGTTGTTCGAAAACGTGGTATACCACCAAACACTCAATACCTGATCAAATGGAAGGGATTGCCCGAGAGTGAAGCAACATGAGAAAGTAAAGAGGATCTGTGGCAATTTCAACAACAACTTCAAGAATACGAAGACTCGACGAGGGCGTCGATGGATTAGGTGGGGGAGAGTGAAACGCCGTGGAATGTTCTAAGGGAGCCTAGAGGCTTACTAGGACCCTAGAACATTCCACCTTATTCCATATTATTCTAGAATTCTCTTGAATAGGTAGACTTGTGTAGATCCTTGTAGAATTCTCTAGATCTTTGATTGTAGCCGTTAGATTAGATGAATCCTAACCATCCATTTAGGAGGAAGAGTTGTATATAAAGGGATTAGCCCCAAGGGTAGGAGGCATCCAATTCACTTGTATTTTCTCTCAAGTTTAATATAGTGTTTCTTTCTCTCATCATTCTTTCTTGTGTTTTCCATTGTGCTTTGCTTTCTCTTCACTATCCAAGAGGGAAGGTTGACTTAGCTTCTACGAAGGGCGTAGTGAAAGTTAAGTGCCGCACGGTCGTGAGGGAAATTCGTACGTCCGTGACAACATGCTCCGCCTGTACATGTAGATGAACAATTGAAAGCAACCGATGGGTCTGCTCACTATCAGGTGCAATAATTCTTAAACCATGTCATAGATACAGCAGATTTTTTAGTATTTAATAGATTATCAACTACTTCATATATGTCTCCCATGTGGACTTGGGTAATGTGGTATGGACAGGGATGCTGCATTTGCAGAAGTTCTTGAACTGAATTATTCAGCAATGCTGTTATCTTAAAGCCACTTATTTTTTTGGGCTGCTGTGGATTGTCATTCCTCTTTACTTGAGCTTTTATACTGAAAAGCATGATCACAGAAATTTGCCTTTCCATTTTGTAATTTTTTGGTTGATACAGCTTTTCATATGTACAATTGGTGGCTTGCATTTGGTAACTTTTCTTTTTTCCTAATGTGATTGGAGTTGCTTTCTGATTCCATGATTATGATAATTCAATGGCCACATCATCTGTCAATTTTTGTCATTCAGAGTGTCATGCATGTTGGCAGCATGGGATCTCAGGAATGTAATCCAATGGAGCACAAAGGACAGGATTCAGCAGTTGGCTTGATTGACTGGGATACAGAGTTGAAGCCTTCTGATGATGCAGCAGCAGCGCCAAAAAAGCAGGGGTCTACCAATGGAGGCGACAGTTCTTCTCATGAAACCTCTGCAAAGAACAATGCCCCTCTGGCTCCAAAACCAAATACTTTGGAATTTTTACTTTTTGAGTTGTCTCATCCATTAGTTGCCGGTGGTGTGTCTGAATTACCAAGCAATGCTGATCCTTCAACAGCATCTGGAGGCAATATGCCTATAAACAGTGATGCTTCAGGTATTTCATCAGATGTGCCTCGAGGACAGATATTACCAAATGGTGCTGGTGCTTCTGAAATCACATCTGGAGGCAGTACATCTATGAGCAGTGCTTCTCCAGCTGTGCTTCCTGGGCAGATGTTAACATTATCCAGTAGTGCTGGTGTATCCATGAATGCGGCTGTAGGCAACAAGCCTGCTGGTAACATTTCATCTGCTGCAACTGTAGGTCAGGTGTCAAAATCAACTGATGGTGTCAGCTGGGCTGATGTCAAAATCATCTAATGGGGCTGGCTTTTCAGTGGCTGGGCCAATGGCAACATCAGTAGATAGTGTTGGTAATTCTGCAACTGGAACTGAAGGCAGCATGCCTGCAAGTGGTATTCCACCAGGTTTGCTTGTGGCACAGACGTTATCACTACTCAATAACTTTGATTCTTCTACGACCTCATCAAATACCAATTTGCAGATGCAACTTTATAATAGCAGTCCTCCACAAGCTGCAGTTCTTGTCAATAGTGACATTGTTTCCAAGTTTCCTAATAGGCAGGAGGTCTCCAGCTCCAGCATGCAGCCACAGGAACCTTCTCTAGCCCCTTCCACCAATGGTAGTTCTGTTGGGCAACATGTCCCTACTATACCTATTAACCAGGTTCAATTTACTTTTTTTTTTTTCACCTTTTAGAAAATAATGAAAATTTGGAAGTTTGTTGCCCAAGACTGCAGCTGTTTGCAAATCTATGTGCTCAAATCGTCAAATTAGTTTCCATAAATAAAACCCCCGTAAGATGATGACTTTCATGAAATATTATAGTTATGAACTTCTGGGGTGTTGGCAAACCCTGTAGGCTGTAAATTTCATCTTTTGACGGTATCCATTAAAACCACTTTTTTGACATCTGATTTTGCAATGGGGTGCATGGTAATATTTTGTTGATCTCTCTCTCTCTCTCTCATTCACACTCACACTCACACACACACACAGATGTTTGATGTCAAGCAATTTTTAATTCTGATACTTACTGAATTTTAGTTGCATCCTAGATAGTTACTAAGAAAAATGCCAACGCAATTAACATATTGAAGAATTCTCAACTCTTCTGAATCTCATGACTTTCATCTGTGCTATAGCTATAGTAATTTGTGTACAGCTGTGTGTACTGTCCTGTAATTGTGTATATGTCAGCTGAGATTTTGTCACTAACATTCATGGTTATACATATCTGCAGCTTCCAACTTCAATAAATGTATCCAATGCTCATGCTTTTCAAGATGTCTCAAATCTAGCCAAAGACTCTGATTCTGGAGTTAGATCTCAGCCACATCCAGCAAAAACAAATTCTGACCAAAGAAAAGAACTTCCAGCAGTAGTTACCTCACATTCTCATAATTTTAGGTGTTTCTTGTAATCTTGTACTGATAAATGCTTAATTACTTGCAGGACCTTTTTACTGCAAGCTATTCACCATTCCTTGGTCCAGTAACTGGTTGGCAAATAAGTCCCTCATGCAGCATGGGATATGGCACACAATACCACCCAAATACAATGGTACCTTCCCTGCCAGGGTGATTAAGCAGAATAAGCTTCTGCTTACATCTTGTGAAGCATAAGACACTGACAATGTTTTCAATTTGGGCTTTCTTACATGACGTGCCAGCATATGCCACCCCAGCAAAATCAACAAATCCATTTGATCTTAATAGTGAAACCACACCGGCACAAGCCTCAGCAGTATGGATAGCAATCAAAATGATGACCCATATTTTTGATACAATTCTTGCCTTTCTTTTCCTGTGCTGTTGTCAAATGTTTAAGCTTTATAAAGTCTAATTTGTGCTTATGCAGGCATGTTGTCACTATCTCACAGCTAGAGTTGTGCTGATTAGGAATCAATTAAATAGAAAGCAGCAGAAACTGTGGATCAGAAAGCCAATGTCATCTAGGAATTTAAGAAGAATGATAAAAACCACATTATGCTAGCCAAACTATCCAGATCTAGTCATTCCTAGTGTCAAACTTCATAGTCATTTGATTAGGATGAATTTACCTGTCATGATGATATATCATACTTATGTGAGGTCATGGCGAGCCAAAATCTGTTTACTGATTGAATGAACAGAATTTTTGATTTGTCAATGAGGTTAATAATTCTGGATGCATTCTTAGGAGTCTTTTGGTTTGTCTCAGGTATAGGTGATATGGTGCACACAATGTTTCTTGTGGAGATAATGTTAAAAGAAGTTTTTTCCTAATTAGGTTCATACATTAAAATCTGATGATATTTTGAAAACATATCCATAAAGGTGTCATTGACATGTTAATTGATGTGGCGTAGAGGATAATTGTCTTTGAGACAAGCCTTGTTTAGATTAGTGAAGTTAACACAAATACACCACTTATCATTATGTATTTTTACCATTACATTGGTCAATCAATTAGAGTCATTAAGTTTTATTATAAAACTTGCTTGCAACAACTTATCCACTTCTCCTTATATCACCTAATGCTTTTTACGAGTAAAGTTGAAATTTTTTTTAGTTTATTGGCTTATGATATGGATTAATACTAAATTTGAACCATATTTGTTGAATTTATCCTTGGCATGTCTACTAAGACCTAATTAAAGATTAATGTATTATTCTAAGAAAATTGACAATATTGTCTTTTAGTTCACCTTCAAGTTGTTTCATAATTTAGATTATTTTGTTTGGATGAAGAAGGATATGGATTAAGCCTTCAATTGAAACTCCATATGCCGCCTCACCTTCTAATCTAAAGTCTAGACTAGCTATATCAATAGTGGATTGCTTTCCTTTTCCTTTCATCCATGTAATTTGAAGTTTATAAACTTGCTTTTGATCTCCTTTGACTTTCTTTACTCTAATTAGAGTTGAAAACTTCATTTTCAAATACTTAATGGATAAGATAGCATTTAAGACTTTCAAAATGAAAAGTGATGGACTCACCCAAAAAGTTATGGAGGAAAAACATTATTAGTTTGAACATTTCTTAAAAGTACCTCATTTTAGTAAAGAAATTAATTTAAAAGATATCCATTAAGCTCCTTATATCTACCAACACTCGTTATACTTTAAACTCATAAAATATGATCTTGATAACCAAATCTTCATCGTAAGGATACTTCATTCCTTGTAAGTCTTCTGTAAAGGTGATTGTGGGACTTATAACCTTATAGGGTCATTTTCTTAAGAAATTTAGGAACTTTCTTGCATATAATTTATGGGTTATTGTACTTGTCCTTGTAAAAAGACCTCTTATTATCACATTGATCACCTTTTTGCTAGCTTGTGTTAGAGATGAGTTGCTTTTAGCTTGTTATTTGTCTAATGGTAAATTCATCCTCTCTTAACAACTATTATCATGTTTACCAATGTCTTCTTAACTATTACTTGAATTATCTTTTGAAACATATTTTTGTAACATTTTACTCTTGATCAATTCTTTAATATTATTTTTTTAAACTTTTTAAACTCATTTGTGGTATGATCATTATCACTACGGAATAATAAATATTTAAAGAGATTCAAATTTGATGGGGACAATTTAAGTGGTGTTGGCCACCTAATCAAATACTTGACCTTAATTTTCATAAAAATGTTAGCTTTTAAAATGGTTAGTATAGCATAATTTTCACCATAAAGTTTATCATATTGAAGCAAGTTATATAGTCTCATAATAATTCATCCCTTTGTTATTGGAACTTAATCAAGGAGGTTACAAGCTTTTTAGAGGTCTTTGATACGAAATCATTGCCTTCTTTAAAAAAGGCAACTAATTGGGGTGTGCAGCACCCACATTTATAAAGTCCAAAATCCTCCTTTTTTATCTGATGTGAAATTTCATTACATTCTACCCCATTGAATTTAACGATGTTTGCATTACATATCGCCACTTACCTACTCCTTCACTTAAAACACTTGGTGATGGATATTAGATTTAGGTCGAATCGATTTTAATACCACTTCTCACAAGGCATTACCTTATCCCCAATAAGTAACTTAACGAGGTGTGTAACACTTACATTTACAAGGCCTAAGATACTTTTCTTTTTATTCTGTCCCATTGAATTCGATGACATCTTCATCACAAATTGGGTCTACCTACCTACTTCTTCACTTAAAGCACTTGATAATAAACATCAGATTCAGGTTTGACCAATTCTAATACCACTTGTCACGAGGTCATTACCTTCTCCGTAAAAGGCAACATATTGGGGTGTGCAACACTTATGTTTATAAAGTCTAAGATCACCCTTTTTCTATCCCATGTAGGATTTTATTACATTTGTCCCCACCAGATCCGATGATGTCTTTATCATAAATTAAGCTTGCCCACTTACTCCTTCGCTTAGAGTACTTGGCGATGGACATCAGATTCAAGTTGGGTCGATCCTAATATCACTTCTTATAAAGTTATTACTTTCTTTCCAAAAGGCTATCTATTAGAGCGTACAATACTTATATTTATAAGACTTAAGATCTCTTTCTTTCTATTTGATGTAGAATTTCATCACATTTTTTGCTATCGAATCTATTAATGACTTTATCATAGATCAAGCTTACTTGCCTACTCCCTTGCTTAGAGTACTTGCTAGTAGACATCAGATTCAAGTCAGTCTGGTTTTGATACAATTTATCATAAGACATTACCTTATCCTCGAAAGATAACTCATTGAGGCATGTAGCACTAATGTTTGTAAGGTCCAAGATCCCTCCTTTTATATATGATGTAAAATTGCATCACATTTTCTGCCATTAAATCTGACAATATCTTCATTACAAATTGGACCCACCTACTTATTCTCTAACATAAAGCACTTAGCAGTGAATAACGGATTCAAGTTGGGTTAGTTATAATACCAATTAATTAGAGGCCATTACCTTCTCACTAAATAGCAATCTATTGGAGTGTGTAACACTTATCTTTATAAGGTCTAAGATCCCCTACTTTTTATCTGATGTAGATCATATTTTCTCTTACCAAATCCGATGATGTGTTCATTGCAGATCAATCCCATTTGCTTACTATCTCCCTTTGAGCAATTGGAAAAGAACATCGGATTCAAATTAGGCTAGTTATAATACCACTTATCATAAATTCATTATCTTTTCCCCAAAAAGCAATTGATTAAAGTATACAACAGTTATGTTTTTAAGACTCAAGATCCCTTTCTTTTTATTTGATATAGGATTTCATCACATTATCCCTCATTGAATCCGACAACGTCTTCATTGCGAATTTAACTTATTTGCCTACTCTTTTACTTAGAGCAATTCAAGTCTGACAGGTTCTAATATCACTTGTCATAAGGTTATAACTTTCTTCCCAAAATGTAACTTATTAGAGTGTATAACACTTATGGTTATAAAGTCCAAGATTCCCTTTTTCAATTTGATGAAAGATTCCATCTCATTCTCTCCTACTAAATCTGACATCTTTATTACAAATTGGGGTGTCTGCCTATTTTTTCACTTAAAGTACTTTATAGCAAACATCAAATTTGAGTCAAGCCAATCTTAATATCACTTATCATAAAACCATTACCTTCTCCCTAAAAGGTAACCTATTAAGGTGTGCAACACTTAAGTTTATAAGGCCCAAAATTTCCTTCTTTCTATATAATGTATAATTTCATCACATTTCACTCCCTTCCAAAAAGCAACCTAATGGGATATGTAACACATACGTTTATAAGGCCCAAGATTCCCTTGTTTCTATCTAATGTAAAATTCCATTACATTCTCTTCCATTGAATTTGATGACATCTTCATCGTAAATCAGGCCCGCTTACCTACGAACTTGCTTAGAGCAGTTGGCGGTGGACATTAGATTCGAATTGAGTTAGTTTTGATACCATTTATACATTACCTTTTTCTCAAAGATCAAACTATCAAGGTGTGCAACAACTATATTTATAAAGTCTACAATCTCCCTCTTTTATTCAATATAAGATTTCATCACATTATTTCTCACCAAATTTGACAACGTCTTCTCCACTATGTTTATAAAACTCAAGATCTTTCTTTTTTTATTTGATGTAAGATTCTATCACATTCACCCCTACCGAATTTGACAATGTCTTCATCACATATTGAGCCCGTTTGCGCACTACTTCCTTTCGAGCACTTGGAAAAGAACATCAGATTCAGATTAGGTTGATTATATTACCACTTGTCATAGTATTATCTTTTCCTTAAAAAGCAACTAATTAGGGTGTGCAATAATTACATTTTTAAGGTTCAAGATCCCTTTCTTTCTACTCGATATAGGATTGCATCAAATTATTCCTCATCAAATCTGACGTCTTTATCGCAAATTAGGCCTATTTGGTTGCTCCTTTACTTAAAGCACTTCTCAACAAACATCAAATTTAGGACTGACTAGTTTTGATACTACTTACCACGAGATGATAACCTTTTTCCCAAAAGGCAACTTATTAGGTTGTGCAGTATTTATGGTTATAAAGCCCAAAATTTTCTTATTTCAATTTGATGAAGGATTTTATCCCATTCTCTCTGACCGAATTTGACATCTTCATCACATATTGGGCTACCTACCTACTTTCTCACTTAGAGCACTTAGTAGCAAATATCGAATTTGAGCTGAGCTAATCTTAATACCATTTATCATGAGATCATTACCTTCTTTCCAAATGGTAACCTATTGACGTATGTAGCACTTAACTTTATAAAGTTTAAAATCCTCCTATTTCTTTCTAATGTAAAATTTCATTACATTCTCCCTTATTGAATCTAATGACATATTCATCACAAATTAGGCTGCTTACCTACTCCTTTTAGAGCACCTAACTGTGAACATTAAATTTGAATCAGGTCAATTCTAATATCATTTGTCATAAGAAATTATCTTTTTCTAAAAAGGTAACTTATTAAGGTGTGCAGCACCTACGTTTATAAGGTCCAAGGTCTCGCTTTTTTTATTTGATGTAAAACTCTATTACATTCTTTTTTACCAAATCCAACAACCTTTTCGTCGGGAGTAGGGCTCACCTACCTACAACCTCATTTAAAGCACTTGGTCGCAGATATCGAATTTATGTTAAACTAATTCTGATACCCTTTATCACAACATCCATGCCTTTCTCCAAAAAGCAACTTAATAGGGTATGCAACACATATTTTTATAAGGCCCAAGATTCTCTTGTTTCTATCTAATGTAACATTCCATTACATTCTCCTCCATTGAATCTGATGACGTTTTCACTGTAGATCAGGCTCGCTTGCCAACTACCTTACTTAAAGCACTTAGTGGCGGACATCAGATTCAAATTGAGTAAGTTTTGATATCATTTATTACAAAGACATCACTTTTTCCTTAAAAAGCAAACTATTAGGGTGTGCCACACCTATATTTATAAGGTCTATAATCTTCCTTTTTCTATTTAATATAGGATTCCATCACATTCTTCCCTTACCGAATATGATGTCTTCTTCGTGAATTAGGCCCACTTGCTTATTCTTTTGCTTAAAGCACTTAGTGACAAATATCAAATTTGAGTCCAGTCAAATTTGATACAACTAATTATAATGTCATTCTTTTTTCTCCAAAAGGTAACCTATTGGGATTTGCAACACTTATGTTTATAAGACCCAAGATCTCTCTTTCTATTTAATGTAAGATTCCATCACATTCACCCCCTATTGAATATGACGATGTCTTCCTTGCAGATTGAGCTCGCTTACTTATTACCTCCCTTTAAACACTTGGAAAAGAACATCAGATTCAAATTAGGTTGGTTATGATACCACTAGTCATAAATTCATTATCTTTTCCCCAAAAAGCAATTAATTAGGGTGTGCAACATTACATTTTTAAGGTTCAAAATCCCTTTCTTTCTACTTGATATAAGATTTCATCATATTATTCCCCATCAAATCTGATGATATCTTCATTGCAGATTGGGCCTATTTATCTTCTTCTTTACTTAGAGCACTTATCAACAAACATCGGATTCAGGTTTGACCAATTATGATATCACTTGTCAAGAGACCATAACCTTCTCTCCAAAAGACAACTTATTAGGGTGTGTACCACTTAGAGTTATAAAGTTCAAGATTCCCTTCTTTCAATTTAATGAAGAATTCCATCATATTCTTTTCTACTAAAGTTGACAATATCTTTATCATAGATTGGACCATCTGCCTACTTTTTCACTTAGAGCACTTTGTAGCAAACATTAAATTTGAACCAAGCCATTATCTTAACTCCAAAAGGTAACATATTGAGGTATGCAGTATTTAAGTTTAAAAGGCCCAAAATGCCCTTCTATCTATATGATGTAAAATTCAATCACATTCTCCCTTATTGAATCTAACGACGTCTTCATCGTAAATTGGGTTTGCCTACCTATTCCCTTTCTTATAGCACTTGGCGACAAATATTAGATTTGAATCAAGTCGATTTTAATACCATTTGTCATGAGAAATAACCTTCTCCCAACAACACTTATGTTTATAAAGCCTAAGATCTCATTTTTTCTATCTGATGTAAGACTATCACATTTTTTTCTAGCAAATCCGACAACATTTTTGTCACAAATAAGGCTTATCTACCTACTGTCTTATTTAAAAATATTGAATTTAGGTTAGACTGATTCTGGTACCTTACATCACAAAATCATTACCTTCCTCCAAAAAGCAACTTAATGAGATATGTAACACATACGTTTATAAGGCCTAAGATTCCTTTGTTTCTATTTCTATTTAATATAAGATTTCATTATATTCTCTTCCACTAAATCCAATGATGTCTTTACCATAGATCAAGCCTGCTTACCTACGACCTCACTTAGAGTATTTGGTAGCAGACATCAGATTTGGGTCGAATCAGTTTTGATACCATTTGTTATAAGGACATTACCTTTTCCTTAACTGGCAAACTATCAAGGTGTGTAACACCTACATTTATAAGGTCTACAATCTCCTTTTTTCTATTCAATATAAGATTCCATTACATTTTTCTCCACTGAATCCGATGACGTCTTCTTCTCAAATCAAGCCCACTTACTTATTCTTTCGTTTAAATCACTTTGCAATAAATATTGGATTCGAGTCTAGCTAAATCTAATACCACTAATTATGATGTCATTCCCTTTTTTTTTTTCAAAAGGTAACCTATTAGGATATGCAACACTCATGTTTATAAGACCTAAGATCTCTCTTTCTATTTGATGTAAGATTCCATCACATTCACCCCCACCAAATCTGACGATATCTTTATTACAAATTAAGCCAACCTATCTACTCCCTTGCATAGAGCATTTAGTGGCAAACATTAGATTTAAGTCAAGCTGATCTTTATACCATTTCTCACGAGAACATTACCATCTCCTAAAAAAGTAACCTATTGTGTTATGCAGCACTTACAAGGCCTAAGATCATCCTCTTTTTATCCAATGTAGAATTTTATCATATTCTCTCCTATTGAATTTGACGATGTCTTCATCATAGATCACGCCCGCTTACCTATTCCTTTGCTTTAAGTACTTAGCAAGGGACATCAAATTCGAATCAAGCTAATTTTGATACCACTTGTCACAAGGCATTACCTTCTCCCTAAAAGGTAACTTATTAAGGTATGCAACACTTACCTTAATGTAGAATTCCATCATATTCTTCCTTTCTGAATCTAGATGTCTTCGTCATAAATCGGGCCTACCTGCTTACTTCCTAGTTCAAAGCACTTAGCAATAGACATCCTTATACCATTTATCACGAGCGTTACCTTCTTCCTAAAAGGTAACATATTGATGGGTGCAACACTTACCTTTATATGGCCTAAAATCCCCTTTTTTTATATGATGTAGAATTTTATCACATTCTTTCCTACTAAATTTAAAAACATCTCTATTACAAATCGGGCTCATCTGCTTACTCCTTTATTCAAAGCACTTAGCAACAAATATTAGATTTAGGTTAAGTCGATCTTCATACGACTTGTCACAAGTCATTACCTTTTCTCCAAAAGATAACTTCTTAAAGTGTGCAACATTTACATTTATAAGGTTCAAGATCTCCCTCTTTCTATCCAATATAAAATTCCATTACATTTTTTCCCACAGAATCTAACATCTTTATTGTGAATTAGGCCCACCAACCTACTTCATCGCTTATAACACTTGGTAATAGATATCAAAATTGGATCTGACCAGATCTAATACCACTAATCATGAGGCAATTCCTTTTTCCCTAAAAGGTAATCTATTAGAGTATGTGACATTTATATTTATAAGGTTTAACATCTCTCTCTTTATATTTAATGTAGGATTTCATAACATTCACTCTCACTGAATCTAACAATGTCTTCATCGCAGATTGAGTCTGCTAGCCTACTCTTTTGCTTAAAACACTTGGTGATAAATATTAAATTCGAGTCAAGTCGATCTTGATACCATTTCTTATAAGACCATTATTTTCTCCCCAAAAAGCAATCTATTGTGGTATGCAGCACTTACATTTATAAGGTCTAAGATCCTTCTTTTTCTAACTGATGTAGAATTTCATCACATTCTTCCCTACTAAATTTAACGATGTCTTCCTCACAAATTGAGCTTGCCTACCTACTCCCTTATTTAAAGCACTTGGTATGGGACATTAAATTCAAGTCGAATTGGTTCTAATATCAATTGTCATGAGGCATTACCTTTTCTCCAGAAAGTAACTTATTGGGGTGTGTAGCTCTTATGTTTATATGGCTCAAAATCTCCCTTTCTCTATCTAATGTAGAATTTTATCACATTCTTCCCTACTGAATTTAACGTCTTCGTCACAAATCGAACTTGCTTACCTACTCCCTTGTTTAAAGCACTTGGTAGAGGAAATTGAATTTGAGTTGAACTGGTTCTAATATTAATTGTCATGAGGCATTACCTTTTCTTTAAAAAGTAACCTATTGAAGTGTGCAACACTTACATTTATATAGTCTAAAATCTCCTTTTTTTTCTATCCAATGTAAAATTGCATTAATTTCTTCCCTACCAAATTTGATGACATCTTCGTCTCGAATCAACCTCACCTGCTTATTTTCTTGCTCAAAGCACTTAGTAGCAGACTTCAGATTCGGGTCGAGCTAATACTTATACCACTTGTCATAAGGAATTACCTTATTCATAAAAGATAGCCTATTAGATTGTGCAACACCTACGTTTATAAGGCCTAAGATCACCTTTTTTCCATCCAATACAGAATTTCATCACATTCTCTTCCACTGAATCTAATGACGTCTTCATCGCAAATTAAACCCATTTGCTTACTCCCTTACTTAAAGCACTCAGCCACAAACATCAAATTCTAGTATGACCAGATCTGATACCACTTGTTATAAGGCTATTAACTTCTTCCCAAAAGGTAACTTATTGGAGTATAAAGTACTTACACTTGGAAGGTCTAAAATCCCCCTCTTTCTATTCGATGTAATATTTCATTACATTCTTCCCCATAAAATTCGGCTTCTTCATCATAAATTGGATATGTCAGCCCACTCCCTTACTTAAAGCACTTGGTAGCAGATATTGAATTCTGGTTGAACCAATTCTAATACTAGTTATCACATGATTATACCTTCTTTCAAAAAAGTAACATATTAAAATGTACAACACTTACGCTTATCAAGCTTAAGATCTCTATCTTTTTATTCAATGAAGGATTCCATTACATTCTCCCTCACTGAATTCAACGATGTCTTTATCGCAGATCAGGTTTACCTGCCTACTCTTTCACTCAAAACACTTGGCAACAGAGATCAGATTCAAGTTGAATCAATTTTGATATCACTTATTACGAGGCATTACCTTCCCCTTAAAAGGTAACTAATTAGAGTATGTAGCACTTATTATAAAGCCAAAAATCTCCTTTCTATTCGATGTAGGATTTCATCACATTCTCCTTTACTAAATCTAACGATGTCTTCATCGCGAATCGACCCCACCTGCTTACTCTTTTGCTCAAAGCACTTGGTGGCAAACATCAAATTTGTGTCAAGTCAATTTTGATATCACTTGTCACAATGCATTACCTTCTCCCTAATAAATAACCTATTTGAGTGTACAACACTTACGTTTATAAGGTCCAAGATCCTCTTGTTTGTATCTAATGAAGAATTTCATCACATTTTTATCCACCACTTATCACAAGGTCATTACCTTTTTTATAAAAAGTAACATATTGGTGTTTACAGTACTTATATTTATATGTTTCAAGATCTCTTTCTTTCTATTCAATGAAAAACTTCATAACATTCTACCTCACTAAATATAAAAAAATCTTCATCATAGATCAAACTTACCTCCCTATGACCTCACTTAGAGTACTTGGTGGTGGACATTAGATTTAAGTCGAACTAGTTCTAATATCACTTATCACGAGGTCATTACCTTCTTCTTAAAAAGCAAACTATTGAGGTGTGCAACGCCTATATTTATAAGGTACAAGTTCTCTCTCTTTTTCTATTCAACATAAGATTCCATCACACTCTCACCTATCAAATACAATGATGTCTTCATTGCGCATCAGGCACACATATCTACTTATTTCACTTAGAACATTTGGCGACAAATATCTTATTCGAGTTCAGCCAATTTTGATATCACTTGTCATTAGGCATTACCTTCTCCCCAAAAGGTAACTTGTTGGAATGTGTAAAACCTATGTTTATATGGTTTAAAATCTCCTTCCTATCCAATGCAAACTCCATTATATTCTCTCATACTAAATCTAATGATATCTTTATTGTGGATCAAGTTTGTCTACTTACTCCATTGCTTAAAGCACTTAATAGCAAACACCATATTCGAGTTAGGTTAATTTCGATCACTTGTTGTGAGTCTTTATCTTCTCCCTAAAAAGTAACCTATTAAGGTATACAACACTTATGTTTATAAAGCCCAAAATCCATCTCTTTCTATCTAATGTAGAATTCCATTACATTCTCCCCTTCTAAATTTGACAATGTCTTCATCATAAATCCAGCCTACCTACTTGCTCTCTCACTTAGAGCACTTAGTGACTAATAATAGATTTAATTTAGACCAATTTTGATGTCACTTGTTATGAGGTCATTTCCTTCTTCCTAAAAGGTAATCTATTAAAGTATATAGTACTTACACTTATAAGGCCTAAGATCCCCCTTCTTTTCTCCAATATAGGATTTCATCACATCTTTATTCACCGAATCTAATGTCTTCATCACAGATAGGACCCACCTGCTTACTCCTTTACTTAGAATACTTAATAGCAAATATCAAATTCAAATTAAGCAGATTCTAATACCACTTATCACAAGGTCATTACATTCTTCTTAAAAGATAACCTATTAAAGTGTGCAGCACCTATACTTATAAGGTTCAACATCCCCTTCCTTTTATCTAATATAGGATTTTATCACATTTTCACTCACCAAATTTGATAACATCTTTATCATAGATTAGGCTTACCTACTTACTCCCTCACTCAGAGCACTTAGTGGTAAATATCAAATTTGAGTCAAGCTGATTTTGATACCACTTACTATTAATTCATTACCTTTTTCCTAAAAGGTAACCTATTGGAGTGTGCAGCACCTATACTTATAAGGTCCATGATTCGCCCTTTTATATTCGATGTAACATTTCATCACATTCTCCTCACCTCATCTAACCACGTTTCCATTGCAAATCGAACTCTCCTACTTACTTCATTGCTTAAAGCACTTGGCAGCAAACATCGGATTTGAAAATGGTTAATTCTAATACCATTTGTTACAAGGTATTACCTTGTTCTCAAAAGGTAATCTATTGAAATATGCAAAACCTACGATTATAAGGTTAAAGATCCCTATCTTTCCATCTGATGTAGGATTTCATCACATTCTTCCACACCAAATTTGATGACATCTTTATTACAGATCGAGCATACTTGCCTACTTCCTCACTTAAAGCACTTAACGACAGGCATCGGATTCAAGTTGGGCCAATTTTGATACCACTTGTCACGATGCATTACCTTCTCCCCAAAAGGTAACCTATTGAAATGTGCAATACTTACACTTATAAGGCCTAAGATCTCCATCTTTCTATTCGATTTAGGATTCTATCACATTCTCTCCTATCGGATCCAATAATGTTTTTATCACAGATTAGACCCACCTTTCTACTCCCTCTCTTAAAGCACTTGGTGATAGACATTGGATATAGGTCCAATCAGTTTTGATACTGCTTATTACAAGGTCATTACCTTTTTTTCCTAGGAAATAGCTTATTGGATCTATAACACTTATATTTATAAGGTTCAACATCTCTCTTTTTATCTTATGTAAGATTTTATCACATTCTCTCCCACCAAATTTAATGATATTTTCATCGCAGATCAAGTCTGCCTACCTCATCACTTGCTTAAAACACTTAGCGATAAACATTGAATTCGACTCATGTTGGTCCTAATACCATTTGTCATAGTCCATTATCTTTTTCCCAAAAGATAACCTATTATGATGTGCATCACTTATATTTGTAAGTCCAAAATCTCCCTCTTTTTATCTGATGTAGAATTTCATCACATTCTCCCCTATCGAATATAACATCTTCATCGTGCATCGAGTCTACCTATTTACTCTCTCGCTTATAGGACTTAGCAATAAACATTGAATTTGAGTTAAGTTGATTTTGATATCATTTCTTATGAAGCATTGTCTTTTCCTCAAAAGGTAATATATTAAGATGTGTAGCACCTACATTTATATGGTACAAGATCTCCCTTTTTGTAACTGATGTAAAATTTCATCACATTCTCTCTTACCGAATCTAATGACATCTTTGTCACCGATAAGACTCATATGCATACTCCTTCCTTTAAAGCACTTAGTAATAAACATTAAATTCAAGTTGGATCGATTATAATACCATTTGTCACAAGGTATTACCTTCTCCCTAAAATGATAACCTATTAAAGTGTACTACACTACGTTTATAAGATTCAAGATTTCCTTTTCTCTATACAAAATAAGATTTCATCACATTCTCTCCCATGGAATCTGACATCTTTATAGCCAATCACAACCTCTTGCTTGCTCATTTACTAAAACACTTGACAATGAACATTAAATTTAGGTCAAGATAGTTTTATACTATTTGTTATGAGGTCATTACCTTCTTCCCAAGAGGTAACTTATTCAAATTTATAGTACCTACATTTATAAGGTTAAAAATCTCATTCTTTCTATTTGATGTAAGATTCCATCGTATTCTCTCATACCAAATTTGACTATATTTTTATCATAGAGTGGAGTCAATTCAGCTACCATTATCACGAAACCATTACCTTTTACTAAAAGACAACTAATTAGGGTGTATAGTACTTATATTTATAAAACACAAGATCCCTCTCTTTCTATCTGATGTAGGATTCTATCACATTTTTTCCCATTAAATTCGATGATGTTATCATCGTAGATCATGCCTGCCTACTTACTCCTTCACTTAGAACATTTGGTAGCAAACATCAGATTCGGGTCAGGTCGATTCTATGACCACTCATCTATTCTGATGTGCAACACTTACATTTATCAAGTATAAGATCTCTCTCTTTTTATCTAATGTAAGATTCCATCACATTTTCCTCTACAAAATCTGACGACGCCTTCTTCGCAGATCAAGCTTACCTACCTAATCCCTTACTTAGAGCATTTGGCTACAAATATCAAATTCAGATTGGGTTATTTTTTATACTATTTGTCACATGGTATTACCTTCTCAACAAAAGTTAACCTATTTGAGTATACAACACTTATATTTGTAAGGCCCAAAAGCCTTCTTGCTGAGCTCTTATTGGAGTATCACAACTTAAGGTCACCTATCTACTCCCTCGCTTAGAGCACTTAACAGTAGACATCGAATTTGGGTCAAGCCAATTCTGATACCACTTGTCATAAGGCATTACCTTTTCCCCAAAAGGTAACCTATTGAATTATATATCACATATATTTGTAATGCCCAAAATCCCCCTTTTTCTATTTTATATAGGATCCCATTACATTCTCTTGCACTAAATCCGACATCTTCGTCATAGATGAAACCTACCTACTTACTTCCTTGCTCAAAGTACTTGGTGATAGACATTGAATTTGGGTCCAATCAATTCTAATATTGTCTATCATAAGGTCATTACCTTCCTCTCAAAAGGTAACTTATTATGGTTTGCAATACTTATATTTAGAAGGTTCAAATTTTTCTTTTTCTATCCAATGTAGGATTCCATCACATTCTCTCCCACTAAATCCAACGTCTTCATTATAGATCGAGTTCACCTGCTTACTTCCTCAGTTAGAGTACTTAACAGTGAATATAGAATTTGAGACAAACTGATTTTGATACCACTTGTTATATGGTCATTACATTTTTTCTAAAAGGTAACCTATTAAGGTATGCAGTACCTACATTTATAAAGTCCAAAATTTTCCTTTTTTTTATTTGATATAAGATTTTTTCACATTCTCCCAGACCAAATTTGATGACATTCTCCCCATGGATCATTCTTGCTTGCCTACCCCTTTGCTTAAAGCACTTGGCAACAGACACTTAATTTGGTTTTAACTAGTTCTAATAACACTTGTCACAAGATCATTATCTTTTCCCTAAAAGATAACTTATCGGAGTGTGTAGCACTTATGTTTAAAAGACCCAAGATCTCCACTTTTCTATCTAATGTAAGATTCTATCACATTCTCCTTCACTGAATCTGACATCTTTATTGTAAATTAGGTCCGCTTGCCTAATTTCTCACTTAAAGTACTTGGCAGTAAATATCATATTCAAGTCAGGCCAATCCTAATATCACTTGTCACGAAGTCATTACCTTCTCTCCAAAAGGCAACCTATTAGGCTTATTACCACTTATGTTGATAAAGCCCAAGATCCTTCTAATTTTATCCAATGTATAATTTTATCACATTCTCCCTTATTAAATCTAACAACATCTTCATCATAAATCAGCCCTACTTGTCCACTTCTTTGCTTAGAGCCCTCAGTAGCAAACATCAAATTCAAGTCAAACTAATTTTAATACTACTTATCATCAAGCATTACCTTCTTTCCAAAAGGTAACTTATTAAGGTATGCAGTACCAAATTTTATAAATGTTAAAATCCTCTTCTTTCTATTTGATATAGGATTCAATGATATTTTTCCCCACAAAATCCACCTACATCTTCATTACAGATCGGGTTTACTTGTCTACTCTCTCACTTAGAATACTTAGTGACAAATATCAAATTCAAGTTGGACTAGTTCTGATACCCCTTGTTACAAGATCATTACCTTTTACCCAAAATGTAACCTATTGAGGTATATAGCACTTACATTTATAAAACTTAAGATTCTTCTCTTTCTATCCGATATAGGATTTCATTACATTCTCTCCCACCAAATCTGATGACATCTTCATTGCAAATTGGGCTCGCTTACCTACTATTTCACTTAAAGCATTTGGCAACAAACATCAGATTCAGGTTAGGTTGGATACCACTTGTGATAAGGTCATTATCTTCACCCCAAAAGCTAAACTATTAGGGTGTGCAACACCTATATTTATAAGGCCTAAGATCCTCCTCTTTATATTCAATATAAGATTTTATCATATTCTCCTCTATTAAATCCAATGATATCTTTGTTGCAGATTAGGCCTACTTGCCTACTACCTTGCTTAAAGTACTTGGCGATGAACATTAGATTTAGGTTAGGGTAGTTTTGATACCACTTATCAAAAGGTCATTACCTTCTTTCCAAAAGATAACCTATGGGGATGTGCAACACTTACATTTATTAAGTCTAAGATCTCTCTCTTTCTACTTGATGTAAGATTCCATCACATTCTTCCCCATAGAATCTGGCATCTTAATTACAGATCGAGTCTGCTTACCTACTACCTTGCTTAAAACACTTAGTGATAAACATCAAATTTAAGTTGGGTTGGTTTTGATACTACTTATCACAAAACTATTACTTTCTTCCCAAAATGTAACTTATTAGGGTGTACAACACTTTTGTTTATCAAGCCCAAGATCCCCCTCTCTTAAAATAGTTTAGGATTCCATCATATTCTTTCCTACCGAATCCAATGATGTCTTTATCACAGATTGAGTCCACGTGCCTATTACCTCACTCAGAGTACTTAGCGACAGACATTGGATTCAAGTCGAGTCAATTCTAATATCATTTGTCACATAGTCATTACCTTCTCCCCAAAAGGCAACCTATTCCGATATATGGCACTTTTGTTTATCAAGTCCAAGACTTTCTATCCAATATAGGATTTCATCACATTCTTCCTTATCAAATCCAACATCTTCATCATAAATCAGGCCCGTTTTCCTACTACCTCACTTAAAGCACTTAACGGTAGACATTGGATTTGGGTCTAGTTGATTATAATATCACTTATCATGAGGTCATTTCCTTCTCCCTAAAAGGTAACTTATTAAGGTGTGCAACACTTATATTTAAAAGGTTCAAGATCTCTATCTTTCTATATCTAATGTAGGATTCTATCACATTCTCCCTCACAAAATCTAACTTCTTCATCGTAAATTAGGCTCATTGCCTACTCCCTCACTCAGAGCACTTAGCAATGGACATTAAATTCGGATCAGGTTGGTTCTGATACACCTTATTATGAGGCATTACCTTCTCCCCAAAAGGTAACCTATTGAGGTGTATAACGTCTACATTTATAAAACCCAAGATTTTCCTCTTTCTATCTAATGTAAAATTTTATCATGTTCTTCCCCACTAAATCCGATAACGTCTTTCTTATAAATCAAGCCTACTTGCTTACTCTGTCACTTAGAGCACTTGGTAGTGGACATTAGATTCAAGTTAGACTTTTAATACTACTTATCACAATGTCATTACCTTCTTTATAAAAGATAACTTATTAGAGTGTGTAACTCCTATGTTTATAAGGCCCAAGATCTCCCTTTTTCTATTCGATATAAGATTCCATCACATTCTCTTATACCAAATTTGACGACGTCTTCATCGTGGATCAAGTCTACTTGTCTGCTCCCTTACTTAGAGCACTTGGCAATAAATATCAAATTATGGTCAAATTAGTTTTAATACCACTTATCACGATGTCATTACCTTCTTCCCAAAAGGTAATTTATTAGGATATATAACACTCATTTTTAAAAGGCCCAGGCTCTTCCTTTTTCTATTTAATGTAAAATTTCATCACATTTTTTTCCACCGAATCCAATAATGTCTTCATTGTAGATCAGGTCCACCTACCTACTCCTTCACTTAGAGTACTTAACAATTACATCTTCGTTGCAGATCAAGCCCACCTTCCTTCTCCTTCACTTAGAGCACTTGCCCCCCCCCCCCTTTTAAAAGCCTTAATACACTATTCTTTTAGTGTATTGGTAAAAACTGCCATTAATGATCATCTTTTCTCAAGTTAGCAATGTTGGTTCTAGTACAAGTTACAACTATTAACACTAAGGCGAGATATTGGTCTTACATGGCATAAAACTAACCCATAAATGTTGTAACTTAATTATTTATTGTTGGGCTAAAGGTTATAATGGGGAAAATGGGGAAGATGGATGAAGGCTTAGACAAGGGGAGCCCTTAGCTATAACCATAATAAGGGGAACTTACATGACTCACAAGCATAAGAATAAAAAAAAGGAGAATATTGAAATAAAAAGAAAGCACATACGTTTCATTCTCATACATAACATTAAAAAATGATAAGGTTTGTCATCAATTGAATTAGCTCAATAGCTCCTACAAGATAAAAAGAGGCCATAAAGTGCTAGGCTAATGCTGAGCATTAGTACTTAATTGCTTAAATTAGTAAAAAGCTCTTGAAGAAGATAAAAAAAATAACTTAGAGAGTAAGGAAGAAAAAGGGATTGCTTAAGCATTTGGGGGTTAACAGTATTTATAAGCCTTTTGGTGGATTCCTATTGGTTCATGAGCATGAAGTGCATTTAATAGGAGCGTGCTTAAAGTACTACATGTAGGCTTAAATTGTTAGCTAACTAGGTTGTAAAGTTAGTAATGAATGACATCATTATAAGTATGCCTACAAAGGTGGTAATTCCTAACCAACAGTACTTATTTGGGTGTAACTAGTGAGGTGCATTTTACTCAAAATATAGTGGAGTCTAGACTTATGAGTTTAAGTTTAAAGAGGTCTTGCACTTATGTCAATAAGGTATTTATCATATAAAGAGGTCTTCCACTCTATGGACTTAGATGCATCTTGGGTGTTGAAAAGAAGGATCAAGGTCTTTTGGCCTTTGGACAAGATTTGGTATTATGGCCTTTTTAGCGACTATGATACACAGAGAAAGCTTCATCATGTAAAATATGATGATCGGGATGAGGAATGGATTAATTTGCAAAATGAGAGATTTAAACTTTTGTTGCGCCCTAGTGAAGTTCCAGTTAAGCCTCAACAGAGAAGTTCTGTGGCATCTGAGAAATGTTTGATAGGGAAAAGGGGAAACTAAAGCCTATTAAAGAGAGGAAGAGAGACCTGACATTAGAGGATGATAGATATGTGGGCAAATTTATGGACTCAGAGCCTATCATCCCATGGTTGAATCATAGAATTAAATATTCCCCTCTTTATGCATTGAAAAAGCAGAAAACATCTGGCTTATCTCTGACTGTGCCACCTCTGTGTTTGGAAGCTGGAAATAGATGTCAGTGCTGGGATAGAGAGTCCATGAATGATGATAAAAGAGAATTATTCGGTAATTCTGCTTTGCCAAACAGATCAGCCATTGCTGGAAAGAGTGAAGACTCTGCAATGGACAATTACAAACATAGCAAGCCTATTATTGTTTATTACAGGAAACGATTTTGCATGACAAGTAATGTGTTCTGTTGTATGCCAGAAGACAATCATGTTTGTCCTAGTGTACCAAAACCTGATACCTCCCTTGTGCCTAATGATTTTGTCTCTAGGCCAATGGGAGAAACTAGCATTTCTCTTAGAAGATGGGGTCCTGATGAGACATTGGAAATCTTGGATTTCTGTGGGGGTCTCTGGTTAGTTGATATTGTGGGCCGGTTGAAATTGAATATTTTGTTGGTTTAATCCAGAGGGTTTGAGTTCAGCTTCTCAGTGCTTTCTGTCTTGAATTTTTCATTTGGGGCAGGCAATACTTGGTTGTTCCATACTGTGTTACTACTTTAGCATGGTACACTCATGACCATCTAGCCAAGAGTTAAGTTGGAGATGATATTCATTGACAATGTTGTTGGTTTGAGGTTTCTCTTGTTTGAAGGTTGATTTCAGTAGGCCCTAGCTCTTATTTTTGTCATTTTAACAGTATTTTTGTCACTTTGTTGGGCAGAAGAAAGTATGTTGACATGCAGTTTCCAGTCACTTCAATCAGGTTGAAAATTTCATACATTCAAGGTTTTAAGAAGCAGCTTGTGTTTGTGTTCCACAACTTCTCTGAAGTGAAGAATTCAAAGTGGTTGTATATGGACTCTAAGCTTAAAGAACATTATTTGCTGGGTATGCAATTGCCTCTGTCAAAATGCACCCACAATAATGTTAAATTGTTTCAAAATAAAACCAGTCAGTCAGTCAGCTGTTCTATTCTATTTTCAGGGATCCCACTTCATATAAGGTATTTCTTTTAGACATTATGCTCAGAATAAGCTTTTGAAGGGAATTTTGGTTTATGATTTTTCTTTCAAATTTTTCAGGTGAAATCAAATTCTTTTTTAGAAATACTCTCTTCTTTCTCCTCTTAAATATGCCTAATTTTTCTCTATTTATCTGTCTATATGTTCATTGTTTGTTTTGTTTCAAGAAAGAGAAGCTAGAATAAATGTTTCTGTTACTTGTTATTTGTTACAGTTTCATTGCTTATGCTTTTTTTTTTCTTCTTTGGGTGATGCTAAATAATTGAAGCATAGTAAGGTGGAATTTAATATTGTGTTTTGCCTTTTCAACTGCTGTATCATTTTCCCTGAAACAGGGCCAACAGTTTATGTCTAGGCATTTTATCAGCCTAATAGGTGTCTCCAAAGAACCAACTTATGCAGATGACATTCACTCATACAAATTTGACAAGAATAACAGAAGTTTTCCTCCATTTGTGCTTTCGTTTGCTGCTGCACCTACTTTCTTTCTGGGTTTGCATCTTAAGCTGCTTATGGAGCATAGTGCAACTCATATTAGCTTTCTGGATAATGATTCAGCAAAGCATCTGGAATCCTCTAGCAATCTTCTTGTAGATGACTGCTCAAACATAGCTTCTGAAGATATGCTTCATGGTCATGGCACTGCTTTGTTGATGGCTGTTGTTTCTGGTATATGCTTATCCAACATAAAACCACAGTCGCATTGCCTTGATGTCCATGTTAACAACGTTGATGAAAGGATGAAGTCATCTTTGAAGCCCTGCAATGGTGATGGAATTGTTGAAACTTCCATGAGCTCCAAGCATACTAGAAAAATTGGAAGCGATTCCATTGTGCCATCACAGAATGGCCACTGGCATCATTTGGAGTCTAAACAATGTGCCTCATCACAAGGCCCATCAGTTGACAGAAGGTTGTCTGATACAGGGTTGCATTCTCTTGTGAACAGTATCACAGTTGAAATTCCGTCGACTCATCAGTTTGATAAGCATGTTGACAGGGCTCATCAGTCTACTGAGTCACATTATAGGATGAATAGTGGTATTATACCGAGCCCAAACCCCACTACCCGCAGAAGTGCCTCGCACCGAGTCAGAAGTAGTTTTACTTCCTTTGGCTGTCACTGGCATGGATGGTCAGATGGAAAGGCTGCCTCATTGCAGAATAAATTTGGCAATGGACTTAAAAAGCCATGGGCACATGTCTCTTATGCAATGCCTTTTGGAGGTTTTGATTATAGTTCAAAGAACAGAAACCATCAACAGAAAGGGTTTCCTCACAAATGAATCAGGACCACAACTGATGAGGGTTCAGCAGCTTATCCAGAGGTTCTGGGTAGAAAATGGAGACGTTGTGTTGTGCTGCCAATGTGTTGATTATGCTTGGTAACAGAGGGTGGAGGGAGTGGAAGCTTGCTGTAAAATTATCAGGGACCACGAGGTACTTATATAAAGCACCTCAATTTCTACAAACTGGGTCAACAAACTAGTATACAAATGCAATTATGTGGAAAGGAGGAAAGGATTGGACCTTGGAGTTTACTGATAGGAGTCAGTGGGCTCTTTTCAAAGAGATGCATAAAGAATGCTACAATAGGAACATCCATGCTGCATCAGTTAAAAACATTCATATTCCTGGGATCCACTTGATCGAGGAAAATGACTATGGAGCAGAGATTTCATTTTTCCGATGTTCTTTGAAGTATTTTCGACAAGTTGAAACAGATGTTGAGATGGCTCTGAATCCATCAAGGGTACTATATGACATTGATGAGCAATGGATATCAAAAAATCAAAGTCTTTCAGCCGTTGACAATGGTAGTGTGTGGGAGATTTCAGAGGAAATGTTTGGGAAGACGATGTGCTTGAGAAGGCTGCATATTCTCAACAGTGCAACCAATTTCCTAATGACCACCTGGATAAAGGCAAGTATGCAAAATGACTATAATGTCCCCCTTTTCTCTTTGTCAACCGCCTCAAAAAAAAAAAAAGCAAAGCATAAGCCCAATTCTTCTCCGATATTGATTTTGACACAATTAGAAAGTCATTTGACCTTTATTTTGCTATGCTTCGGTCAGTTTTTTTTTTTAAAAAGAAAAAAATCATAGTAAATAATATTTTATTACTAAAGTAGAAACAAAACAAATAAATTACAGGCCCTAAGAAAGCAGCAACATAAGATTAAAAAAAAAAACACCATGTACACTAAGTAGGTTTACAAGGAGGCAAAAAATAGGGAGGAGAGGTTCTGCGTACAAATTCAAACCGACCAATCATTAAAGATACTACACTGACTGGAGAAGCTTGCAACTGTATTATTATTAAGAAGATTGAAAGCTTTTAACCAAGTGCAAACAGAGATGACAATGCGATTAATGACCATCTTTACATTGGCAAAGCCATCTTATTCTAAAAAGCCATTTATTTCATTCTTTCCAAAGATACCAACAAATGCATGCAGTGATCATGAATTGAAATGTCTTGGGAAGGCAAAAATTCAATTGATGCTCCCAACATTGCAGGAACTTTAGAATGGAAGATGAGAAAGGGACTAGCCATCTAAGAACATTCAAAAGTACCATCCAAATGCCCCTAGCAGACTTACAATGACGAAGTAGATGGTCTGTGTTCTCATTTTCATCACAACAAAAGGAGCACATGTTGACAATATACCTCCTGCACTTGTTAAGATTTGAGATAGTAAAAATCCTATCCATTTCTGCCAAAAGCATGAAAACAGAGACCTTAATGCTGCAGACAACACATTTCCCAACCATCATTTGGCCTCTGTCAGTTTTATTACAAAGAAGATTATGATTTACAAATCTGAGGCATGAAGGAAGACAGCCACAGGTTCCCTCAAAAATTTTAGGTGGGAGAAAATTTAAAAAAATATATATAGATATGTATTTTTTATAATCCCTATCCAAAACTAGATACATTCATAATTGACTTTTGGGCTTGTGTTTTTGTCCCAAGCTGAATGAAGAGGTATAGTTCTGGTTTCATGTGAATGTTGAGATCTTTTTGTGTGAAAACTGTTTTCTCTGCCTCATGATTTGCTTGTGTATTGCATTTTTATGTGTGTTCACTTTCTTTAGCATTTTGAAATTTGATGTTGCTTAATTGCTAATCCATGGCTTTTACTCAGCCACCACTCTGGGAGAGGCAAGGTATCAACAACAGCTGAGGGAGTGGAAACAAACTCTGGCCAAAAACAACATTGTCCTCCTTAATGAATGCCAGGAGAAGAGTGCACCCATTGAAAAACCAGCCATATTTGCTTTTTGCTTGAAACCACGAGGGTTGGAAATGCCCAATAAGGAATCAAAACAAAGGTCACACAAGAAGTTTTCTGTTGCATGGCAAAGCAATATCGAACGGGATGGTTTCCATGCTTATGATAAGATTCTAGTTCATATTAATCTCCTATTAAACTTCCCTCTAGTTTATGTTTGCTTTTTCCTCACTCAAACTTATGCTTTTGCATCCAGGAAGGAAATTAAATGGCTTTGTTGGTGGTGATGACAGATTTGCTTATTTAGGATATAATAGTGAACATATAGATGATTCTCTGGTGCCTCAGATGTGGCCGAGGATATTTCCACCCCAGGATGCTGGCAGCATGGGACATTTCTCCAAGGGTAGCCATAGGTATGATGGGAATCATCTCCAGAAATTTCATAGGAGCAAGTCAAAGAAAATTGGGAATGCTCAGGTGATTGCTTCATATGATCAGAGAATGTTTGACAAGAGAAATGGAATTTACTGGGAGAATATGGGTCTTGCTGACTGGCCAAGCTAGTGTCATTATCCCTGGGAAGGTTCTCTGAGACGTGGCCTTAAGTAGTTGGATGGTTTAGATCTTGATGAGTTCAGGGTGTGATGCTTGTAGCACGGCTCACCATGCCATCAATATAGCTAAACTCAAAAGGGAAAAGGCTCAAAGAATGCTTTGTAGGGCAGATCTGGCAATTCATAAGGCTGTGGTTGCTCTCATGACTGCTGAGGCAATCAAAGCTTCTTCTAAGGAGTATAAGGGTGAAGAGTTGGATGAGAAAATCAAATAAGAAATGACAACGAGAGAAAACTTGCCAGCCCCTTTTAACAGCCTTTTTCTTCAGCCAAAGATTCCAAATGTGCCACTCAACATTGTTTTTGCCTGCTCTGTTTTGGCATTTCCATTGTCATTGGTTTTGCTGTTTCCCAGGCTTCTAGCCGGAGGAATGTAACATTTGCAGTTTGTGAGAGTTTTTTACTTCTGCCCCGACAATGTTGCCATGTAGACGGTAGTGATGGTTGGTGGCCTGCACAGCTTCTCGGCTCACCACCTTATCCCAGGGGCAGTTGTTCGCGTGCTCTGAACCTGCAGAGGCAAGGAGTGTGAGGAATTTTGGATGACCATCTTTGTAAATATTTTTCCTCTGTTCTTTAGTGCCATCTTTCTTTCCTCCAAGCTTAATACCAAGATAACAGTTAGCCAAAATAACACAACAGTGCCCTTGGAATTGAATTACGAATTAATGTCTGATTGGATAATGTTGGTGCATTCATTAGACATGTACCAATTGGGCTGTGTTATCAATGAAAAGAAGAAGAAGAAGAGAAACATGCTGTAAAGGGAACATAGTGATGTTAAGAAAACACATCTGTTGGTCTTAAGAGATATGCAGAAAAGTTATCATTACTATATTTTGTAACAAAATTAAGTAATTATTTATTTGTTTCAAATCCAATTTGATCAGAGTTTGCACATAGAACGATCAATGAAAAATTGAAGTAATAAAACTTGAAAATTTTTATTAATAAAATTTAGGAAGAGGCATATAGGAATTCCATGGATTCATCTTTGAGGGTAGAATAAGCTCTTTTTCAAGGAAACAAGACTTAACGAAAATATAATGATTAAGAATGCTATCATTGGTTACATGACTTTTATTATTACATTTATACGAAGTGTTTATAAAAATCACATGATATCTTTAACTGTGCATTGTGAGATTAAATCAAATTTATAGTCAGAATTTTCATTATTGAGGTATGAATCAATTTGATTTTTTTGTTGCATCATCGTTAAAAGTCATAATAGTTTTTTTTTTAATGATTTTTTAATTCTTTGGGAGAAAAGCTTGATACCAAAGATGCTTGTATTTTGCTTTTTGCAGTAAGAAAACAACTTTTTTTTAATAAATTTAATTTTAACCCAATCAACCAAGTAAGATCTTTTCCTTAAAAAAAAGGAAAAAAATCCTAATTAAATAAAAAAAATGGTGTTGTATTTTGCTTGTACATGTAGATGAACAATTGAAAGCAACCGATGGGTCTGCTCACTATCAGGTGCAATAATTCTTAAACCATGTCATAGATACAGCAGATTTTTTAGTATTTAATAGATTATCAACTACTTCATATATGTCTCCCATGTGGACTTGGGTAATGTGGTATGGACAGGGATGCTGCATTTGCAGAAGTTCTTGAACTGAATTATTCAGCAATGCTGTTATCTTAAAGCCACTTATTTTTTTGGGCTGCTGTGGATTGTCATTCCTCTTTACTTGAGCTTTTATACTGAAAAGCATGATCACAGAAATTTGCCTTTCCATTTTGTAATTTTTTGGTTGATACAACTTTTCATATGTACAATTGGTGGCTTGCATTTGGTAACTTTTTCTTTTTTCCTAATGTGATTGGAGTTGCTTTCTGATTCCATGATTATGATAATTCAATGCCCACATCATTTGTCAATTTTTGTCATTCAGAGTGTCGTGCATGTTGGCAGCATGGGATCTCAGGAATGTAATCCAATGGAGCACAAAGGACAGGATTCAGCAGTTGGCTTGATTAATTGGGATACAGAGTTGAAGCCTTCTGATGATGCAGCAGCAGCGCCAAAAAAGCAGGGGTCTACCAATGGAGGCAACAGTTCTCATGAAACCTCTGCAAAGAACAATGCCCCTCCGGCTCCAAAACCAAATACTTTGGAATTTTTACTTTTTGAGTTGTCTCATCCATTAGTTGCCGGTGGTGTGTCTGAATTACCAAGCAATGCCAATCCTTCAACAGCATCTGGAGGCAATATGCTTATAAACAGTGATGCTTCAGGTATTTCATCAGCTGTGCCTCGAGGACAGATATTACCAAATGGTGCTGGTGCTTCTGAAATCACATCTGGAGGCAGTACATCTATGAGCAGTGCTTCACCAGCTGTGCTTCCTGGGCAGATGTTAACATTATCCAGTAGTGCTGATGTATCCAGGAATGCGGCTGTAGGCAACAAGCCTGCTGGTAACATTTCATCTGCTGCAACTGTAGGTCAGGTGTCAAAATCATCTAATGGGGCTGGCTTTTCAGTGGCTGGGCCAATGGCAACATCAGTAGATAGTGTTGTGGAACTGGAACTGAAGGCAGCATGCCTGCAAGTGGTATTCCACCAGGTTTGCTTGTGGGACAGATGTTATCACTAAATAACTTTGATTCTTCTACGACCTCATCAAATACCAATTTACCTATGCAACTTTATAATAGCAGTCCTCCACAAGCTGCAGTTCTTGTCAATAGTGACATTGTTTCCAAGTTTCCTAATAGGCGAGGTCTCCAGCTCCAGCATGCAGCAACAGGAACCTTCTCTAGCCCCTTCCACCAATGGTAGTTCTGTTGGGCAACATGTCCCTACTATACCTATTAACCAGGTTCAATTTACTTTTTTTTCACCTTTTAGAAAATAATGAAAATTTGGAAGTTTGTTGCCCAAGACTGCAGCTGTTTGCAAATCTATGTGCTCAAATCGTCAAATTAGTTTCCATAAATAAAACCCCCGTAAGATGATGACTTTCATGAAATATTATAGTTATGAACTTCTGGGGTGTTGGCAAACCCTGTAGGCTGTAAATTTCATCTTTTGACGGTATCCATTAAAACCACTTTTTTGACATCTGATTTTGCAATGGGGTGCATGGTAATATTTTGTTGATCTCTCTCTCTCTCTCATTCACACTCACACTCACACAGACACACAGCTGTTTGATGTCAAGCTATTTTTAATTCTGATACTTACTGAATTTTAGTTGCATCCTAGATAGTTACTAAGAAAAATGCCAATGCAATTAACATATTGAAGAATTCTCAACTCTTCTGAATCTCATGACTTTCATCTGTGCTATAGCTATAGTAATTTGTGTACAGCTGTGTGTACTGTCCTGTAACTGTGTATATGTCAGCTGAGATTTTGTCACTAACATTCATGGTTATACATATCTGCAGCTTCCAACTTCAATAAATGTATCCAATGCTCATGCTTTTCAAGATGTCTCAAATCTAGCCAAAGACTCTGATTCTGGAGTTAGATCTCAGCCACATCCAGCAAAAACAAATTCTGACCAAAGAAAAGAACTTCCAGCAGTAGTTACCTCACATTCTCATAATTTTAGGTGTTTCTTGTAATCTTCTACTGATAAATGCTTAATTACTTGCAGGACCTTTTGACTGCAAGCTATTCACCATTCCTTGGTCCAGTTACTGGTTGGCAAATAAGTCCCTCATGCAGCATGGGATATGGCACACAATACCACCCAAATACAATGGTACCTTCCCTGCCAGGGTGATTAAGCAGAATAAGCTTCTGCTTACATCTTGTGAAGCATAAGACACTGACAATGTTTTCAATTTGGGCTTTCTTACAGCACGTGCCAGGATATGCCACCCCAGCAAAATCAACAAATCCATTTGATCTTAATAGTGAAACCACACCGGCACAAGCCTCAGCAGTATGGATAGCAATCAAAATGATGACCCATATTTTTGATACAATTCTTGCCTTTCTTTTCCTTTGCTGTTGTCAAATGTTTAAGCTTTATAAAGTCTAATTTGTGCTTATGCAGGCATGTTGTCACTATCTCACAGCTAGAGTTGTGCTGATTAGGAATCAATTAAATAGAAAGCAGCAGAAACTGTGGATCAGAAAGCCAATGTCATCTAGGAATTTAAGAAGAATGATAAAAACCACATTATGCTAGCCAGACTATCCAGATCTAGTCATTCCTAGTGTCAAACTTCATAGTCATTTGATTAGGATGAATTTCCTGTCATGATGACATATCATACTTATGTGAGGTCATGGCGAGCCAAAATCTGTTTACTGATTGAATGAACAGAATTTTTGATTTGTCAATGAGGTGAATAATTCTGGATGCATTCTTAGGAGTCTTTTGGTTTGTCTTAGGTATAGGTGATATGGTGCACACAATGTTTCTTGTGGAGATAATGTTAAACATCATCCTCTTATTAGTAAATGGCATCTATATTATTTAGTTTGAATAACATTACTTAATAATAATAAGTTCTACTTTACATGATGAAAGAAGTTTTTCCTAATTAGGTTCATACATTAAAATCTGATGATATTTTGAAAACATATCCATAAAGGTGTCATTGACATGTTAATTGATGTGGCGTAGAGGATAATTGTCTTTGAGACAAGTCTTGTTTAGATTAGTGAAGTTAACACAAATACACCACTTATCATTATGTTTTTTTACCATTACATTGGTCAATCAATTAGAGTAATTAAGTTTTATTATAAAACTTGCTTGCAACAACTTATCGACTTCTCCTTATATCACCTAATGCTTTTTAGGAGTAAAGTTGAAATTTTTTTTACTTTATTGGCTTATGATATGGATTAATACTAAATTTGAACCATATTTGTTGAATTTATCCTTGGCATGTCTACTAAGACCTAATTAAAGATTAATGTATTATTCTAAGAAAATTGACAAATATTGTCTTTTAGTTCACCTTCAAGTTGTTTTCATAATTTAGATTTATTTTTGTTTGGATGAAGAAGGATATGGATTAAGCCTTCAATTGAAACTCCATATGCCTCACCTTCTAATCTAAAGTCTAGACTAGCTATATCAATAGTGGATTGCTTTCCTTTTCCTTTCATCCATGTAATTTGAAGTTTATAAACTTGCTTTTGATCTCTCCTTTGACTTTCTTTACTCTAATTAGAGTTGAAAACTTCATTTTCAAATACTTAATGGATAAAATAGCATTTAAGACTTTCAAAATGAAAAGTGATGGACTCACCCAAAAAGTTATGGAGGAAAAAAAATTATTAGTTTGAACATTTCTTAAAAGTACCTCATTTTAGTAAAGAAATTAATTTAAAAGATATCCATTAAGCTCCTTATATCTACCAACACTCGTTATACTTTAAACTCAAAAAATATGATCTTGATAACCAAATCTTCATCGTAAGGATACTTCATTCCTTATAAGTCTTCTGTAAAGGTGATTGTGGGACTTATAACCTTATAGGGTCATTTTCTTAAGAAATTTAGGAACTTTCTTGCATATAATTTATGGGGTTATTGTACTTGTCCTTGTAAAAAGACCTCTTATTATCACATTGATCACCTTTTTGCTAGCTTGTGTTAGAGATGAGTTGCTTTTAGCTTGTTATTTGTCTAATGGTAAAGTCATCCTCTCCTAACAACTATTATCATGTTTACCAATGTCTTCTTAACTATTACTTGAATTATCTTTTGAAACATATTTTTGTAACATTTTACTCTTGATCAATTCTTTAATATTATTTTTTTAAACTTTTTAAACTCATTTGTGGTATGATCATTATCACTACAGAATAATAAATATTTAAAGAGATTCAAATTTGATGGGGACAATTTAAGTGGTGTTGGCCACCTAATCAAATACTTGACCTTAATTTTCATAAAAATGTTAGCTTTTAAAATGGTTAGTATAGCATAATTTTCACCATAAAGGTTATCATATTGAAGCAAGTTATATAGTCTCATAATAATTCATCCCTTTGTTATTGGAACTTAATTAAAGAGGTTATAAGTTTTTAGAGGTCTTTGTTACAAAATCATTACCTTCTTTAAAAAAGGCAACTAATTGGGGTGTGCAGCACCCACGTTTATAAAGTCCAAGATCCTCCTTTTTTATCTGATGTGAAATTTCATCACATTCTGCCCCATCGAATTTAACGATGTTTGCATCACATATCGCCACTTACCTACTCCTTCATTTAAAACACTTGGCGATGGATATTAGATTCGGGTCGAATCGATTCTAATACCACTTCTCACAAAGCATTAACTTCTCCCCATTAGTAACTTAACGAGGTGTGTAACACTTAAATTTACAAGGCCTAAGATACTTTTCTTTTTATTCTGTCCTATCAAATTCGATGAAATCTTCATTGCAAATTGGGTTTGCCTACCTACTCCTTCACTTAAAGCACTTGATAATAAACATCAAATTCAGGTTTGACCAGTTCTAATACCACTTGTCACGAGGTCATTACCTTCTCCGTAAAAGGCAACATATTGGGGTGTGCAACACTTATGTTTATAAAACCCAAGATCCCCCTTTTTCTATCCCATGTAGGATTTTATTACATTTGTCCCCACCAAATCCAATGATGTCTTTATCATAAATTAAGTTTGTCCACTTACTCCTTCACTTAGATTACTTGGCGATGGACATCAGATTCAAGTTGGGTCAATCCTAATACCACTTCTCATCAAGTTAGTACTTTCTTTCCAAAAGGCAACCTATTAAAGCGTACAACACTTATATTTATAAGACTTAAGATCTCTTTCTTTCTATTTGATGTAGATTGATGCCTTTATCATAGATCAAGCTTGCTTAGGGTACTTGCTAGTAAACATCATATTCAGGTCAGTCTGGTTTTAATACCATTTATCATAAGACATTACCTTATACTCGAAAGATAACTCATTGAGGCATGTAGTACTAATGTTTATAAGGTCCAAGATCCCTCCTTTTTTATATGATGTAAAATTGTATCACATTTTCTGCCATTAAATTTGACAATATCTTCATTACAGATTGGACCCACCTACTTATTTTCTAACATAAAGAACTTAGCAGTGAATAACGGATTCAAGTTGGGTTAGTTATAATACCACTTAACTAGAGACCATTACCTTCTCACTAAATAGCAATCTATTAGAGTGTGTAACACTTATATTTATAAGGTCCAAGATCCCCTACTTTCTATCTGATATAGATCATATTTTCTCCTACATAATCCGATGATGTGTTCATTGCAGATCAAGCCCATTTGCTTATTATCTCCCTTTGAGCACTTGGAAAAGAACATTGGATTCAAATTAGGCTCATTATAATACCACTTATCATAAATTCATTATCTTTTCCCAAAAAAGCAACTGGTTAAGGTATACAACAATTACATTTTTAAGACTTAAGATCCCTTTCTTTTTATTTGTTATAGGATTTCATCATATTATCCCTCATCGAATCCAACAACGTCTTCATTGCGAATTTAACTTATTTGCCTACTCTTTTACTTAGAGCACTTGTCAACAAACATCAAATTCAAGTCTAACAGGTTCTAATATCACTTGTCATAAGGCTATAACTTTCTTCCCAAAATGTAACTTATTAGGGTGTGTAACACTTATGGTTATAAAGTCCAAGATTCCCTTTTTCAATTTGATGAAAGATTCCATCCTATTCTCTCCCACTAAATCTGACATCTTTATTATAAATTGGGTTATTTGCCTATTTTTTCACTTAAAGTACGTAATATAAAATATCAAATTTGAGTCAAGCCAATATTAATACCACTTATCACAAAACCATTACCTTCTCCCTAAAAGGTAACCTATTAAGGTGTGCAACACTTAAGTTGATAAGGCCCAAAATTCCCTTCTTTCTATATAATGTAAAATTTCATCACATTTTTCCTTATTGAATCTAATGATGTCTTCATCGTAAATTGGGCCTACCTATCTACTCCCTCTCTTAAAGCACTTGGTAGTGAATAATAGATTTAAATAAGGTTGATTCTAATACTATTTTTCATGATAAATTACTTTTTCTTAAAAAAGTAACTTATTAAGGTATGTAGCACCTATGTTTATAAGGCCCAAGGTCTCCTTCTTTCTATCTGATGTAAGACTCTATTACATTCTTTCTTACCAAATCTAACAACATTTTAGTTGCACTGCCTCTTTTAAAGTATTTAGTGGTAAATATCAAATTTAGGTTAGACTGATTCTAATACACTTTATCATAAGATCACTCCCTTCCAAAAAGCAACCTAATGGGATATGTAACATATACGTTTATAAGGTCCAAGATTCCCTTGTTTCTATCTAATGTACAATTCCATTACGTTCTCTTCCACTGAATTTGATGACGTCTTCATCGTAAATTAGGCCCGCTTACCTACGAACTTGCTTAGAGCAGTTAGCGGAGGACATCATATTTGGATCGAGTTAGTTTTGATACCATTTATACATTACCTTTTTCTCAAAGGACAAACTATCAGGGTGTGCAACAACTATGTTTATAAAGTCTACAATTCCCCTCTTTTTATTCAATATAAGATTTCATCACATTCTTTCTCACCAAATTTGATGACGTCTTCTTCACTATGTTTATAAAACTCAAGATCTTTCTTTTTTTATTTGATGTAGGATTCTATCACATTCACCCCCACCGAATCTAACGATGTCTTCATCACAGATCAAACCCGTTTGCATACTACCTCCTTTCGAGCATTTGGAAAAGAACATCAGATTCAGATTAGGTTGATTATATTACCACTTGTCACAAAGTCATTATCTTTTCCTTAAAAAACAAATAATTAGGGTGTGTAACAATTACATTTTTAAGGTTCAAGATCCCTTTCTTTCTACTTGATATAGGATTGCATCATATTATTCCCCATCAAATCTGACGTCTTTATTGTGAATTAGGCCTATTTGGTTGCTCCTTTACTTAGAGCACTTGTCAACAAACATCAAATTTAGGACTGACTGGTTTTGATACCACTTATCACGAGATGATAACCTTTTTCCCAAAAGGCAACTTATTAGGTTGTGCAATACTTATGGTTATAAAGCCCAAGATTTCCTTATTTCAATTTGATGAAGGATTTTATCCCATTATCTCCTACCGAATTTGACATCTTCATCACAGATTGGGCTACCAACCTACTCTCTAACTTAGAGCACTTAGTAGCAAATATTGAATTTGAGCTGAGCTAATCTTAATACCATTTATCATGAGATCATTACCTTCTTTCCAAATGGTAACCTATTAAGGTATGTAACACTTAACTTTATAAATTTTAAAATCCCTTATTTCTTTCTGATGTAAAATTCCATTATATTCTCCCTTACTGAATCTAATGACATATTCATCACAAATTAGGCTTGCTTACCTACTCCCTCTTTTAGAGCACCTAGCTGTGAACATCAAATTTGAATCAGGTCAATTCTAATATCATTGGTAATAAGAAATTATCTTTTTCTAAAAAGGTAACTTATTAAGGTGTGCAGCACCTACGTTTATAAGGTCCAAGGTCTCCCTTTTTTTTATTTGATGTAAGACTATATTACATTCTTTTTTACCAAATCCAACAACCTTTTCGTCATGAGTAGAGCTCACTTACCTATAACCTCATTTAAAACACTTGGTCGCAGATATCGAATTTATGTTAAACTAATTCTGATACCCTTTATCACAACATTCATGCCTTTCTCCAGAAAGCAACCTAATAGGTTATGCAACACATATTTTTATAAGGCCAAAGATTCTCTTGTTTCTATCTCATGTAACATTCCATTACATTCTCCTCCATTGAATCTGATGACGTTTTCACTGTAGCTCAGGCTCGCTTGCCAACGACCTCACTTAAAGCACTTAGTGTCAGACATCAGATTCAAGTTGAGTAAGTTTTGATACCATTTATTACAAAGACATTACTTTTTTCTTAAAAGTCAAACTATTAGGGTGTGTAACACCTATATTTATAAGTTCTATAATCTTCCTTTTTCTATTCAATATAGGATTCCATCACATTCTTCTCTTACCAAATATGATGTCTTCTTCGTGAATTAGGCCCACTTGCTTATTCTTTTACTTAAAGCACTTAGTAACAAATATCAAATTTGAGTCCAGTCGAATTTGATATCGCTAATTATAATGTCATTCTTTTTTCTCCAAAAGGTAACCTATTGGGATTTGCAACACTTATGTTTATAAGACCCAAGATCTCTCTTTCTATTTAATGTAAGATTCCATTACATTCACCCCCTATTGAATATGACAATGTCTTCCTTGCAGATCGAGCTCGCCTACTTACTACCTCCCTTTAAACACTTGGAAAAGAACATCAAATTCAAATTAGGTTGGTTATGATACCACTAGTCATAAATTCATTATCTTTTCCCCAAAAAGCAATTAATTAGGGTATGCAACATTACGTTTTTAAGGTTCAAAATCTCTTTCTTTCTACTTGATATAAGATTCCATTATATTATTCCCCATCGAATTTGATGATATCTTCATTGCAGATTGGGCCTATTTATCTTCTTCTTTACTTAGAGCACTTATCAACAAACATTGGATTCAGGTTTGACCAATTATGATACCACTTGTGACAAGACCATAACCTTCTCTCCAAAAGGCAACTTATTAGGGTATGCATCACTTAGAGTTATAAAGTTCAAGATTCCCTTCTTTCAATTTAATGAAGAATTCCATCATATTCTTTTACACCAAGGTTGACAATATCTTTATCATAGATTGGGCCGCCTGCCTACTTTTTCACTTAGAGCACTTTGTAGCAAATTTGAACCAATCCGATCCTAATACCACTTATCACAAGACCATTATCTTATCTCCAAAAGGTAACATATTTAGGTATGCAATATTTAAGTTTAAAAGGCCCAAAATGCCCTTTTATCTATATGATGTAAAATTCAATCACATTCTCCCTTTTGGGTCGAATCAGTTTTGATACCATTTGTTAAAAGGACATTACCTTCCTTAACTAGCAAACTATTGAGGTGTACAACACCTACGTTTATAAGGTCTACAATTCCCCTTTTTCTATTCAATATAAGATTTCATTACATTCTTCTCCACTGAATCTGATGATGTCTTCTTCTCAAATCAAGCCCACTTACTTATTCTTTCGTTTAAATCACTTAGTAATAAATATTGGATTCGAGTCTAGCTAAATCTAATACCACTAGTTATGATGTCATTCCTTTTTTTTTTTTTTCAAAAGGTAACCTATTAGGATATACAACACTCATGTTTATAAGACCTAAGATCTCTCTCTTTCTATTTGATGTAAGATTCTATCACATTTACCCCCACCAAATCTAATAACATCTTCATTACAAATTGAGCCCACCTATCTACTCCCTTGCATAGAGCATTTGGTGGCAAACATTGGATTCAAGTCAAGCTGGTCTTTATACCATTTCCCACGAGGCCATTACCATCTCCTAAAAAAGTAACCTATTGTGTTATGTAGCACTTACAAGGCCTAAGATCATCCTCTTTTTATCTAATGTAGAATTTCATCATATTCTCTCCTATTGAATTTGATGATGTCTTCATCATAGATCACGCCCGCTTACCTACTCCTTTGCTTTAAGTACTTGGCAAGGGACATCAAATTCGAATCAAGCTAAATTTGATACCACTTGTCACACAAGGCATTACCTTCTTCTTAAAAGGTAACTTATTAAGGTGTGCAACACTTACCTTAATGTAGAATTCCATCATATTCTTCCTTACCTAATCTAAAGATGTCTTCGTCATAAATTGGGCCTACTTGCTTATTTCCTAGCTCAAAGCACTTAGCAATAGACATCGGATTCGAATTGGGCTGATCCTTATACCATTTATCACGAGCATTACCTTCTCCCCAAAAGGTAACATATTGATGGGTGCAACACTTACCTTTATATGGCCTAAAATCCCCCTTTTTCTGTCTGATGTAGAATTTTATCACATTCTTTCTTACCAAATTTAAAAATGTCTCTATTACAAATCAGGCCCATTTGCTTACTCCCTTATTCAAAGCACTTAGCAATAAATATCAGATTTATGTTAGGTTGATCTTCATACAACTTGTGTCACAAGCCATTACCTTTTTCCCCAAAAGATAACTTCTTAAAGTGTGCAACACTTATATTTATAAGGTTCAAGATCTCCCTCTTTCTATCCAATATAAAATTCTATTACATTTTTTTCCCGCCGAATCTAACATCTTCATTATGAATTAGGCCTACCTACCTACTTCATCGCTTATAACACTTGGTAACAGATATCATAATTGGATCTAACCAGATCTAATACCACTAATCATGAGGCAATTCCTTTTTCCCTAAAAGGTAATCTATTAAAGTATGTGACATATATATTTATAAGGCTTAACATCTCTCTCTTTATATCTAATGTAGGATTTCATAACATTCACTCTCACTGAATCTAACAATGTTTTCATCGCAGATTGAGTCTGCTAGCCTACTCTTTCGCTTAAAACACTTGGCGATAAATATTAAATTCGAGTCAAGTCAATCTTGATACCATTTCTTATAAGACCATTATTTTCTCCCCAAAAAGCAATCTATTGTGGTATGTAGCACTTACATTTATAAGGTCCAAGATCCTTCTCTTTCTAACTGATGTAGAATTTCATCACATTTTTCCTTACTAAATTTAACGATTTCTTCACGAATTGAGCTTGCCTACTTAGTCCCTTGTTTAAAGTACTTGGTATGGGACATTAAATTCAAGTCAAACTGGTTCTAATATCAATTGTCATGAGGCATTACCGTTTCTCTATAAAGTAACTTATTAGGGTGTGTAGTACTTATGTTTATATGGCTCAAAATCTCCCTTTCTCTATCCAATGTAGAATTTTATCACATTCTTCCCTATTGAATTTAATGTCTTCGTCACAAATCGAACTTGCTTACCTACTCCCTTGTTTAAAGCACTTGGTAGAGGAAATTGAATTTGAGTTGAACTGGTTCTAATATCAATTGTCATGAGGCATTACCTTTTCTCTAAAAAGTAATTTATTGAGGTGTGCAACACTTACATTTAGAATTGCAATGTAGAATTGCATTAATTTCTTCCCTACCAAATTTGATGACATCTTCATCTCGAATCAACCCCACCTGCTTATTTTCTCACTCAAAGCACTTAGCAGCAGACTTCATATTCGGGTCGAGCTAATCCTTATACCACTTGTTATAAGGAATTACCTTATTCGTAAAAGGCAGTCTATTAGAGTGTGCAACACCTACATTTATAAGGCCCAATATCACCTTTCTTCCATCCAATACAGAATTTCATCACATTCTCTTCCACTGAATCTAATGACGTCTTCATCACAAATTGAACCCATTTGCTTACTCCCTTACTTAAAGTACTCAGCCACAAACATCAAATTCTAATATGACCAGATCTGATACCACTTGTTATAAGACTATTAACTTCTTCCCAAAAGGTAACTTATTGGAGTGTAAAGTACTTACACTTGTAAGGTCTAAAATCCCCCTCTTTTTATTCGATGTAATATTTCATTACATTCTTCCCCATAGAATTCGACTTCTTCATCATAAATTAGGTCTGTCAGCCCATTCCCTTACTTAAAGCACTTGGTAGCAGATATTGAATTCTGGTTAGACCAATTCTAATACTAGTTGTCACATGATTATACCTTCTTCTCAAAAAGTAACATATTAAAATGTACAACACTTACGCTTATAAAGCTTAAGATCCCTATCTTTTCATTCAATGAAGGATTCCATTACATTCTCCCTCATTGAATTCAACGATGTCTTTATCGTAGATCAGGTCTACCTACCTACTCTTTCACTCAGAGCACTTGGCAACAGAGATCAGATTCAAGTTGAATCAATTTTGATACCACCTATTACGAGACATTACCTTCCCCTTAAAAGGTAACTAATTAGAGTATGTAGTACTTATGTTTATAAACCTTAAAATCTCCTTCTTTCTATTCAATGTAGGATTTCATCACATTCTCTTTTACTGAATCTAATGATGTCTTCATCGTGAATCGACCCCACTTACTCACTCTTTTGCTCAAAGCACTTGATGGCAAACATCAGATTCATGTCAAGTCAATTTTGATATCACTTGTCATAATGCATTACATTCTCCCTAATAAATAACCTATTTGAGTGTACAACACTTACGTTTATAAAGTCCAAGATCCTCCTGTTTGTATCTAATGAAGAATTTCATCGCAAGGTAATACCTCTTTCCATCAATTTGTAAACATTAAATTCAAGTTGGATCGATTATAATACCATTTGTCACAAGGTATTACCTTCTCCCTAAAATGATAACCTATTAAAGTGTACTACATTACGTTTTTAAGATTCAAGATTTCCTTTTCTCTATACAGAATAAGATTCCATCACATTCTCTCCCATGGAATCTGACATCATTATAGCCAATCGCAACCTTGCCTGCTCCTTCACTTAAAACACTTGGCAATGAATATTAAATTTAGGTCAGGATACTTTTTATACCATTTGTTATGAGGTCATTACCTTCTTCCCAAAAGGTAACTTATTCAAATTTTCAGTACCTACATTTATAAGGTTGAAAATCTCATTCTTTCTATTTGATGTAAGATTCCATCACATTCTCTCATACCAAATTTGATTATATTTTCATCATAAATTGACCTTGCCTGCTGACTCCTTCACTTAGAATACTTGGTGTTAGACAAGATGGTTCTTATCACTTGTCACGAGGTATTACCCTCTCCCTAAAAGGTAACATATTAGGTCATACAGCACCAATGTTTATAAGGTTTAAGATCCTTTTTTTTTATTCAATATAAAATTTCATCACATTTTTCCCATCAAATATGACAATGTCTTTATCGCAGACAAGCCTACTTGTCTACTTCTTCACTTAGAGCACTTGGTGACTAATAACAAATTTGGATGGAGATGATTTTAATACCACTTGTCTCGAAACTATTACCTTCTTCTTAAAAGGTAACCTATTGGAGTATACAGTACTTACACTTATAAGACTCAAGATCTCCCTTTTTCTATTGGATAAAAAATTCCATCACATTCAACTCCACCACATCTGATGACGTCTTCATTGCAAATCAAGGTCACTTGGCTAGTCCCTTGCTCAGAGCATTTAGTAGTGGACATCAATTCCAATCGGGCTAGTTCTAATACCACTTATCACAAGATCATTACTTTTTCTTAAAAGACAACTTATTGGAATGTATGACACTTACATTTATAAGGCCCAAGATCCCTCTCTTTTTATTTGATGTAAGATTTCATCACATTCTCCCTTACTAAATCTGACGATATCTTCATTGCAAATCAAGCTTATATGAATACTCCTTTGCTTTGAGTATTTGGCGGCAGACATCAAATTTTAGTCACATCGATTCTAATACCACTTATCACTAAGTTATTACCTTCTTTCCAAAAGGTAACCAATTATGGTATGCAGTACTTATATTTATAAAGTTAAGATCCCTTTCTTTTTATAGGATGTAAAATTTTATCATATTCTTCCCTATTGAATTTGATGATGTCTGGATTGTGAATTACGGTAATTTATCTACTCCTTCACTTGAATCATTTAGTAGCGAACATCAGATTCGAGTAGGGCTAGTTTTGATACCATTTGTCACAAGGTTATTTCTTTTTTCTCAAAAGGCAGCCTATTAGCATATACAACGCTTATGTTTCTATAGTTCAAGATCTACATCTTCTTATCCAATATAGGATTACATCACCTTTTTTCCCATTGAATTTGATATCTTCATCGCAGAATGAGCCCATCTATCTACTCCCTCGCTTAGAGTACTTGGTGATGGATATCAAATTCAAGTCAAGTTAGTTCTAATACTGCTTATCACCAAGCCATTATCTTCTTCCCAAAAAATAACCTATTAGGATGCACAACACTTATGTTTAAAAAGTCCAAGATCACTCATTTTTTTTTTTCAATGTAGAATTTCATCACATTCTCCCCTATCAAATATAATGACATATTCGTCATGGATTAAACCTACCTACCTACCTACCCCCTCACTTAAAGCAATTAGCGACAAATATCAAATTTGAGTTAAGTCGATTCAGCTACCACTTGTCACAAAACCATTACCTTTTATTAAAACACAACCTATTATGGTGTATAGTACTTATATTTATAAAATACAAGATCCCTCTCTTTCTATCTGATGGAGGATTCTATCATATTTTTTCTCATTAAATTTGACGATGTTATCATCATAGATCATGCTTGCCTGTCGACTCCTTCACTTAGAACATTTGGTAGCAGACATCAGATTCGGATCAAGTCGATTCTATAACCACTTATTAAGAGTTCATTACCTTCTACTCAAAAGGTAATCTATTCTGATGTGCAACACTTACATTTATCAAGTACAAGATCTCTCTCTTTTTATCTAATGTAAGATTTCATCACATTTTCCTCTACTAAATCTGATGATGCCTTCTTCGTAGATCAAGCTTACCTACCTAATCCCTTACATAGAGCCTTTGGCGACAAAAATATCAAATTCAGATTGGGTTATTTTTTATACTATTTATCACATGGTATTATCTTTTCAATAAAAGTTAACCTATTTAAGTATACAACACTTACATTAGTAAGGCCCAAAAGCCTTTTTGTTGAGCTCTTATTAGAGTATCGACTTAAGCTCACCCATCTACTCCCTCGCTTAGAGCACTTAGCAGTAGACATCGAATTTGGGTTAAGCTAGTTCTGATACCACTTGTCACAAGGCATTACCTTTTCCCTAAAAGGTAACCTATTGAAGTATATATCACTTATATTTGTAATGCCCAAAATCCTCTTTTTTCTATTAGATATAGGATCCCATTACATTCTCTTACACTAAATCTGACATCTTCGTCATGGATGAGACCTACCTACTTACTTCCTCACTAAAAGTACTTGGTGACAAACATTGAATTTGGGTCCAACCGATTCTAATATTGCTTGTCACAAGGTCATTTCTTACCTCTCAAAAGGTAACTTATTAGGGTGTGCAATACTTATATTTAGAATGTTCAAATTTTTCTTTTTCTATCCAATGTAGGATTTCATCATATTCTCTTCCACTGAATCCAACGTCTTCAATACAGATCGAGCTCACCTGCCTACTCCCTCAGTTAGAGCACTTCGCAGTGAATATCGAATTTGAGACAAACTAATTTTGATACCACTTGTCATATGGTCATTACATTTTTTCTAAAAGGTAACCTATTAAGGTATGCAGTATCTACATTTATAAGGTCCAAAATTCTCCTTTTTTATTTGATATAAGATTTTTTCACATTCTCCCACACCAAATTTGATGACATTCTCCTCATGGATCATTTCTTACTTGCCTAGCCCTTTGCTTAGAGTACTTGGCAACAGACACTTAATTTGGTTTTGACTAGTTCTAATAACACTTGTCATAAGATCATTACCTTTTCCCCAAAAGATAACTTATCGGAGTGTGTAGCACTTATGTTTAAAAAACCCAAGATCTCCACTTTTCTATCTAATGTAAGATTCTATCACATTTTCCTTCACTGAATCTGACATCTTTATTGTAAATTAGGCCTACTTGCCTAATCCCTCACTTAAAGTACTTGGTAGTAAATATCATATTCAAGTCAGGCCAATCCTAATATCACTTGTCACGAAGTCATTACCTTCTCTCCAAAAGGCAACCTATTAGGGTTATTACCATTTATGTTGATAAGGCCCAAGATCCTTCTAATTCTATCCAATGTAGAATTTCATCACATTCTCCCTTATTAAATCTAACAACATCTTCATCATAAATCGGCCCTACTTGTCTACTTCTTTGCTTAGAGCCCTTGATAGCAAACATCAAATTCAAGTCAAGATAATTTTAATACTACTTGTCATCAAGCATTACCTTCTTTCCAAAAGGTAACTTATTATGGTATGCAGCACCAAATTTTATAAAGGTTAAAATCCTCTTCTTTCTATTTCATATAGGATTCAACGATATTTTTCCCCACTAAATCCACCAACATCTTCATTATAGATCGGGTTTACTTGTCTACTCTCTCACTTAGAATACTTAGCGACAGATATCAAATTTAAGTTAGACTAGTTCTGATACCCCTTGTTACAAGATCATTACCTTTTACCCAAAATGTAACCTATTGAGGTATATAGCACTTACATTTATAAAACTTAAGATTCTTCTCTTTCTATCCGATATAAGATTCTATCACATTATCTCCCACCAAATCTGATGACATCTTCATTGCAAATTGAGCTTGCTTACCTACTATTACACTTAAAGCACTTGGCAACAAACATCATATTCAGGTTATGTTGGATACCACTTGTGATAAGGTCATTACCTTCTCCCTAAAAGCTAAACTATTAAGGTGTGTAACACCTATATTTATAAGGCCTAAGATCCCCCTCTTTATATTCAATATAGGATTTTATCACATTCTCCCCTATTAAATCCAATGACGTCTTTGTTGCAAATTAGGCCTACTTGCCTACTACCTTGCTTAAAGCACTTAGCGATGAACATTAGATTTAGGTTAGGGTAGTTTTGATACTACTTGTCAAAAGGTCATTACTTTCTTTCAAAAAAATAACCTATTAGGATGTGTAACACTTACATTTATTAAGTTTAAGATCCCCCTCTTTCTACTTGATGTAAGATTCCATCACATTCTTCCCCATCGAATCTGACATCTTCATTACAGATCGAGTCTGCTTACCTACTACCTTGCTTAAAACACTTAGTGATAAACATCGAATTCAGGTTGGGTTTGTTCTGATACTACTTATCACAAAACTATTATATTCTTCCCAAAATGTAACTTATTAGGGTGTACAACACTTTTGTTTATCAAGCCCAAGATCCCCCTCTCTTAAAATAGTTTAAGATTCCATCATATTCTTTCCTACTGAATCTAATGACATCTTTATCACAGATTGAGCCCGCGTGCCTATTACCTCACTCAAAGTACTTGGCGGCAGACATTGGATTCAAGTCGAGTCAGTTCTAATACCATTTGTCATATAGTCATTACCTTCTCCCCAAAAGGCAACCTATTCTGATATATGACACTTTTGTTTATCAAGTCCAAGATTTTCTATCCAATATAGGATTCCATCACATTCTTCCTTATTGAATCCAACAACGTCTTCATCATAAATCAGACCCATTTGCCTACTACCTCGCTTAAAGCACTTAACAGTAGACATTGGATTCAGGTCTGGCCGATTATAATATCACTTATCACGAGGTCATTACCTTCTCCCTAAAAAGTAACTTATTAAGGTGTGCAACACTTATATTTAAAAGGTTCAAGATCTCTATCTTTCTATATCTAATGTAGGATTCTATCATATTCTCCCTAACAAAATCTAACTTCTTCATCGTAAATTAGGCCCATTGCCTACTCCCTTACTTCGAGCACTTAGCAATGGACATTAAATTCAGGTCAGGTTGGTTCTAATACACCTTATTATGAGACATTACTTTCTCCCTAAAAGATAACCTATTGAGGTGTATAGCGTCTACATTTATAAAGCCCAAGATCTTCCTCTTTCTATCTCATGTAAGATTCTATCAAGTTCTTCCCCACTGAATCCGATAACATCTTTATTATAAATCAAGCCTACTTGCTTACTCCATCCCTTAGAGCACCTGGCAGTAGGCATTAGATTCAAGTTAGGCTAGTTTTAATACTACTTATCACGATGTCATTACCTTCTTTCTAAAAGATAACTTATTAGAGTGTGTAACTCCTATGTTTATAAGGCCTAAGATCTCCCTTTTTTTATTCGATATAAGATTCCATCACATTCTCTTGCACCAAATTTGACGACATCTTCATCATGGATCAAGTTTACTTGTCTGTTACCTTACTTAAAGCACTTGGCAACAAATATCAAATTATGGTCAAATTAGTTTTAATACCACTTATCACGATGTCATTACCTTCTTCCCAAAAGGTAATTTATTAGGATATATAACACTCATTTTTAAAAGGCCCAAGATCTTCCTTTTTCTATTTAATGTAAAATTTCATCACATTTTTTCCCACCAAATCCAACAATGTCTTCATTGTAGATCAGGCCCACCTACCTACTCCTTCACTTAGAGTACTTGGCAATGACATCTTCATCGTAGATCAAGCCCACCTTCCTTCTCCCTCACTTAGAGCACTTGGCAATGGAGATTATATTCGAATCGAATCAATCTTAATACCACTTATCATAAGGTTATTACCTTTTTCTCAAGAGGCAACCTATTAAGGTATGTAGCATTTACATTTATAAGGCCCAAGATCCCCTCTATATCTGATGTAAAATTTCATCACATTCTCCCTTACTAAATTTGACGATATTTTTGTTGCGGATCAGGCTCACTACCTACTTCCTCACTTAGAGCACTTAATAGTGGACTTTTAATTCAAGTTAGGCTAATTTTAATACCATTTGTCACAAGACATTACTTTCTTCTCAAAAGGTAACTTATTAGGGTATACAATACTTACGTTTATAAGGCCTAAGATCTCTCTTTTTCTATCTAATGTAAGATTCCATTACATTTTTTTTTTCACTGAATCTAATGATATCTTTGTCACAGATTATGCCTATTTGCGTATTCCTTTGCTTAAAGCACTTAGCAGTGGACATCGATTTAGGTTCAGCTGGTTCTAATACTACTTGTTATAAGGCTATTACCTTCTCTCCAAAATGAAACCTATTAGGGTGTGCAACATTTACATTTATAAAACCTAAGATCCCCATCTTTCTATCTGATGTAAGATTCCATCACATTTTCTCCTACTAAATTCAACAACGTTTTCATTGCAGATTGGGCCCGCCTACCTACTAAGTCGCTTAGAGCACTTGGTAGCAAATATCAAATTTAGGTTATACCAATTTTGATACCACTTATTACAAGGTCATTATCTTTTTCCTAAAAGGAAACTTACTAGAATATGCTGTGCCTACATTTGTAAGGTCCAAGATGCCTTTTTTTCTATATGATGTAGGATTTTATCATATATTGCTTATAATAAATCTAGTTATGATTGTTTACTACGCTATTATAAACTAGAGATGGAATAAAAATAGATGTTTGTATACCATCTCTTAATAGGTTCTAGTGCTCATTAAAGCTTTGCATAATGTAGCCTTAGAAGCATTGTGAAGGAGCATTAACATACAAAACTTGTTATAATGGTTCATAGGGTCAATAATTCATCATAAGGGTCCAAACCAAGCATTTTGAACCTTTTCTACATAAGTAATACATTAGTCTCATCAAAAGTGTCTTCATATAGCAAAATGTTACCTTTTTTTCTCTGCTTTATAGTAAGGCCACTTGATGCATTAAGTGTTTTTATTGCTTAGCCATTTCACTCTCTTCATATATTGCTTATTGGATTTTAATCTGAGTTAACTCTTGTACCTATGGCGTTTAAAAGAGGAAATTGCTAACTTACTAATATTAGAAATCACTAATGATTATTAATAAGGCTTTCAATAAGGGGAAAAAGAAAGTCTTTAACCATAAATCCATTTAAGGGAGGCTTATGCTATGTCATTAGCCTTGCTAATTGGATTATTCTTTATGCCCCCCTTTTAAAAGCCTTAATACACTATTCTTCTAGTGTATTGGTAAAAAAATGCCATCAATGATCATCTTTTCTCAAGTTAGCAATGTTGGTTCTAGTACAAGTTACAACTATTAACACTAAGGCGAGATATTGGTCTTACATGGCATAAAACTAACCTATAAACATTGTAACTTAATTATTTATTATTGGGATAAAGGTTATAAATGGGGAAAATGGATGAAGGCTTAGAAAAGGGGAGCCCTTAGCTATAACCATAATAAGGGGAACTTACATGAGTCACAAGCATAAGAATGAAAAAAAGGAGAATATTGAAATAAAAAGAAAGCACATACGTTTCATTCTCATACATAACATTAAAAAATGATAAGGTTTGTCATCAATTGAATTAGCTCAATAGCTCCTACAAGATAAAAAGAGGTCATAAAGTGCTAGGCTAGTGTTGAGCATTAGTACTTAATTGCTTAAATTAGTAAAAAGCTCTTGAAGAAGATAAAAAAATAGCTTGGAGAGTAAGGAAGAAAAAGGGATTGCTTAAGCCTTTGGGGGTTAACGGTATTTATAAGCCTTTTGGTGGATTCCTATTGGTTCATGAGCATGAAGTGCATTTAATAGGAGCATGCTTAAAGTACTACATGTAGGCTTAAATTGTTAGCTAACTAGGTTATAAAGTTAGTAATGAATGACATCATTATAAGTATGCCTACAAAGGTGGTAATTCCTAACCAACAGTACTTATTTGGGTGTAACTAGTGAGGTGCATTTTACTCAAAATATAGTGGAGTCTGGACTTATGAGTTTAAGTTTAAAGAGGTCTTGTACTTGTGTCAATAAGGTATTTATCATATAAAGAGGTATTTAAAGAGGTCTTCCACTCTGTGGAATTGGATGCATCTTGGGTGCTGAACCGAAGGATCAAGGTCTTTTGGCCTTTGGATAAGATTTGGTATTATGGCCTTGTTAGCGACTATGATACACAGAGAAAGCTTCATCATGTAAAATATGATGATCGGGATGAGGAATGGATTAATTTGCAAAATGAGAGATTTAAACTTTTGCTGCTGCCTAGTGAAGTTCCAGTTAAGCCTTAACAAAGAAGTTCTGTGGCATCTGAGAAATGTTTTGATAGGGAAAAGGGGAAACTAAAGCCTATCAAAGAGAGGAAGAGAGACCTGACATTAGAGGATGACAGATTTGTGGGCAACTTTATGGACTCAAAGCCTATCATCCCATGGTTGAATCACAGAATTAAATATTCCCCTCTTCATGCATTCAAAAAGCAGAAAACACCTAGCTTATCTCTGACTGTGCCACCTCTGTGTTTGGAAGCTGGAAATAGATGTCAGTGCTGGGATAGAGAGTCCATGAATGATGATAAAAGAGAATTATTTGGTAATTCTGCTTTGCCAAACAAATCAGCCATTGCTAGAAAGAGTGAAGACTCTGCAATGGACAATTACAAACATAGCAAGCCTATTATTATTTATTACAAGAAAAGATTTCGCATGACAAGTAATGTGTTCTGTTGTATGCCAGAAAGACAATCATGTTTGTCCTAGTGTACTAGAACCTGATACCTCCCTTGTGCCTAATGATTTGGTCTCTGGGCTAATGGGAGAAACTAGCATTTCTCTTAGAAGATGGGGTCTTGGTGAGACATTGGAAATCTTGGATTTCTGTGGGGGTCTCTGGTCAGCTGATATTATGGGCCGGTTGAGATTGAATATTCTGTTGGTTGAATCCAGAGGGTTTGAGTTCAGCTTCTTAGTGCTTTCTGTCTTGAATTCTTCATTTAGGGCAGGCAATGCTTGGTTGTTCCATACTGTGTTACTACTTCAGCATGGTACACATATGACCATCTGGCCAAGAGTTAAGTTAGAGATGATATTCATTGACAATGTTGTTGGTTTGAGGTTTCTCTTGTTTAAAGGTTGCTTTCAGCAGGCCCTAGCTCTTATTTTTGTCATTTTGACAGTATTTTTGTCACTTTGATGGGTAGAAGAAAGTATGCTGACTTGCAGTTTCCAATCATTTCAATTAGGTTGAAAATTTCATACATTCAAGGTTTTAAGAAGCAGCTTGTGTTTGTGTTCCATAACTTCTCTGAAATGAAGAATTCAAAGTGGCTGTATATGGACTCTAAGTTCAAAGAACATTATTTGCTGGCTATGCAATTGCCTCTGTCAAAATGCACCCACAATAATGTTAAATTGTTTCAAAATAGAACCAGTCAGTCAGCCAGCTATTCTATTCTATTTTCAGGGATCCCACTTCATATAAGGTATTTCTTTTAGACATTATGCTCAAAATAAGCTTTTGAAGGCAATTTTGGTTTATGATTTTTCTTTCAAATTTTTCAGGTGAAATCAAATTCTTTTTCAGAAATACTCTCTTCTTTCTCCTCTCAAATATGCCTAATTTTTCTCTATTTATCTGTCTATATGTTCATTGTTTGTTTTGTTTCAAGAAAGAGAAGCTAGAATAAATGTTTCTGTTACTTTTTATTTGTTACAGTTTCATTGCTTATGCTTTTTTTTTTTCTTTTTTGGGTGATGCTAAATAATTGAAGCATAGTAAGGTGCTCCGGAATTTAATATTGTGTTTTTTCCTTTTCAACTGCTCTATCATTTTCCCTGAAACAAGGCCAATAGTTTATGTCTAGGCAGTTTATCAGCCTAATAGGTGTCTCCAAAGAACCAACTCATACAGATGACATTCACTCGTACAAATTTGACAAGAATAACAGAAGTTTTCCTCCATTTGTGCTTTCGTTTGCTGCTGCACCTACTTTCTTTCTGGGTTTGCATCTTAAGTTGCTTATGGAGCATAGTACAACTCATATTAGCTTTCTGGATAATGATTCAGCAAAGCATCTGGAATCCTCTAGCAATCTGCTTGCAGATGACTGCTCAAACATAGCTTCTGAAGATATGCTTCATGGTCATGGCACTACTTTGCTGATGGATGTTGTTTCTGGTGGATGCTTATCCAGCATGAAACCACAGTCGTATTGCCTTGATGTCTATGTTAACAACGTTGATGGTAGGTTAAAGTCATCTCTGAAGCCCTACAATGGTGATGGAATTGTTGAAACTTCTGTGAGCTCCAAGGACACTGGAAAAATTGGAAGTGATTCCATTGTCCCATCACAGAATGGCCACTGGCATCATTTGGAGTCTGAACAATGTGCCTCATCACAAGGCCTATTATTTGACAGAAGGTTTTCTGATACAGGGTTGCATTCTCTTATGAACAGTATCACAATTGAAATTCTGTCAACTCATCAGTTTGATAAGCATGTTGACAGGGCTCATCAATCTACTGAGTCACATTATAGGATGAATAGTGGTATTATATTGAGCCCAAACCCCACTGCCCGCAGAAATGCCTCACACTGAGTCAGAAGTAGTTTTACTTCCTTTGGCTGTCACTGGCATGGATGGTCAGATGGAAAGGCTGCCTCATTGCAGAATAAATTTGGCAGTGGACTTAAAAAGCCATGGGCACATGTCTCTTATGCAATGCCTTTTGGAGGTTTTGATTATAGTTCAAAGAACAGAAACTATCAACAAAAAGGGTTTCCTCACAAACGAATCAGGACCACAACTGATGAGGGTTCAGCAGCTTATCTAGAGGTTCTGGGCAGAAAATGGAGATGTTGTGTTGTGTTGCCAATGTGTTGATTACGCTTGGTGACAGAGGGTGGAGTGAGTGGAAGCTTGCTGTAAAATTATCAGGGACCACGAGGTACTTATATAAGGCACCTCAATTTCTGCAAACTGGGTCAACAAACCGGTATACAAATGCAATTATGAGGAAAGGATTGGACCTTGGAGTTTACTGATAGGAGTCAGTGGGCTCTTTTCAAAAAGATGCATGAAGAATGCTACAATAGGAACATCCATGCTGCATCAGTTAAAAACATTCCTATTCCTGGGATCCACTTGATCGAGGAAAATGATTATGGAGCAGAAATTTCATTTGTCCGATGTTCTTTGAAGTACTTTCGACAAGTTGAAATAGATGTTGAGATGGCTCTGAATCCATCAAGGGTGCTATATGACATTGATAGTGAAGATGAGCAATGGATATCAGAAAATCAAAGTCTTTTAGCTGTTGACAATGGTAGTGTGTGGGAGATTTCAGAGGAAATGTTTGTGAAGACAATTGATATGCTTGAGAAGGCGGCATATTCTCAACAGTGCAACCAATTTACTAATGACCAGCTGGAAGATCTTATGGCTGGAGTTGGACCCATGGAAGCTTTCAAGATCATCCATGAGTATTGGAGGCATAAGAGGCAAAGAAAGGGAATGCCTTTAATCTGTCATTTCCAGGTGCTTCTTAACTCCATTTGTTTTTTTTTTTTGTTGACTTCTTCTATTGGTTTTGATATGGATGTAATTATTTTATGCTATTCTATGGCATCTACTAGTTGAAATCTGCGCTCCTTCTTTGGTTGTAGTGTCACTATCATTAGTTCATGATAATGACCAGGAATTGGCAATGCACATCTTGATAAAGGCAAGTATGCAAAATGACTATAATGTCCCCCTTTCATCTTTGTCGACCACCTCAAAAAAATGCAAAACATAAGCCCAATTCTACTATGATATTGATTTTGACACAGGTAGAAAGTCATTTGACCTTTATTCTGCTATACCTCGTGTCCGTTTTTTTTTTTTAAAAAACATAGTAAATGATATTTTACAAGCTGTAAGAAAGCAGGAACATAAGTAAAAAAAAAAAAAAAACCATGTACACTAAGTAGGTTTACAAGGAGGCAAAAGGTTCTGTGCACAAATTCAAATTGACCAATCACTAGAGATACTACATTGACTGAAGAAGCTTGCAACCGTATTATTATTAAGAAGATTGAAAGCTTTTACCCAAGTGCAAACAGAGATGACAATGCGATTAATGACCATCTTCACATTGGCAAAGCCATCTCATTCTGAAAAGTCATTTATTTCATTCTTTCCAAAGATACCAACAAATGCATGCAGTGATCATGAATTGAAATGTCTTGGGAAGGCAAAAATTTAGTTAATGCTCCCAACATTGTAGGAACTTCAGAATGGAAGATGAGAAAGGGACCAACCATCTAAGAACATTCAAAAGTACCATCCAAATGCCCCTAGCAGACTTACAATGACGAAGTAGATGGTCTGTGTTCTCATTTTCATTACAACAAAAGGAGCACAGATTGACAGTATACCTCCTGCACTTGTTAAGATTTGAGATAGTAAAAATCCTATCCATTTCTACCAGAAGCATGAAAATAGAGACCTTAATGCTGCAGACAACACATTTCCCAACCCTCATTTGGCCTCTGTCAGTTTTATTACTAAAAAGATTATGATTTACAAATCTGAGGCACGAAGGAAGACAGCCACAGGTTCCCTAAAAAATTTTAGATGGGAGAAAATTTAAAAATATATATAGATATGTATTTTTTATAATCCCTATCCAAAACTAGATGCATTCATAATTGACTTTTGGGCTTGTGTTTTCGTCCCAAGCTGAATGAAGAGGTATAGTTATGGTTTCATGTGAATATCTTTTTGTGTGAAAACTGTTTTCTCTGCCTCATGATTTGCTTGTGTATTACATTTTATATGTGTTCACTTTCTTTAGCATTTTGAAATTTGATGTTGCTTAATTGCTAATCCATGGCTTTTACTCAGCCACCACTCTGGGAGAGGTATCATCACAGCAGCTGAGGGAGTGAAAACAAACTCTAGCCAAAAACAACACTGTCCTCCTCAATGAATGCCAAGAAAAGAGTGCACCCATTGAAAAGCCAGCCATATTTGCTTTTTGCTTGAAACCACGAGGGTTGGAAGTGCCCAATAAGGAATCAAAACAAAGGTCACACAAGAAGTTTTCAGTTGCATGGCAAAGCAATATCGAACGAGATGGTTTCTGTTGTAACAAACGATAAATCAATGAAGAAAACAACACCAGAATTTTATGTGGTTCGATCTATGTGACCTACGTCCACGGGAAAGATAGAGGGAATACTCTTATTAGTAGAGAAAGTGTATTACAAAATACAAAGAGTGTGGCTCACCTCTCAAGACTCTCTGAATTTTCATAACCCTATTATGCCTATATATATAGGGATACAAGAAGGGCAAAATGGTAATTTAGAATACAAGGCATATTCCAACAAATCTCCACCTTGCATTGTATTCTCTAAACACACAACAAAATAAAATCCTTTTATCTCTCCTCTAAATAGCTCCTTAGAGCCAATCAATTAAAACAATCACCAACCAAGTCCAAGCAATGCTTGAACTTGATACGAAAAATTGGTTTCGTCAACATGTCAGCTGGATTGTCTACAGTAGCAACCTTTTTCACTGAAATCAAACCTTAAGATGCAAGAAATGGTATTTGACATCAATGTGTTTGGTCCTCTCATGATACACTTGATTTTTGGTCAAGTATATAGAACTCTGACTGTCACAGAATATAGTAGTAGTTTCCTGTGATAAACCCAACTCAGTGACCAAACCTTTCAACCAAATAGCTTCCTTGACTGCTTCTACTATTGTCATGTACTCAGCTTCAGTAGTGGAAAGAGCAACTGTTAATTGCAATGTTGCCTTCCAACAAATGGCACTGCCTGAAAGAGTAAAGACATAACCAGTTGTTGATCTTCTTCTGTCAATGTCACCTGCATAATCAGAATCCACAAAACCAGTAATCAACCTACTGCCTCTGCTGAACATCAATCTTACCTCTGTAGTACCTCTAAGATACCTAAGTATCCATTTAACTGCTTGCCAATGTGCTTTCCCAGGATTAGCCATATATCTACTGACCACACTGACTGCATGGAAAATATCTGGACGAGTGCAAAACATAGCATAGATAATACTGCCTACTGCACTAGAGTATGGAACACGTGACATATATTCCTCCTCCTCTAGGTTATTGGGTGACAAAGAGGCTGAAAGTCTGGAGTGTGAAGCCAAAGAAGTACTTACTGGTTTGCAACTCATCATCTCAAAATGATCAAGAAGCTTATCGATGTACCTTTTCTGTAAAATGTGCAACTCTCCTACTTGTCTGTCTCTAATGATCTCCATGCCCAAAATCCTCTTTGCAGCTCCCAAATCTTTCATCTCAAAATCTCTACCAAGTAGTTTCTTCAAACTGTTGATCTCAGATATACTTGTAGAGGCAACAAGAATATCATCTACATATAGTAGCAGATAGACAAATGATCCATCACGCAGCTTCCTATGGTAGACACAATTGTCATACTCACTTCTTGAGTAACCATGACTTACCATAAAGTTGTCAAACTTCTTATACCATTGTCTAGGAGACTGCTTTAAAACCATATAGAGTTTTCTTCAACCTGCAAACATGATCCTCCTTGCTCTCAATTTTGGAAACCCTCAAGTTGATCCATATAGATGGCTTCCTCAAGATTGCCATGTAGAAAAGCAGTCTTGACATCAAGCTGCTCCAGTTCCATATCATACATAGCAACCATAGCTAGAAGCACGTGAATGGAAGTGTGCTTCACAACTAAAGAAAACACCTCATTGAAGTCAATTCCTTCTTTCTGACTATAGCCCTTTGCAACCAGACGTGCCTTGTACCTTGCATCTTCAACTCCTGGGATTCCCTCCTTCTTCTTGAAGATCCATTTGCAACCAACAGTCTTCTTATCTTTGGGAAGTTTCACTAAGTCCCAAGTCTAATTTTTATGCAGGGACTCAATTTCCTCAGTCATGCTCCACTAGGAAGATTCTGCACAAGTGACAATCTCTGAGTAGTTGCTAGGTTCATTGTACTCCACCTCTTCCGCTACTGCCAAACAATAAGCAAAATCTGAGTTTGAAAACCTGGCTGGTGGCTTGATAGTCCTTCTGGGTCTATCTGGTGATACTGTACGGCTGTACCTGTTGAGTATCTAGAGTACCCTCATCTGTTTTTGAAGTGTCAACTCGAATCTGTTGACCTGACTTAGAAGGAATATCACTTTCAAACTCCACCTGCTGTGTGGAACTCCCACTATCTTCATTGTTTGGCCTTAAGACTTCTTCTTTTGGATACAGTATAGCGGATTCATCAAATATCACGTCCCTGCTGATGAGGAATTTTGGAGACTTAGGGTCTGGATACCACAACCTATAACCTTTCACACTAGAAGCATAGCTAAGAAAAATACATTTCTTAGCTCTCGGTTCAAGCTTTCCTTCATTAACATGAGCATAAGCAGGACAGCCAAATATCTTCAAATTAGAATAATCTGCAGGTTTGCCTGACCACACCTCTTCAGGTGTCTTATACTCAATGGAAGTACAAGGAGATCGATTTACCAACCAACAAGCAGTATTAACAGCTTCTACCCAAAACTCCTTGCCCAAACCTGTATTGGATAACAGACATCTAGCTTTATCTATCAAAGTCCTGTTCATGCGTTCTGCAACTCCATTCTGCTATGGAGTTTTTACAACTGTGCGATGTCGAACAATGCCTTCAATTTTGCAAAACTCATTAAATTCGTTATTGCAAAATTTAAGGCCATTATCTGTTCTCAGCCTCTTAATCTGCTTCCTAGTCTGTTTTTCAAGTAAAGTTTTCCACTGCTTGAAGGTTCCAAACACTTGACTTTTATGTTTCAAAAAATAAACCCAAACTTTACGAGAAAAATCATCAATGAAAGTGAGCATATAAGCAGCACCCATACCTTTAGAGAGAACCTGAGAATGACCCCAAAGATCTGAATGGATATAGTCTAATGTTCCCTTTGTTTTATAGATGGCTGTACTGAAACTCAACCTCTTCTGCTTCCCAAAAACACAATGCTCACAAAATTCTAATTTTCCAGTGTTCTGACCACACAAAAGACCTCTCTTACTCAAGGCAGCCATACCTCTTTCACTCATGTGTCCCAGCCGCATGTGCCACAACTTCGTCACGTCTGAATCTAAAACTGAAGTAGAAACTGCAGTTGAGTCTGTGACTGTCGAACCATGCAAGAAATACAATGTGCCAATTCTGGCAGCCTTCATCAATACAAAAGCACCTCTGGAAACCTTCAGAACTCCACCTTCACAACTAATCTTGCAGCCATTTTTCTCAAGAGTGCCCAAAGAAATAAGATTCTTCGTCAAATCTGGAATGTGTTTGACCTCAGACAAGGTCCTAATGACACTGTCGTGTATCTTGATCTGCACTGTACCAATCCCAGTAACCTTACAGACATGATCATTTCCTAACAAAACACCACCATTAGTTGGCTTGTAAGTGGTAAACCATTCTCTGTTAGGAATCATATGTTGTGAGGCTCCAGTGTCCATGATCCAGGTATCCTAAAATCTACCTTGGCCTTGTGTAACACAAAGCAGATCATCACTCTCATTTGCTGCCATATGAGCTTCTCCTGGTGGATGGTTCTTTTGATTACCGTCGTTTACTTTCTGCTTATTTTTCAACTTGTAACAATCAGACTTAATGTGTCCTTTCTTCTTGCAATAATTGTAGGTCAAATTCTTATGCCTTGATTTTGATCTTGATTTACCTGAATTTCGACCTCTCTCCTTTGATCTTCCTCGATCAATAATCAAACCAACACTCTAATTTGATGTTTCAGAAAATGTCAAACTACTATCAATTTTCTCCTTGGCCTGCAAATTAGTCTTGACATTCTCAAGGGAAATATCTTCTCTACTATAAATCATAGTATCTCTAAAGTGCTTGTATGAAGGAGGCAAAGAGCATAACAACAATAAAGCTTGATCCTTATCGTCAATATGAATGTCAATCTTACTCAGATCAGTACAATTGAACTAAACTCTCTAACATGTGATTTCAAAGAAGTACCTTCTGACATACGAAGAGTGTAAAGGCATTGCTTTAATCGAAGTCTGTTGGTTAAAGATTTCATCATGTACAGACTATCCAATTTTAGCCATGCACCAGCTGTTGTTCTTTCACTGAGGATTTCTCTCAAAACTTCATTTCCCAAACTGAGTTGAATCGAGGATAGAGCTCTTTCATCCATATCATCCCAATCTGCATCAAACATTGACTCTAGTTCTTCTCCTTGCCATGTAGGGCCCTTTTTGTACCTTCTCGCGTCAGGATTGCCATTATCCTAACTTGCCACAGTGCAAAATTGGTGTTTCCATCAAACTTCTCAATTTCAAACTTCACCGTTGATGAAGATGAAAAAGTCATTGCAACAAAACACTCACCACAAAAATTGAAGAATACAAATTGATGGCTTAAATCACAATCTGCCTCTAAAGCTACAGTGCCACCCGATTCTACAATATCTCCATTCGATCTACAGTACCCCCTGCGCGATCTACAGTGCTGCCGACCCGTTGAAGATAGATCTGTTTCTTTCTTTCATCAGATTTGCTCTGTTTCAGTTCGCTCGATGTCTCAGATAGTGCTTTGGGAGGTGTCAATCCAATGGCAATCACTCCACCTCCTTCTTCCGCAACCTATCTTCGAACTGTGGAGCACACGCGCTTCTTCTCCTCCAAGACTTGGTCGGACCACCACAGCCACTGCTTCCTAACTGCCAATCAACCCTTAACACAACAGTTAAGGGTTGAGAGAAACAAAAAAAAAATTACCGAGGAGGAGATGCTGTGGGTGGTCGAAGAGGAGAAGAAAAAAAATTTTTTTTTTCCAGATCAACGGGGTGGGGTGGATGGCCAGAGGAGAGAGAGAAAAAAAATTCAGATCGATGAGGTGGGGTGGATGGCCAGAGGAGAGAGAGAAGAAAAAAAAAATTTTTTTCTTCAGATCGTGGGGATGATGGGTGGCCGGAGGAGAGAGAATTTTTTTTTTCTTTTCGACTCTGATACCAATTTGTTGTAACAAACAATAGATCAATGAAAAAAACAACACCAAAATTTTACGTGGTTCGGTCTATGTGACCTATGTCCACGGAAAAGACAGAGGGAATACTCTTATTAGTAGAGAAAGTGTATTACAAAATACAAAGAGTGTGGCTCACCTCTCAAGACTCTCTGAATTCTCATAATCCTATTATACCTATATATATATAGGGATATAAGAATTGCAAAAGGGTAATTTGGAATACAAGGCATATTCCAACAATTTCCATGCTTATGATAAGATTCTAGTTCATATTTATCTCCTAATAAACTTCCCTCTAGTTTATGTTTGCTTTTTCCTCACTCAAACTTATGCTTTTGCATCCAGGAAGGAAATTAAATGGCTTTGTTTATGGTGATGACAGATTTGCTTATCTAGGATATAATAGTGAACATGTAGACTATTCTCTGGTGCCTCAGATGTCGCCGAGGATATTTCCACCCCAAGATGCTGGTAGCATGGGACATTTCTCCAAAGGTAGTTATAGGTATGATGGGAATCATCTCTAGAAATTTCATAGGAGCAAGTTAAAGAAAATTGGGAATGCTCAGGTGATTGCTTCATATGATCAGAGAATGTTTGACAAGAGAAATGGAATTTACTGGGGGAATATGGGTCTTGCTGACTGGCCAAGCCAGTATCATTATCCCTGGGAGGGTTCTCTGAAACGTGGCCTTAAGTAGTTGGATGGTTCAGATCTTGATGAGTTCAAGGTGTGTGATGCTTGTAGCATGGCTCACCATGCCATCAATATAGCTAAAATCAAAAAGGAAAAGGCTCAAAGAATGCTTTGTAGGGCAGATTTGGCGATTCATAGGGCTGTGGTTGCTCTCATGACTGCTGAGGCAATCAAAGCTTCTTCTGAGGAGTATAAGGGTGAAGAGTTGGATGAGAAAATCAAATAAGAAATGACAACAAGAGAAAACTTGCTAGCCCCTTTTAACAGCCTTTTTCTTCAGCCAAAGATTCCAGATGTGCCACTCAACATTATTTTTGCCTACTCCGTTTTGGCGTTTCCATTGTCATTAGTTTTGCTGTTTCCCAGGCTTCTAGCCGGAGGAATGTAACATTTGCAGTTTGTGAGAGTTATTTACTTCTGCCCCAACAATGTTGCCATTTAGACGGTAGCGATGGTTTGTGGCCTGCACAGCTTCTTGGCTCACCACCTTATCCCAGGGGCAATTGTTCACGTGCTCTAAACCTGCAGAGGCAAGGAGTGTGAGGAATTTTGGATGACCATCTTTGTAAATATTTTTCCTCTGTTCTTTAGTGCCATCTTTCTTTCCTCCAAGCTTAATACCAAGATAGCAGTTGGCCAAAATAATACAACAATGCCCTTGGAATTGAATTACTAATTAATGTCTGATTGGATAATGTTGGTGCATTCATTAGACGTGTACCAACTGGGTTGTGTTATCAAATGAAAAGAAGAAGAAAAAGAGGAAAATGCTATAAAGAGAACGTAGTGATGTTAAGAAAACGCATCTATTTTGTCTTCAGAAATATACAGAAAAGGTATCATTACTAAGTTTTGTAAAACAAAATTAAGCAATTGTTTATTTGTTTCAAATTCAATTTGATCAAAGTTTGCAAACAGAATGATCAATGAAAAATTTAAGTAATAAAACTTGAAAACTTTTATTAATAAAATTTAGGAAGAGGCATATGGGAATTCCGTGGATTCATCTTCGAGGGCAGAATACACTCTTCTTCAAGGAAACAAGACTTAACGAAAATATAATGATTAAGAATGCTATCATTGGTTACATGACTTTTATTATTACATTTAGACGAAGTGTTTGTAAAAATCACATGATATCTTTAGCTATACAGTTGTGAGATTAAATCAAATTTATAGTCAAAATTTTCATTATTGAGGTATGAATCAATCTGACTTTTTTGTTGCATCATCGTTAAAAGTCATAATAGTATTTTTCTTTAGCAATTTTTTAATTCTTTGGGAGAAGAGCTTAATACCAAAGATGCTTTTATTTTGCTTTTTGTAGTAAGAAAACAACTTTTTTTTTTAATAAATTTCATTTTAACCCAAACAACCAAGCAAGATCCTTTCCTTAAAAAAGGAAAAAAAGATTCTAATTAAATTAAAAAAATGGTGTTGTTTTAAGTACGGTGACCTAGAAGAGAATAATAATAATAAAATGAAAAATTTAACAAACTTATTCAAGAATTTGCTTCGAATTTTTACCCACTTCTTTAAGAAATTCATAACAGGAACTTTGCTAAGCTTTCAAAGATTGTGTGTTAGAGGCATTTGGAATATTTGTAATTGAAACAAAAGTAATTGGATTACGGTCACCACAGATATGGTTTGATACGGAGATAAATGGGATCAAAAGAGAATCACTGCAAAAAGTTAACAATAAGTCGCGAAGAAAAAGTATATTGATTTAGCGAGCAAGTAGGAACGGAAGAGTGATGCGTGACTGGCTTTTTGCTTCCTAAAAGGGTGTCTTATGCTGATTGTTTCTGCATGAAACTCGAATACGTGATTTTTAATTTTAAGGAATATCATTTAAGTTGTAATTTATTGGCAGAGAGGATGTTTTAATTCGAGAAAAGAAAAGAAAGAAAAAAAAGAAAAAAAAAAGAAAAAGAAAAAGGCAGCAGAAAGAAAGGTAGTTTTGATAATAGGCCGGAATGGGCGTCCCAACAACAGTAAAAAACCATGGCAGGCAAAGCATGGTTCTGTTACAACTACCACAAGAAGGCCCAAAATGGCCGAAAGTCCGTGTCAGGAGCCTAACCGTCACAACTGCCCGCTCCCCCCAAGTTTCCCTCCACCTTTTTCTCCTGCCGTTTTTTTTTTTTGTTTTTTGGTTTTCAAATCACTCGTTTTGGCTGTTCAACCAGACCATCTTCGCCGTCCGTTCCCGTTCCCATTCCCATTTCCGGGGCCTTCTCGGCTCAGTTTGTTTGTGTGATCCAGTTTACAAGATTAAAGGTCGGTTATCTTCTTTCTCTGCGGGATTTCGGATTTCTTTTTTTGTTTTTCTTTTATTCCACATATTTTCCTTTGCTTCGGTTTCCCGTTTCATTCAAGGACGTAAAAAGTTTGTTTGCACTTTACCTTTTCTTTCTTGGATAAAGGAAGCATAAAATTTTGGCGAAATGTCAAAAAAGGAGAAGGAAGAGGTCCGAATTGAAAGGATCATTCGAGGTCTTCTCAAACTTGCCGAGAATCGAAGGTGTATCAACTGTAATAGTTTGGTACGGTTTTCCTTCCTTCTTCTTCCAAAATGTTTTTTAATATATATATATATATATAGACGCATATTTCAATTTATTTTGGGGGGTGTCAATGGGAATAAGTTATGGTTGTATGCAAATAATTTATTTTTATTTTTTCTTTTTACTTTTTGTTGTGGTTGGCATCAAGTAATTAATTTACGAGGGAATGATGTAACCAGTGGATCCTCGTTTTATTTTCCCATATATGCATCGCATCTGAACAGGCGAACCAATATGCAGTGAGAAGTCTGTGTTGATTGTCACTGTTCAGCTTCCTTCCTATCATCTAATTCTAATTCTAATACTAATCATAATCATAATCATAATCACTGCCTAGGCTATAATACTTATACTTTACCAGGTCCAACGAGCCTTTCATTTGTTTATTTATTTAATGTTGGTGGCAGGGACCACAATATGTGTGCACGACCTTCTTGACATTTGTTTGCACAAACTGCAGCGGAGTTCAGTAAGTGTCCGCTCCACACCCCATTTTGATCCGTCGCCTTTCTGTGAGTTTTTCTTTTGCCATTTTTTCTTAAGTAGTGGCGAGCATAATCCACGAATGGACTACATTACTCGGTTGGAGTATGGCCATTGTCGCCAAAGCTTATTCCATAAATCAATCTTCCGTTCTATCTGACTTTAGTTACTTTGTATGGTTCCAGCCGGGAGTTCACGCATCGTGTCAAATCAGTCTCGATGGCCAAATTTAGTGCAGAAGAAGTTAGCGCTCTTCAAGCGGCAGGGAATGAGGTTTGCAAATGTGAATGATATTGGCTATTGTTTCTCAGAGCTTTGGTTTTGTTTTACAGCTTGAATTTCTTTTCATATAGAGAGCAAGGCAGATTTATTTCAAAGATTGGGATTCCCGGCGCAATTCTTATCCAGATGGCAGGTTGTTATACCTATGTATGCAGCAGGGCTGTGTTTGTTTTGTAAAAATTTTTTAATTTCTGCTAATTTACAGATTTTCTTTCAGTAATCTTCACAGGCTTAGGGATTTTATCAAGCATGTTTATGTGGATAGAAAATACAGCGGTGAGAGAAATCATGAGAGGCTCCCAAAGCTGAGATTGGTAAACACCCTAAAAATATACCTCTTATACACCCACATTATTTTTGTTATTTTTTCCTGCCTTGGAGTTTTTTCTTATTCATATCTGCAGCTTTCAACCTCCTAGTCAAAAGTTTGGGAATACCGGAAAATCTGTCGAGTCTTTCCCTTATTGTTCTGGTGTCCATTTTACAGAGTGACATGGAAGAAACCTATGAAAGCAGGAATCCACGTGGATCTAGGAGTCCAAATTATGAGGACAGAAGGGAACAAGGTGAAACACTTTCTGCTGGTGGACGTTATTCCAAAGAAAGAAGCCCTCCTTGTTCCCTAGAATATCCAAGACATGGAGGTTTGAAGAAGAGTGCTGCCCACTTTGAAGTTGTTGATGACAGGTTTCGTGATGACAGGGTTCAGAGTGGCAGGCATCCTAATAGCAACAGGCTTTTGCCTAGAGATTCCGGGGCTTCTAGCTGCTCTCCTGACCATCATAAGTGCATGGACCAGTCCAGCTTTCCTGTGGTACACTCTCTTAGAGATGTTTTAGGGGAACATGCTCCGCCTGTACATGTAGATGAACAATTGAAAGCAACCGATGGGTCTGCTCACTATCAGGTGCAATAATTCTTAAACCATGTCATAGATACAGCAGATTTTTTAGTATTTAATAGATTATCAACTACTTCATATATGTCTCCCATGTGGACTTGGGTAATGTGGTATGGACAGGGATGCTGCATTTGCAGAAGTTCTTGAACTGAATTATTCAGCAATGCTGTTATCTTAAAGCCACTTATTTTTTTGGGCTGCTGTGGATTGTCATTCCTCTTTACTTGAGCTTTTATACTGAAAAGCATGATCACAGAAATTTGCCTTTCCATTTTGTAATTTTTTGGTTGATACAGCTTTTCATATGTACAATTGGTGGCTTGCATTTGGTAACTTTTCTTTTTTCCTAATGTGATTGGAGTTGCTTTCTGATTCCATGATTATGATAATTCAATGGCCACATCATCTGTCAATTTTTGTGTCATTCAGAGTGTCATGCATGTTGGCAGCATGGGATCTCAGGAATGTAATCCAATGGAGCACAAAGGACAGGATTCAGCAGTTGGCTTGATTGACTGGGATACAGAGTTGAAGCCTTCTGATGATGCAGCAGCAGCAGCGCCAAAAAAGCAGGGGTCTACCAATGGAGGCGACAGTTCTTCTCATGAAACCTCTGCAAAGAACAATGCCCCTCTGGCTCCAAAACCAAATACTTTGGAATTTTTACTTTTTGAGTTGTCTCATCCATTAGTTGCCGGTGTGTGTGTCTGAATTACCAAGCAATGCTGATCCTTCAACAGCATCTGGAGGCAATATGCCTATAAAACAGTGATGCTTCAGGTATTTCATCAGATGTGCCTCGAGGACAGATATTACCAAATGGTGCTGGTGCTTCTGAAATCACATCTGGAGGCAGTACATCTATGAGCAGTGCTTCACCAGCTGTGCTTCCTGGGCAGATGTTAACATTATCCAGTAGTGCTGGTGTATCCATGAATGCGGCTGTAGGCAACAAGCCTGCTGGTAACATTTCATCTGCTGCAACTGTAGGTCAGGTGTCAAAATCAACTGATGGTGCCGGTTCCTGTTCCTTCCCAGCTGGGCTGATGTCAAAATCATCTAATGGGGCTGGCTTTTCAGTGGCTGGGCCAATGGCAACATCAGTAGATAGTGTTGGTAATTCTGCAACTGGAACTGAAGGCAGCATGCCTGCAAGTGGTATTCCACCAGGTTTTGCTCGTGGGACAGACGTTATCACTACTCAATAACTTTGATTCTTCTACGACCTCATCAAATACCAATTTGCCTATGCAACTTTATAATAGCAGTCCTCCACAAGCTGCAGTTCTTGTCAATAGTGACATTGTTTCCAAGTTTCCTAATAGGCAGGAGGTCTCCAGCTCCAGCATGCAGCCACAGGAACCTTCTCTAGCCCCTTCCACCAATGGTAGTTCTGTTGGGCAACATGTCCCTACTATAACCTATTAACCAGGTTCAATTTACTTTTTTTTTTCACCTTTTAGAAAATAATGAAAATTTGGAAGTTTGTTGCCCAAGACTGCAGCTGTTTGCAAATCTATGTGCTCAAATTGTCAAATTAGTTTCCATAAATAAAACCCCCGTAAGATGATGACTTTCATGAAATATTATAGTTATGAACTTCTGGGGTGTTGGCAAACCCTGTAGGCTGTAAATTTCATCTTTTGACGGTATCCATTAAAACCACTTTTTTGACATCTGATTTTGCAATGGGGTGCATGGTAATATTTTTGTTGATCTCTCTCTCTCTCTCTCTCAGTCACACTCACACTCACACACACACACAGATGTTTGATGTCAAGCAATTTTTAATTCTGATACTTACTGAATTTTAGTTGCATCCTAGATAGTTACTAAGAAAAATGCCAACGCAATTAACATATTGAAGAATTCTCAACTCTTCTGAATCTCATGACTTTCATCTGTGCTATAGCTATAGTAAATTTGTGTACAGCTGTGTGTACTGTCCTGTAACTGTGTATATGTCAGCTGAGATTTTGTCACTAACATTCATGGTTATACATATCTGCAGCTTCCAACTTCAATAAATGTATCCAATGCTCATGCTTTTCAAGATGTCTCAAATCTAGCCAAAGACTCTGATTCTGGAGTTAGATCTCAGCCACATCCAGCAAAAACAAATTCTGACCAAAGAAAAGAACTTCCAGCAGTAGTTACCTCACATTCTCATAATTTTAGGTGTTTCTTGTAATCTTCTACTGATAAATGCTTAATTACTTGCAGGACCTTTTTACTGCAAGCTATTCACCATTCCTTGGTCCAGTTACTGGTTGGCAAATAAGTCCCTCATGCAGCATGGGATATGGCACACAATACCACCCAAATACAATGGTACCTTCCCTGCCAGGGTGATTAAGCAGAATAAGCTTCTGCTTACATCTTGTGAAGCATAAGACACTGACAATGTTTTCAATTTGGGCTTTCTTACAGCACGTGCCAGCATATGCCACCCCAGCAAAATCAACAAATCCATTTGATCTTAATAGTGAAAACCACACCGGCACAAGCCTCAGCAGTATGGATAGCAATCAAAATGATGACCCATATTTTTGATACAATTCTTGCCTTTCTTTTCCTGTGCTGTTGTCAAATGTTTAAGCTTTATAAAGTCTAATTTGTGCTTATGCAGGCATGTTGTCACTATCTCACAGCTAGAGTAGTGCTGATTAGGAATCAATTAAATAGAAAGCAGCAGAAACTGTGGATCAGAAAGCCAATGTCATCTAGGAATTTAAGAAGAATGATAAAAACCACATTATGCTAGCCAAACTATCCAGATCTAGTCATTCCTAGTGTCAAACTTCATAGTCATTTGATTAGGATGAATTTACCTGTCATGATGATATATCATACTTATGTGAGGTCATGGCGAGCCAAAATCTGTTTACTGATTGAATGAACAGAATTTTTGATTTGTCAATGAGGTTAATAATTCTGGATGCATTCTTAGGAGTCTTTTGGTTTGTCTCAGGTATAGGTGATATGGTGCACACAATGTTTCTTGTGGAGATAATGTTAAACATCATCCTCTTATTAGTAAATGGCACCTATATTATTTAGTTTGAATAACATTACTTAATAATAATAAGTTCTACTTTACATGATGAAAGAAGTTTTTTCCTAATTAGGTTCATACATTAAAATCTGATGATATTTTGAAACATATCCATAAAGGTGTCATTGGCATGTTAATTGATGTGGCGTAGAGGATAATTGTCTTTGAGACAAGCCTTGTTTAGATTAGTGAAGTTAACACAAATACACCACTTATCATTATGTTTTTTTACCATTACATTGGTCAATCAATTAGAGTCATTAAGTTTTATTATAAAACTTGCTTGCAACAACTTATCCACTTCTCCTAATGCTTTTTAGGAGTAAAGTTGAAATTTTTTACTTTATTGGCTTATGATATGGATTAATACTAAATTTGAACCATATTTGTTGAATTTATCCTTGGCATGTCTACTAAGATCTAATTAAAGATTAATGTATTATTCTAAGAAAATTGACAATATTGTCTTTTAGTTCACCTTCAAGTTGTTTCATAATTTAGATTATTTTGTTTGGATGAAGAAGGATATGGATTAAGCCTTCAATTGAAACTCCATATACCTCACCTTCTAATCTAAAGTCTAGACTAGCTATATCAATAGTGGAATGCTTTCCTTTTCCTTTCATCCATGTAATTTGAAGTTTGTAAACTTGCTTTTGATCTCCTTTGACTTTCTTTACTCTAATTAGAGTTGAAAACTTCATTTCCAAATACTTAATGGATAAGATAGCATTTAAGACTTTCAAAATGAAAAGTGATGGACTCACCCAAGAAGTTATGGAGGAAAAACATTATTAGTTTGAAAATTTCTTAAAAGTACCTCATTTTAGTAAAGAAATTAATTTAAAAGATATCCATTAAGCTCCTTATATCTATCAACACTCATTATACTTTAAACTCATAAAATATGATCTTGATAACCAAATCTTCATCCTAAGGATATTTCATTCCTTGCAAGTCATCTTCTGTAAAGGTGATTGTGGGACTTATAACCTTATTAGGTCATTTTCTTAAGAAATTTAGGAACTTTCTTGCATATGATTTATGGGTTATTACACTTGTCCTTGTAAAAAGACCTCTTATTATCACATTGATCACCTTTTTGCTAGCTTGTGTTAGAGATGAGTTGCTTTTAGCTTGTTATTTGTCTAATGGTAAAGTCATCCTCTCCTAACAACTATTATCATGTTTACCAATGTTTTCTTAACTATTACTTGAATTATCTTTTGAAACATATTTTTGTAACATTTTACTCTTGATCAATTCTTTAATATTATTTTTTTAAACTTTTTAAACTCATTTGTGGTATGATCATTATCACTACGGAATAATAAATATTTAAAGAGATTCAAATTTGATGGGGACAATTTAAGTGGTGTTGGCCACCTAATCAATACTTGACCTTAATTTTCATAAAAATGTTAGCTTTTAAAATGGTTAGTATAGCATAATTTTCACCATAAAGGTTATCATATTGAAGCAAGTTATATAGTCTCATAATAATTCATCCCTCTGTTATTGGAACTTAATCAAGGACGTTACAAGCTTTTTAGAGGTCTTTGTTACAAAATCATTACCTTCTCTAAAAAAGGCAACTAATTGGGGTGTGCAGTACTCATGTTTATAAAGTCCAAGATCCTTCTTTTTTATCTGATGTGAAATTTCATCACATTCTACCCCATCGAATTTAACGATGTTTGCATCATATATTGCCACTTACCTACTCCTTCACTTAAAACACTTGGCGATGGATATTAGATTCGGGTCGAATCAATTCTAATACCACTTCTCACAAGGCATTACCTTATCCCCAATAAGTAACTTAACGAGGTGTATAACACTTACATTTACAAGGCCTAAGATACTTTTCTTTTTATTCTGTCCCATTGAATTCGATGACATCTTCATTGCAAATTTGGTTTACCTGCTTACTCTTTCACTTAAAGAACTTGATAATAAACATCAGATTCATGTTTGACTAGTTCTAATAATACTTGTCACGAGACCATTATCGTCTCCGTAAAAGGCAACATATTAGAGCGTGCAATATTTATGTTTATAAAGACTCAAGATCCCTTTCTTTTTATTTGATATAGGATTTCATCACATTATCCTTCATTGAATCCGACAACGTCTTCATTGCGAATTTAACTTATTTGGCTACTCTTTTACTTAGAGCATTTGTCAACAAACATCAAATTCAAGTCTAACAGGTTCTAATGTCACTTGTCATAAGGCTATAACTTTCTTCCCAAAATGTAATTTATTAGGGTGTGTAACACTTATGGTTATAAAGTCTAAGATTCTCTTTTTCAATTTGATGAAAGATTCTATCTCATTCTCTCCTACTAAATTTGAAATCTTTATTTCAAATTTTGTTGTCTGCCTATTTTTTCAATTAAAGTACTTAATAGTAAACATCAAATTTGAGTCAAGCCAATCTTAATACCACTTATCACAAAACCATTACCTTCTCCCTAAAAGGTAACCTATTAAAGTGTGCAACACTTAAGTTTATAAAGTCCAAAATTCCCTTCTTTCTATATAATGTAAAATTTCATCACATTTCACTCCCTTCCAAAAAGCAACCTAATGGGATATGTAACACATACGTTTATAAGGCCCAAGATTCCCTTGTTTTTATCTAATGTACAATTCCATTACATTCTCTTTCATAGAATTTGATGATGTCTTTATCGTAAATCAGACCCGCTTGCCTACGAACTTGCTTAGAGCAGTTGGCGGCGGACATCAGATTCAGATTAAGTTAGTTTTGATACCATTTATACATTACCTTTTTTTCAAAGGGAAAACTATCAGGGTGTGCAACAACTATGTTTATAAAGTCTACAATCCCTCTCTTTTTATTTAATATAAGATTTCATCACATTCTTTCTTACCAAATTTGACGACGTCTTCTCCACTATGTTTATAAAACTCAAGATCTTTCTTTTTTTATTTGATGTAGGATTTTATCACATTCACCCTTACCGAATCTAACAATGTCTTTATCACCATTACATTCTCCCTTACTAAATCTAATGACATATTCATCACAAATTAGGCCTGCTTACCTACTCCCTCTTTTAAAGCACCTAGCAGTGAACATCAAATTTGAATCAGGTCAATTCTAATATCATTTGTCATAAGAAATTATCTTTTTCTAAAAATGTAACTTATTAAGGCATGCAGCACTTACGTTTATAAAGTCCAAGGTCTCTTTTTTTTTTATTTGATATAAGACTCTATTACATTCTTTTTTACCAAATCCAACAACCTTTTCGTCGCGAGTGGGGCTCACTTACCTACAACCTCATTTAAAGCACTTGGTCACAGATATTGAATTTATGTTAAACTAATTCTAATACCCTTTATCACAACATCCATGCCTTTCTCCAAAAAGCAACCTAATAGGGTATGTAAGAAATATTTTTATAAGGCCCATGATTCTCTTGTTTCTATCTAATGTAGCATTCCATTGCATTCTCCTTCATTGAATCTGATGAAGTTTTCACTGTAGATTAGGCTCGCTTGCCAACGACCTTACTTAAAGCATTTAGTGGCGGACATCAGATTCAAATTGAGTAAGTTTTGATATCATTTATTACAAAGACATTACTTTTTCCTTAAAAGCAAACTATTAGGGTGTGCAACACCTATATTTATAAGGTCTACAATCTTCCTGTTTCTATTCAATATAGGATTCCATCACATTCTACCCTTACCGAATATGATGTCTTCTTCGTGAATTAGGCCCACTTGCTTATTCTTTTGCTTAAAGCACTTAGTGATAAATATCAAATTTGAGTCCAGTCGAATTTGATACCGCAAATTATAATGTCATTCTTTTTTCTCCAAAATGTAACCTATTGGGATTTGCAACACTTATATTTATAAGACCCAAGATCTCTCTTTCTATTTAATGTAAGATTAAAACACATTCATCCCTTATTAAATATGACGACGTCTTCCTTGCAGATTGAGCTTGCCTACTTACTACCTCCCTTTAAATACTTGGAAAAGAACATCAGATTCAAATTAGGTTGGTTATGATACCACTAGTCATAAAGTCATTATCTTTTTCCCAAAAAGCAATTAATTAGGGTGTGCAACATTACGTTTTTAAGGTTCAAAATCCCTTTCTTTTTACTTGATATAAGATTCCATCATATTATTTCGCATCGAATCTGATGATGTCTTCATTGCAGATTGGGCTTATTTATCTTCTTCTTTACTTAGAGCACTTATCAACAAACATCGGATTTAGGTTTGACCAATTATGATACCACTTATCACGAGACCATAACCTTCACTCCAAAAGGCAACTTATTAGGGTGTGTACCACTTAGAGTTATAAAGTTCAAGATTCCCTTCTTTCAATTTAGTGAAGAATTCCATCATATTCTTTTCCACCAAAGTTACAATATCTTTATCACAAATTAGGCCACCTGCCTATTTTTTCACTTAGAGCACTTTGTAGCAAACATCAAATTTGAACCAAGTCGATCCTAATACCACTTATCACAATACCATTATCTTATCTCCAAAAGGTAACATATTGAGATATGCAGTATTTAAGTTTAAAAGGCCCAAAATGCCCTTTTATCTATATGATGTAAAATTCAATCACATTCTTTTTTATTGATCTAACAATGTCTTCATCGTAAATCGGGTCTGCCTACCTATTCCCTTTCTTAGAGCACTTGGCGGCAAATATTAGATTTGAATCAGGTCGATTTTAATATCATTTGTTATGGGAAATGACCTTCTCCTAACAACACTTATGTTTATAAAGCCTAAAATCTCATTCTTTCTATCCGATGTATGACTATCACATTTTTTTCTAGCAAATCCGACAACATTTTCATCACAGATAAGACCTATCTACCTACTGTCATATTTAAAAATATTGAATTTAGGTTAGACTAATTCTGATACCTTACATTACAAAATCATTACCTTCCTCCAAAAAGCAACTTAATGAGATATGTAACACATACGTTTATAAGGCCTAAGATTCCTTTATTTCTATTTAATATAAGATTTCATTATATTCTCTTCCATTAAATCCAATGACGTCTTCACCATAGATCGAGCTTGCTTACCTACGACCTTACTTAGAGCATTTGGCAGCGGATATCAGATTTGGGTCGAATCAGTTTTGATACCATTTGTTATAAGGACATTACCTTTTCCTTAACTGGCAAACTATCGAGGTGTGCAACACCTACGTTTATAAGGTCTACAATCTCCCTTTTTCTATTCAATATAAGATTCTATTACATTCTTCTCCACTAAATTCGATGACGTCTTCTTCTCAAATCAAGCCCACTTACTTATTCTTTCGTTTAAATCACTTAGCAATAAATATTGGATTCGAGTCTAGCTAAATCTAATACCGCTAATTATGATGTCATTCCTTTCTTTTTTTCAAAAGGTAACCTATTAGGATATGTAACACTTATGTTTATAAGACCTAAGATCTCTCTCTTTCTATTTGATATAAGATTCCATCACATTCACCTCCACCAAATCTGACAACGTCTTCATTACAAATTAAGTCCACCTATCTACTCCTTTGCATAAAGCATTTGGTGGCAGACATTGGATTCAAGTCAAGCTGGTCTTTATACCATTTCTCACGAGGCCATTACCATCTCCTAAAAAAGTAACCTATTGTGTTATGCAGCACTTACAAGGCCTAAGGTCATCCTCTTTTTATCCAATGTAGAATTTCATCATATACTTTCCTATTGAATTTGACAATGTCTTCATTATAGATCATGCCTGCTTACCTACTCCTTTACTTTAAGTACTTGGCAAGGGACATCAAATTCGAATCAAGCTAATTTTGATACCACTTGTCACAAGGCATTACCTTCTCCCTAAAAGGTGACTTATTAAGGTGTACAACACTTACCTTAATGTAGAATTCCATCATATTCTTCCTTCCCGAATCTAAAGATGTTTTCGTCATAAATCGAGCCTACCTGCTTACTTCCTAGTTCAAAACACTTAGCAATAGACATCAAATTCGAATCAAGCTAATTTTGATACCACTTGTCACAAGGCATTACCTTCTCCCTAAAAGTTAACATATTGATGGGTGCAACACTTACCTTTATATGGCCTAAAATCCCCTTTTTTCTATCTGATATAGAATTTTATCACATTATTTCCTACCAAATTAAAAAACATCTCTATTACAAATCGGGGCCATCTGCTTACTCCATTATTCAAAGCACTTAGCAAGAAATATTAGATTTAGGTTAGGTCGATCTTTATACAACTTGTCACAAGCCATTACCTTTTCCCGAAAAGATAACTTCTTAAAGTGTGCAACACTCACATTTATAAGGTTCAAGATCTCCCTCTTTCTATCCAATATAAAATTTCATTACATTTTTTCCCACAGAATCTAACATCTTTATTGTGAATTAGGCCCACCTACCTACTTCATCGCTTATAACACTTGGTAATAGATATCAGAATTGGATCTGACCAGATCTAATACCACTAATCATGAGGCAATTCCTTTTTCCCTAAAAGGTAATCTATTAGAGTATGTGACATTTATATTTATAAGACTTAACATCTCTCTCTTTATATTTAATGTAGGATTTCATAACATTCACTCTCACTGAATCTAACAATGTCTTCATCGCAGATTGAGTCTGCTAGCCTACTCTTTTGCTTAAAACACTTGGTGATAAATATTAAATTCGAGTCAAGTCGATCTTGATACCATTTCTTATAAGACTATTATTTTCTCCCCAAAAAGCAATCTATTGTGGTATGCAACACTTACATTTATAAGGTCCAAGATCCTTCTCTTTCTAACTGATGTAGAATTTCATCACATTCTTCCCTGCTAAATTTAACGATGTCTTCTTCATGAATTGAGCTTGCCTACCTACTCCATTGTTTAAAGCACTTGGTATGGGACATTAAATTCAAGTTGAACTAGTTCTAATATCAATTGTATTGAGGCATTACCTTTTCTCCAAAAAGTAACTTATTGGGGTGTGTAGCACTTATGTTTATATGGCTCAAAATCTCCCTTTCTCTATCCAATGTAGAATTTTATCACATTCTTCCTTACTGAATTTAACGTCTTCGTCACAAATCGAACTTGCTTACCTACTCTCTTGTTTAAAGCACTTGGTAGAGGAAATTGAATTTGAGTTGAACTGGTTCTAATATTAATTGTCATGAGGCATTACCTTTTCTCCAAAAGGTAACCTATTAAGGTGTGGAACACTTATATTTATATAGTCCAAAATCTCCTTTTCTCTATCCAATGTAGAATTGCATTAATTTCTTCCATACCAAATTTGATGACATCTCCGTCTTAAATCAACCCCACCTGCTTATTTTCTCGCTAAAGCACTTAGCAGCAGACTTCAGATTACCACTTGTCGAGCTAATCCTATTAGGGTGTGCAACACCTACGTTTATAAGGCCCAAGATCACCTTTTTTCCATCCAATACAGAATTTCATCACATTCACTTCCACTGAATTTAATGACGTCTTTATCGCAAATTGAACCCATTTGCTTACTTACTTAAAGCACTCAGCTACAAACATCAAATTCTAGTACGACCAGATTTGATACCACTAGTTATAAGGCTATGAACTTCTTCCCAAAAGGTAACTTATTGGAGTGTAAAGTACTTACACTTGGAAGGTTTAAAATCCCTTTTTCTATTCGATGTAATATTTCATTACATTCTTCCCCATAAAATTCGGCTTCTTCATCATAAATTGGGTCTATCAGCCCACTCCCTTACTTAAAGCACTTGGTAGCAGATATTGAATTCTGGTTGGACCAATTCTAATACTAGTTGTCACATGATTATACCTTCTTTCTAAAAAGTAACATATTAAAATGTACAACACTTACGCTTATAAAGCTTAAGATCCTTATCTTTTTATTCAACGAAGGATTCCATTACATTCTCCCTCACTGAATTCAACAATGTCTTTATTGTAGATCAGGTTTACCTGCCTACTCTTTCACACAAAGCACTTGGCAACAGAGATCAGATTCAAGTTGAATCGATTTTGACATCACTTATTACGAAGCATTACCTTCCCCTTAAAAGGTAACTAATTAGAGTATGTAGCACTTATGTTTATAAAGCCTAAAATCTCCTTCTTTCTATTCGATGTAGGATTTCATCACATTCTCCTTTATTGAATCTAATGATGTCTTCGTCGCGAATCGACCCCACCTACTTACTCTTTTGCTCAAAGCACTTGATGGCAAATATCATATTCATGTCAAGTCAATTTTGATATCACTTGTCACAATGCATTACCTTCTCCCTAATAAATAACCTATTTGAGTGTAAAACACTTACATTTATAAGGTCCAAGATCCTCCTGTTTGTATCTAATGAAGAATTTCATCACATTCTCATCTACCACTTATCACAAGGTCATTACCCTTTTTATAAAAAGTAACATATTGGTATTTATAGTACTTATATTTATATGTTTCAAGATCTCTTTCTTTCTATTCAATGAAAAATTTCATAACATTCTACCTCACTAAATATAAAAACATCTTCATCATAAATCAAACTTACCTGCCTATGACCTCACTTAGAGCACTTGGCGGTGGACATTAGATTCAAGTCGAGCTAGTTATAATACCACTCATCACGAGGTCATTACCTTCTCCTTAAAAAGCAAACTATTGAGGTGTGTAATGCCTATATTTATAAGGTACAAGATCTCTCTCTTTCTATTCAACATAAGATTCCATCACACTCTCACCTATCGAATACAATGATGTCTTCATCGCGCATCAAGCACACCTATCTACTTATTTTACTTAGAACATTTGGCGACAAATATCTTATTCGAGTTCAGCCAGTTTTGATATCACTTGTTATTAGGCATTACCTTCTCCCTAAAAGGTAACTTGTTGGAATGTGTAGAACCTATGTTTATATGGTTTTAAATCTCCTTCCTATCCAATGTAAACTCCATTATATTCTCTCATACTAAATCTAATGATATCTTTATTGTGGATCAAGTTTGTCTGCTTACTCCATTGCTTAAAGCACTTTATAGCAAACACCATATTCGAGTTAGGTTAATTTCGATCACTTGTCACGAGTCTTTATCTTCTCCCCAAAAAGTAACCTATTAAGGTATGCAGCACTTATGTTTATAAAGCCCAAAATCTCTCTCTTTATATCTAATGTAGAATTCCATTACATTCTCCCCTTCTAAATTTAACAATGTCTTCATTATAAATCAAGCCTACCTACCTGCTCTCTCACTTAGAGCACTTAGTGACAAATAATAGATTCAATTTAGACCAATTTTGATGTCACTTATTATGAGGTCATTTCCTTCTTCCTAAAAGGTAATCTATTAAAGTATACAGTACTTACACTTATAAGGCCTAAGATCTCCCTTCTTTTCTCCAATATAGGATTTCGTCACATTTTTGCTCACCGAATCTAATGTCTTCATCACAGATCGGACCCACCTGCCTACTCCTTTACTTAGAATACTTAACAGCAAATATCCAATTCAAATTAAGTAGATTCTAATACCACATATCATGAGGTCCTTACATTCTTCTTAAAAGGTAACCTTTAAAGTGTGCAGCACCTATACTTATAAGGTTTAACATCCCCTTCCTTTTATCGAATATAGGATTTCATCACATTTTCACTCACCGAATTTGATAACATCTTTATCGCAAATCAGGCTTACCTACCTACTCCCTCACTCAGAGCACTTAGTGGCAAATATCAAATTTGAGTCAAGCTAATTTTGATACCACTTACTATTAAGTCATTACCTTTTTCCTAAAAGGTAACCTATTGGAGTGTGCAGCACCTATGCTTATAAGGTCCATAATTCTCCCTTTTACATTCGATGTAAGATTTCATTACATTCTCCTTATTACATCTAACTATGTTTCCATTGCAAATTGAACTCTCTTACCTACTTCATTGCTTAAAGCACTTGGCAACAAACGTTAGATTCGAAAATGGTCAATTCTAATACCATTTGTTACAAGGTATTACCTTGTCCTCAAAAGGTAATCTATTGAAATATGCAAAACCTACGATTATAAGGTTGAAGATCCCTATCTTTCCATCTGAAGTAGGATTTCATCACATTCTTTCACACTAAATTTAATGACATCTTTATTACAAATCGAGCATACTTACCTACTTCCTCACTTAAAGCACTTGACGGCAGACATCGGATTCAAGTTAGGCCGATTTTGATACCACTTGTCACGATGCATTACCTTCTCCCCAAAAGGTAACCTATTGAAATGTGCAATACTTACACTTATAAGGCCTAAGATCTCCATCTTTCTATTTGATGTAGGATTCTATCACATTCTCTCCTATCGGATCCAACAATATTTTTATCACATATCAGGCCTACCTTTCTATTCCCTCTCTTAGAGCACTTGGTGATAGACATTGGATATAGGTCCAATCAGTTTTGATACTACTTATTACAAGGTCATTACCTTTTTTCCTAGGAAATAGCTTATTGGATCTACAACACTTATATTTATAAGGTTCAACATCTCTCTCTTTTTATCTTATGTAAGATTTTATCACATTCTCTACCACCAAATTTAATGACATTTTCATCGCAGATTAAGTTTGCCTACCTCGTCACTCGCTTAAAGCACTTGGCGACAAACATCGAATTCGAGTCATGTTGGTCCTAATACCACTTGTCATGGTCCATTATCTTTTTCCCAAAAGATAACCTATTATGATGTGCAGCACTTATATTTGTAAGGTCCAAAATCTCCCTCTTTCTATCTGATGTATAATTTCATCACACTCTCCCTTATCAAATATAACAACATCTTTATCGTACATCAAGTCTACCTATTTACTCTCTCGCTTATAGGACTTAGCAATAAACATTGAATTCGAGTTAAGTTGATTTTAATACCATTTCTTATGAAGCATTGTCTTTTCCTCAAAAGGTAATATATTTAGATGTGTAGCACCTATATCTATATGGTACAAGATCTCCCTTTTTGTAACCGATGTAAAATTCCATCACTTTCTCTCCTACCGAATCTAATGACATCTTTGTCACGGATAAGACCTACATGCCTACTCGTTCCCTTAAAGCACTTAGTAATAAACATTAAATTCAAGTACTTACTTCCTCGCTTAACGTACTTGGTAACAGACATTGAATTTGGGTCCAACCGATTCTAATATTATCTGTCACAAGGTCATTACCTTCCTCTCAAAAGGTAACTTATTATGGTGTGCAATACTTATATTTAGAAGGTTCAAATTTTTCTTTTTCTATCTAATGTAGGATTTCATCACATTCTCTCCCATTGAATCCAAGGTCTTCATTACAAATCGAGCTTACCTGCCTACTCCCTCAGTTAGAGCACTTGGCAATGAATATCAAATTTGAGACAAACTGATTTTGATACCACTTGTCATATGGTCATTACATTTTTTTCTAAAAGGTAACCTATTAAGGTATGCAGTACCTACATTTATAAGGTCCAAAATTTTCTTTTTTATTTGATATAAGATTTTTTCACATTCTCCCACACCAAATTTGATGACATTCTCCTTATGGATCATTCTTGCTTGCCTACCCCTTTACTTAAATCACTTGGCAACAGACACTTAATTTGGTTTTAATTAGTTCTAATAACACTTGTCACAAGATCATTACCTTTTCCCCAAAAGATAACTTATCGAAGTGTGTAGCACTTATGTTTAAAAGACCCAAGATCTCCACTTTTCTATCTAATGTAAGATTTTATCACATTCTCCTTCACTGAATCTGACATTTTTATTGTAAATTAGGCCTGCTTGCCTAATCCCTCACTTAAAGTACTTGGCAGTAAATATCATATTCAAGTCAAGCCAATCATAATATCACTTGTCACGAAGTCATTACCTTCTCTCCAAAAGGCAACCTATTAGGGTTATCACCACTTATGTTGATAAGGCCCAAGATCCTTCTAATTCTATTCAATGTAGAATTTAATCACATTCTTCCTTATTAAATCTAACAAAATCTTCATCATAAATCAGCCCTACTTGTCTACTTCTTTGCTTAGAGCCCTCGGTAGCAAATATCAAATTCAAGTCAAGCTAATTTTAATACTACTTGTCATCAAGCATTACCTTCATTCCAAAAGGTAACTTATTAGGCTATGCAGTACCAAATTTTATAAAGGTTAAAATCCTCTTCTTTCTATTTGATATAGGATTCAATGATATTTTTCCCCACCAAATCCACCAACATCTTCATTACAAATTGGGTTTACTTGCCTACTCTTTCACTTAGAATACTTAGCGATAGATATCAAATTCAGGTTGGACTAGTTTTGATACCCCTTGTTACAAAATCATTACCTTTTACCTAAAATGTAACCTATTGAGGTATATAGCACTTACATTTATAAAACTTAAGATTCTTCTCTTTCTATCCGATATAGGATTCCATCACATTCTCTCCCACCAAATTTGATGACATCTTCATTGCAAATTAGGCTCGCTTACCTACTATTTCACTTAAAGCACTTGGCAACAAACATCAGATTCAAGTTAGGTTGGATACTACTTGTGATAAGGTCATTATCTTCTCCCTAAAGGTTAAATTATTACGGCGTGCAACACCTATATTTATAAGGCTTAAGATCCCCCTTTTTATATTCAATATATGATTTTATCACATTCTCCCCTATTAAATCCAATGACGTCTTTGTTGCAAATTAGGCCCACTTGCCTACTACCTTTCTTAAAGTACTTGGCGATGAACATTAGATTTAGGTTATGGTAGTTTTGATACTACTTGTCAAAAGGTCATTACCTTCTTTCCAAAAGATAAGCTATTGGGATATGCAACACTTATATTTATTAAGTTTAAGATCCCCCTTTTTCTACTTGATATAAGATTCCATCACATTCTTCCTCATCAAATCTGACATCTTCATTACAGATCGAGTCTGCTTACTTACTACCTTGCTTAAAACACTTAGTGATAAACATCGAATTCAAGTTGGGTTGGTTCTGATACTACCTATTACAAAACTATTACTTTCTTCCCAAAATATAACTTATTAGGGTGTATAATACTTTTGTTTATCAAGCCCTAGATCCCCCTCTCTTAAAATAGCTTAGGATTCCATTATATTCTTTCCTACCGAATCCAATGATGTCTTTATCACAGATTGAGCCTACGTGCCTATTACCTCACTTAGAGTACTTGGCGGCAGACATTGGATTCAAGTCGGGTCAGTTTTAATACCATTTGTTACATAGTCATTACCTTCTCCCAAAAAGGCAACCTATTCCGATATATGACACTTTTGTTTATCAAGTCCAAGACTTTCTATCCAATATAGGATTCCATCACATTCTTCCTTATCAAATCCAACAACATCTTCATCATAAATTAGGCCCATTTGCCTACTACCTCACTTAAAGCACTTAACGATAGACATTGGATTTGGATCTGGCCGATTATAATATCACTTATCACGAGGTCATTTCCTTCTCCCCAAAAAGTAACTTATTAAGGTGTGCAACATTTATATTCAAAAGGTTCAAGATCTCTATCTTTCTATATCTAATGTAGGATTCTATCACATTTTCCCTCACAAAATCTAACTTCTTCATTGTAAATTAGTCCCATTGCCTACTCCCTCACTCAGAGCACTTAGCAATGGACATTAAATTCGGGTTAGGTTGGTTCTGATACACCTTATTATGAGGCATTACCTTCTCCCCAAAAGGTAACCTATTGAGGTGTATAACACCTACATTTATAAAGCCCAAGATCTTCCTCTTTCTATCTAATATAAGATTCTATCATGTTCTTCCCCACTAAATCTGATAACGTCTTTATTATAAATCGAGCCTACTTGCTTACTCTGTCACTTAGAGCACTTGGCAGTGGACATTAGATTCAAGTTAGGCTAGTTTTAATACTACTTATCACGATGTCATTACCTTCTTTCTAAAAGATAACTTATTAGAGTGTGTAACTCCTATGTTTATAAGGCCCAATATCTCCCTTTTTCTATTCGATATAAGATTCCATCACATTCTCTTGCACCAAATTTGACGACGTCTTCATCGTGGATCAAGTCTACTTGTCTGCTCCCTTACTTAGAGCACTTGGCAACAAATATCAAATTATGGTAAAATTAGTTTTAATACCACTTATCATAATGTCATTACCTTCTTCTCGAAAGGTAATTTATTAGGATATATAACACTCATTTTTAAAAGGCCCAAGATCTTCCTTTTTCTATTTAATGTAAAATTTCATCACATTTTTTTCCATTGAATCCAACAATGTCTTCATTGTAAATCAAGCCCACCTACCTACTCCTTCACTTAGAGTACTTGGCAATGACATCTTCGTTGCAGATCAAGCCCATCTTCCTTTTCCTTCACTTAGAGCACTTGGCAACGGAGATTATATTCGAATCGAATCAATCCTAATACCAGTTATCATAAGGTTATTACCTTCTCCACAACCTATTAAGGTATGTAGCATTTACATTTATAAGGCCCAAGATCCCCTCTATATTTGATGTAAAATTTCATCACATTCTCCCTTACTGAATTTGACGATATCTTCGTTACGGATCAGGCTCACTGCCTACTTCCTCATTTAGAGCACTTAACAGTGGACATTTAATTCAAGTCAGACTAATTTTAATACCACTTGTTACAAGACATTACTTTCTTCCCAAAAGGTAACTTATTAGGGTATACAATACTTATGTTTATTAGGCCTAATATCTCTCTTTTTCTATAATGTAAGATTCCATTACATTTTTTTCACTGAATCTAATGATATCTTTGTCACAGATTAGGCCTATTTGCCTACTCCTTCGCTTAAAGCACTTAGCGATGGACATCAATTTAGGTTGAGCTGGTTCTAATCTACTTGTTATAAGGCTATTACCTTCTCTCCAAAATGCAACCTATTAGGGTGTGTAATATTTACATTTATAAAACCTAAGATCCCCATCTTTCTATCTGATGTAAGATTCTATCACGTTTTCTCCCACTAAATTCGACAACGTCTTTATTACAGATTCGGCCCGCTTACCTACTAAGTCGCTTAGAGCACTTGGAAGTAAACATCAAATTTGGTTTATGCCAATTTTGATACCACTTATTACAAGGCTTACAAGGCAACCTACTAGAATGTGCAGTGCCTACATTTGTAAGGTCCAACATGCCCTTTTTTCTATATGATGTAGGATTTTATCATATATTGCTTATAATAAATCTAGTTATGAATTGTTTACTACGCTATTATAAACTAGAGATGGAATAAAAATAGATGTTTGTATACTATCTCTTAATAGGTTCTAGTGCTCATTAAAGCTTTACATAATGTAGCCTTAGATGCATTGTGAAGGAGCATTAACATACAAAACTTGTTATAATGGTTCATAAGGTCAATAATGTCATCATAAGGGTCCAAACTAAGCATTTTGAACCTTTTCTACATAGGTAATACATTAGTCTCATCAAAAGTGTCTTCATATAGCATAAAGTTACCTTTTTTCTCTGCTTTATAGTAAGGCCATTTGATGCATTAAGTGTTTTTATTGCTTAGCCATTTCACTCTCTTTATATATTGCTTATTGGATTTTAATCTGAGTTAACTCTTGTACCTGTGGTGTTAAAAGGGGAAATTGCTAACTTACTAATATTAGAAATCACTAATGATTATTAATAAGGCTTTCAATGAGGGGAAAAAGAAAGTCTTTAACCACAAATCCATTTAAGGGAGGCTTATGCTATGTCATTAGCCTCGATAATTGGATTATTCTTTATGTCCCCCTTTTACAAGCCTTAATACACTATTCTTCTAGTGTATTGGTAAAACATGCCATCAGTGATCATCTTTTCTCAAGTTAGCAATGTTGGTTCTAGTACAAGTTACAACTATTAACACTAATATTGGTCTTACATGGCATAAAACTAACCCATAAACATTGTAACTTAATTATTTATTGTTGGGCTAAAGGTTACAAATGGGGAAAATGGGGAAGATGGATGAAGGCTTAGACAAGGGGAGCCCTTAGCTATAACCATAATAAGGAGAACTTACATGAGTCACAAGCATAAGAATGAAAAAAAGGAGAATATTGAAATAAAAAGAAAGCACATACGTTTCATTCTCATACATAATATTAAAAAATGATAAGGTTTGTCATCAATTGAATTAGCTCAATAACTCCTACAAGATAAAAAGAGGCCAAAAAGTGCTACGCTAGTGCTAAGCATTAGTACTTAATTGCTTAAATTAGTAAAAAGCTCTTGAAGAAGATAAAAAAAATAGCTTAGAGAGTAAGGAAGAAAAAGGGATTGCTTAAGCCTTTGGGGGTTAACGGTATTTATAAGCCTTTTGGTGGATTCATATTGGTTCATGAGCATGAAGTGCATTTAATAGGAGCGTGCTTAAAGTACTACATATAGGCTTACATTGTTAGCTAACTAGGTTGTAAAGTTAGTAATGAATGACATCATTATAAGTATGCCTACAAAGGTGGTAATTCCTAACCAACAGTACTTATTTGGGTGTAACTAGTGAGGTGCATTTTACTCAAAATATAGTGGAGTCTGGACTTATGAGTTTAAGTTTAAAGAGGTCTTGCACTTATGTCAATAAGGTATTTATCATATAAAGAGGTATTTAAAGAGGTCTTCCACTCTGTGGACTTGGATGCATCTTGGGTGCTGAAAAGAAGGATCAAGGTCTTTTGGCCTTTGGACAAGATTTGGTATTATGGCCTTGTCAGCGACTATGATACACAGAGAAAGCTTCATCATGTAAAATATGATGATCAGGATGAGGAATGGATTAATTTGCAAAATGAGAGATTTAAACTTTTTCTGCTCCCTAGTGAAGTTCCAGTTAAGCCTCAACAGAGAAGTTCTGTGGCATTTGAGAAATGTTTTGATAGGGAAAAGGGGAAACTAAAGCCTATCAAAGAGAGGAAGAGAGACCTGACATTAGAGGATGACAGATCTGTGGGCAACTTTATGGTCTCAGAGCCTATCATCCCATGGTTGAATCACAGAATTAAATATTCCCCCTCTTCATGCATTAAAAAAGCAGAAAACATCTGGCTTATCTCTGACTGTGCCACCTCTGTGTCTGGAAGCTGGAAATAGATGTCAGTGCTGGGATGGAGAGTCCATGAATGATGATAAAAGAGAATTATTCGGTAATTCTGCTTTGCCAAATAGATCAGCCATTGCTGGAAAGAGTGAAGACTCTGCAATGGACAATTACAAACATAGCAAGCCTATTATTGTTTATTACAGGAAACAATTTAGCATGACAAGTAATGTGTTCTATTGTATGCCAGAAGACAATCATGTTTGTCCTAGTGTACCAGAACCTGATACCTCCCTTGTGCCTAATGATTTTGTCTTTGGGCCAATGGGAGAAACTAGCATTTCTCTTAGAAGATGGGGTCCTGATGAGACATTGGAAATCTTGGATTTTTGTGGGGGTCTCTGGTTAGCTAATATTGTGGGTCAGTTGAAATTGAATATTCTGGTGGTTGAATCCAAAGGGTTTGAGTTCAGCTTCTTAGTGCTTTTTGTCTTGAATTTTTCATTTGGAGCAAGCAATACTTGGTTGTTCCATACTGTGTTACTACTTCAGCATGGTACACTCATGACCATCTAGCCAAGAGTTAAGTTGGAGATGATATTCATTGACAATGTTGTTGGTTTGAGGTTTCTCTTGTTTGAAGGTTGCTTTTAGCGGGCCCTAGCTCTTATTTTTTTCATTTTGACAGTATTTTTGTCACTTTGATGGGTAGAAGAAAGTATGTTGACTTGCAGTTTCTAGTCACTTCAATCAGGTTGAAAATTTCATACATTCAAGGTTTTAAGAAGTAGCTTGTGTTTGTGTTCCACAACTTCTCTAAAGTGAAGAATTCAAAGTGGCTGTATATGGACTCTAAGCTCAAAGAACATTATTTGTTGGCTATGCAATTGCCTTTGTCAAAATGCACCCACAATAATGTTAAATTGTTTCAAAATGGAACCAGTCAGTCAGTCAGCTATTCTATTCTATTTTCAGGGATCCCACTTCATATAAGGTATTTCTTTTAGACATTATGCTCAGAATAAGCTTTTGAAGGCAATTTTGGTTTATGATTTTTCTTTCAAAATTTTCAGGTGAAATCAAATTCTTTTTCAGAAATACTCTCTTCTTTCTCCTCTCAAATATGCCTAATTTTTCTCTATTTATCTGTCTATATGTTCATTGTTTGTTTTGTTTCAAGAAAGAGAAGTTAGAATAAATGTTTCTGTTACTTGTTATTTGTTACAGTTTCATTGCTTATGCTTTTTTTTTTTTCTTCTTTGGGTGATGCTAAATAATTGAAGCATAGTAAGGTGCTCTGGAATTTAATATTGTGTTTTTGCCTTTTCAACTGCTGTATCATTTTCCCTGAAACAGGGCCAACAGTTTATGTCTAGGCAGTTTATCAGCCTAATAGGTGTCTCCAAAGAACCAACTTATACAGATGACATTCACTCATACAAATTTGACAAGAATAACAGAAGTTTTCATCCATTTGTGCTTTCGTTTGCTGCTGCACCTACTTTCTTTCTGGGTTTGCATCTTAAGCTGCTTATGGAGCATAGTGCAACTCATATTAGCTTTCTGGATAATGATTCAGCAAAGCATCTGGAATCCTCTAGCAATCTGCTTGGAGATGACTGCTCAAACATAGCTTCTGAAGATATGCTTCATGGACATGGCACTACTTTGCTGATGGATGTTGTTTCTAGTGGATGCTTATCCAGCATGAAACCACAGTCGCATTGCCTTGATGTCCATGTTAACAACGTTGATGGAAGGATGAAGTCATCTTTGAAGCCCTGCAATGGTGATGGAATTGTTGAAACTTCCGTGAGCTCCAAGGTTACTGGAAAAATTGCAAGCGATTCCATTGTCCCATCACAGAATGGCCACTGGCATCATTTAGAGTCTAAACAATGTGCCTCATCACAAGGCCCATCAGTTGACAGAAGGTTGTCTGATACAGGGTTGCATTCTCTTGTGAACAATATCACAGTTGAAGTTCCGTCGACTCATCAGTTTGATAAGCATGTTGACAGGGCTCATCAGTCTACTAAGTCACATTATAGGATGAATAGTGGTATTATACCGAGCCCAAACCCCACTACCCGCAGAAGTGCCTCACACCGAGTCAGAAGTAGTTTTACTTCCTTTGGTTGTCACTGGCATGGATGGTCAGATGGAAAGGCTACCTCATTGCAGAATAAATTTGGCAGTGGACTTAAAAAGCCATGGGCACATGTCTCTTATGCAAGCCTTTTGGAGGTTTTGATTATAGTTCAAAGAACAGAAACCATCAACAGAAAGGGTTTCCTCACAAATAAATTAGGACCACAACTGATGAGGGTTCAGCAGCTTATCCAGAGGTTCTGGGCAGAATGGAGACATTGTGTTGTGTTGCCAATGTGTTGATTACGCTTGGTGACAGAGGGTGGAGTGAGTGAAAGCTTGCTGTAAAATTATCAGGGACCACGAGGTACTTATATAAGGCATCTCAATTTCTGCAAACTTGGTCAACAAACTGGTATACAAATGCAATTATGTGGAAAGGAGGAAAGGATTGGACCTTGGAGTTTACTGATAGGAGTCAGTGGGCTCTTTTCAAAGAGATGCATGAAGAATGCTACAATAGGAACATCCATGCTGCATCAGTTAAAAACATTCATATTCCTGGGATCCACTTGATCGAGGAAAATGACTATGGAGCAGAAATTTCATTTGTCCGATGTTCTTTGAAGTACTTTTGACAAGTTGAAACAGATGTTGAGATGGCTCTGAATCCATCAAGGGTGCTATATGACATTGATAGTGAAGATGAGCAATGGATATCAAAAAATAAAAGTCTTTTAGCTGTTGACAAAGGTAGTGTGTGGGAGATTTCAGAGGAAATGTTTGTGAAGACAATTGATGTGCTTGAGAAGGCGGCATATTCTCAACAGTGCAACCAATTTACTAATGACCAGCTAGAAGATCTTATGGCTGGAGTTGGACCCATGGAAGCTTTCAAGATCATCCATGAGTATTAGAGGCATAAGAGGCAAAGAAAGGGAATGCCTTTAATCTGTCATTTCTAGGTGCTTCTTAACTCCATTTGTTTTTTTTTGTTGACTTCTTCTATTGGATTTGATATGGATGTAATTATTTTATGCTATTCTACAACATCTACTAGTTGAAATCTGCGCTGCTTCTTTGGTTACAGTGTCACTATCATTAGTTCATGATAATGACCAGGAATTGGCAATGCACATCATGATAAAGGCAAGTATGCAAAATGACTATAATGTCCCCCTTTCCTCTTTGTCGACCACCTCAAAAAAATGCAAAACATAAGCCCAATTCTACTTTGATATTGATTTTGACACAGGTAGAAAGTCATTTGACCTTTATTCTGCTATGCCTCGTGTCAGTTTTTTTTTTAAAAAAAACATAATAAATGATATTTTATTACTGAAATAGAAACAAAACAAATAAATTATAGGTTGTAAGAAAGCAGCAACATAAGATAAAAAAAAAAAAACCATGTACACTAAGTAGGTTTACAAGGAAGCAAAAAATAGGGAGGAGAGGTTCTGCGCACAAATTCAAACCGACCAATCACTAGAGATACTAGACTGACTGGAGAAGCTTGCAACCGTATTATTATTAAGAAGATTGAAAGCTTTTACCCAAGTGCAAAGAGAAATGACAATGCGATTAATAACCATCTTCACATTGGCAAAGCCATCTCATTCTAAAAAGCCATTTATTTCATTCTTTCCAAAGATACCAACAAATGCATGTAGTGATCATGAATTGAAATGTCTTGGGAAGGAAAAAATTCAGTTGATGCTCCCAACATTGCAGGAACTTCAGAATGGAAGATGAGAAAGGGACCAGCCATCTAAGAACATTCAAAAGTACCATCCAAATGCCCCTAGCAGACTTACAATGACGAAGTAGATGGTCTGTGTTAAGATTTGAGATAGTAAAAATCCTATCCATTTTTGCCAGAAACATGAAAACAGAGACCTTAATGCTACAGACAACACATTTCCCAACCCTCATTTGGCCTCTGTCAGTTTTATTACTAAGAAGATTATGATTTACAAATCTGAGGCATGAAGGAAAACAACCACAGGTTCCCTCAAAAATTTTAGGTGGGAGAAAATTTAAAAATATATATAGATATGTATTTTTTATAATCCCTATCCAAAACTAGATGCATTCATAATTGACTTTTGGGCTTGTGTTTTCGTCCCAAGCTGAATGAAAAGGTATAGTTATGGTTTCATGTGAATATCTTTTTGTGTGAAAACTGTTTTCTCTGCCTCATGATTTGCTTGTGTATTGCATTTTATGTGTGTTCACTTTCTTTAGCATTTTGAAATTTGATGTTGCTTAATTGCTAATCCATGGCTTTTACTCAGCCACCACTCTGGGAGAGGTATCAATAACAACTGAGGGAGTGGAAACAAACTCTGGCCAAAAACAACATTGTCCTCCTCAATGAATGCCAGGAGAAGAGTGCACCCATTGAAAAGCTAGCCATATTTGCTTTTTGATTGAAACCACCGGGTTGGAAGTGCCCAATAAGGAATCAAACAAAGGTCACACAAGAAGTTTTCACTTGCATGGCAAAGCAATATCGAACGGGATGGTTTCCATGCTTATGATAAGATTCTAGTTCATATTTATCTCCTATTAAACTTCCCTCTAGTTTATGTTTGCTTTTTCCTCACTCAAACTTATGCTTTTGCATCCAGGAAGGAAATTAAATGGCTTATTTAGGATATAATAGTGAACATGTAGACGATTCTCTAGTGCCTCAGATGTCGCCGAGGATATTTCCACCCCAGGATGCTGGCAGCATGGGACATTTCTCCAAGGGTAGTCATAGGTACGATGAGAATCATCTCCAGAAATTTCATAGGAGCAAGTCAAAGAAAATTGGGAATGCTCAGGTGATTGCTTCATATGATCAGAGAATGTTTGACAAGATAAATGGAATTTACTGGGGGAATATGGGTCTTACTGACTGGCCAAGCCAGTGTCATTATCCCTGGGAAGGTTCTCTGAGACGTGGCCTTAAGCAGTTGGATGGTTCAGATCTTGATGAGTTCAGGGTGTGTGATGCTTGTAGCACGACTCACCATGCCATCAATATAGCTAAACTCAAAAGGGAAAAGGCTCAAAGAATGCTTTGTAGGGCAGATCTGGCTATTCATAGGGTTGTGGTTGCTTTCATGACTGCTGAGGCAATCAAAGCCTCTTCTGAGGAGTATAAGGGTGAAGAGTTGGATGAGAAAATCAAATAAGAAATGACAACGAGAGAAAACTTGCCAGCCCCTTTTAACAGCCTTTTTCTTCAGCCAAAGATTCCAGATGTGCCACTCAACATTGTTTTTGCCTGCTCCATTTTGGTGTTTCCATTTTTATTGGTTTTGTTGTTTCCCAGGCTTCTAGTCGGAGGAATGTAACATTTTCAGTTTGTGAGAGTTTTTTACTTCTGCCTCGTCAATGTTGCCATTTAGACGGTAGCGATGGTTGGTGGCCTACACAGCTTCTCGGCTCACCACCTTATCCCAGAGGCAGTTGTCCGCGTGCTCTGAACCTGCAAAGGCAAGCAGTGTGAGGAATTTTGGATGACCATCTTTGTAAATATTTTTCCTTTCTTCTTTAGTGCCATCTTTCTTTCTTCCAAGCTTAATACCAAGATAGCAGTTGGCCAAAATAATACAACAACGCCCTTGGAATTGAATTACAAATTAATGTCTGATTGGATAATGTTGGTGCATTCATTAGACATGTACCAACTAGGCTGTGTTATCAAATGAAAAGAAGAAAAAGAAGAAGAGGAAAATGCTATAAAGGGAACGTAATGATGTTAGGAAAACGCAATATGTAGAAAATGTCTTCAAAAATATGCAGAAAAGGTATCATTACTATGTTTTGTAAAAAAATTAAGCAATTGTTTATTTGTTTCAAATTCAATTTGATGAGAGTTTGCAAACAGAACGATCAATGAAAAATTTAAGTAATAAAACTTGAAAACTTTTATTAATAAAATTTAGGAAGAGGCATATGGGAATTCCCTTGATTCATCTTCGAGGACAGAATGCGCTCTTCTTCAAAGAAATAAGACTTAACGAAAATATAATAATTAAGAATGCTATCATTGGTTACATGACTTTTATTATTACATCTAGACAAAGTGTTTGTAAAAATCACATGATATCTTTAACTGTGCAATTGTGAGATTAAATCAAATTTATAGTCAGAATTTTCATTATTGAGGTATGAATCAATTTGATTTTTTTGTTGAATTATCGTTAAAAGTCATAATAGTATTTTTCTTTAGCGATTTTTTAATTCTTTGGGAGAAGAGCTTGATACCAAAGATGCTTGTATTGTTTTTTGCATTAAGAAAACAATTTTTTTTTAATAAATTTAATTTTAACTCAATTAATCAAACAAGATTTTTTTCTTTAAAAAAAGAAAAAAATAAAATTCTAATTAAACAAAAAAAAATAGTGTTGTTTCAAGAACAACGATAACTAACAAACGGTAACTTAGAAGAGAATAATAATAATAAAATGAAAAATTCGACACATTTATTCAAAATTATTTGAAACTTTTACCCACTTCTTCAAAAAATTCATAACAGAAATTTTGCTAATCTTTCAAAGATCGTGTGTTAGAGAAATTTGGAATGTTGTAATTGAAACAAAAGTAATTGGATTACGTTTGATACGGAGATAAATGAGATCAAAAGAGAATCATTTTAATTTACGAGGGAATGATGTAACCAGTGGATCCTCGTTTTATTTTCCCATATATGCATCGCATCTGAACAGGCGAACCAATATGCAGTGAGAAGTCTGTGTTGATTGTCACTGTTCAGCTTCCTTCCTATCATCTAATTCTAATTCTAATACTAATCATAATCATAATCATAATCACTGCCTAGGCTATAATACTTATACTTTACCAGGTCCAACGAGCCTTTCATTTGTTTATTTATTTAATGTTGGTGGCAGGGACCACAATATGTGTGCACGACCTTCTTGACATTTGTTTGCACAAACTGCAGCGGAGTTCAGTAAGTGTCCGCTCCACACCCCATTTTGATCCGTCGCCTTTCTGTGAGTTTTTCTTTTGCCATTTTTTCTTAAGAGTGGCGAGCATAATCCACGAATGGACTACATTACTCGGTTGGAGTATGGCCATTGTCGCCAAAGCTTATTCCATAAATCAATCTTCCGTTCTATCTGACTTTAGTTACTTTGTATGGTTCCAGCCGGGAGTTCACGCATCGTGTCAAATCAGTCTCGATGGCCAAATTTAGTGCAGAAGAAGTTAGCGCTCTTCAAGCGGCAGGGAATGAGGTTTGCAAATGTGAATGATATTGGCTATTGTTTCTCAGAGCTTTGGTTTTGTTTTACAGCTTGAATTTCTTTTCATATAGAGAGCAAGGCAGATTTATTTCAAAGATTGGGATTCCCGGCGCAATTCTTATCCAGATGGCAGGTTGTTATACCTATGTATGCAGCAGGGCTGTGTTTGTTTTGTAAAATTTTTTAATTTCTGCTAATTTACAGATTTTCTTTCAGTAATCTTCACAGGCTTAGGGATTTTATCAAGCATGTTTATGTGGATAGAAAATACAGCGGTGAGAGAAATCATGAGAGGCTCCCAAAGCTGAGATTGGTAAACACCCTAAAATATACCTCTTATACACCCACATTATTTTTGTTATTTTTTCCTGCCTTGGAGTTTTTTCTTATTCATATCTGCAGCTTTCAACCTCCTAGTCAAAAGTTTGGGAATACCGGAAAATCTGTCGAGTCTTTCCCTTATTGTTCTGGTGTCCATTTTACAGAGTGACATGGAAGAAACCTATGAAAGCAGGAATCCACGTGGATCTAGGAGTCCAAATTATGAGGACAGAAGGGAACAAGGTGAAACACTTTCTGCTGGTGGACGTTATTCCAAAGAAAGAAGCCCTCCTTGTTCCCTAGAATATCCAAGACATGGAGGTTTGAAGAAGAGTGCTGCCCACTTTGAAGTTGTTGATGACAGGTTTCGTGATGACAGGGTTCAGAGTGGCAGGCATCCTAATAGCAACAGGCTTTTGCCTAGAGATTCCGGGGCTTCTAGCTGCTCTCCTGACCATCATAAGTGCATGGACCAGTCCAGCTTTCCTGTGGTACACTCTCTTAGAGATGTTTTAGGGGAACATGCTCCGCCTGTACATGTAGATGAACAATTGAAAGCAACCGATGGGTCTGCTCACTATCAGGTGCAATAATTCTTAAACCATGTCATAGATACAGCAGATTTTTTAGTATTTAATAGATTATCAACTACTTCATATATGTCTCCCATGTGGACTTGGGTAATGTGGTATGGACAGGGATGCTGCATTTGCAGAAGTTCTTGAACTGAATTATTCAGCAATGCTGTTATCTTAAAGCCACTTATTTTTTTGGGCTGCTGTGGATTGTCATTCCTCTTTACTTGAGCTTTTATACTGAAAAGCATGATCACAGAAATTTGCCTTTCCATTTTGTAATTTTTTGGTTGATACAGCTTTTCATATGTACAATTGGTGGCTTGCATTTGGTAACTTTTCTTTTTTCCTAATGTGATTGGAGTTGCTTTCTGATTCCATGATTATGATAATTCAATGGCCACATCATCTGTCAATTTTTGTCATTCAGAGTGTCATGCATGTTGGCAGCATGGGATCTCAGGAATGTAATCCAATGGAGCACAAAGGACAGGATTCAGCAGTTGGCTTGATTGACTGGGATACAGAGTTGAAGCCTTCTGATGATGCAGCAGCAGCGCCAAAAAAGCAGGGGTCTACCAATGGAGGCGACAGTTCTTCTCATGAAACCTCTGCAAAGAACAATGCCCCTCTGGCTCCAAAACCAAATACTTTGGAATTTTTACTTTTTGAGTTGTCTCATCCATTAGTTGCCGGTGGTGTGTCTGAATTACCAAGCAATGCTGATCCTTCAACAGCATCTGGAGGCAATATGCCTATAAACAGTGATGCTTCAGGTATTTCATCAGCTGTGCCTCGAGGACAGATATTACCAAATGGTGCTGGTGCTTCTGAAATCACATCTGGAGGACTAATTGTGTACAGCTGTGTGTACTGTCCTGTGACTGTGTATATGTCAGCTGAGATTTTGTCACTAACATTCATGGTTATACATATCTGCAGCTTCCAACTTCAATAAATGTATCCAATGCTCATGCTTTTCAAGATGTCTCAAATCTAGCCTAAGACTCTGATTCTGGAGTTAGATCTCAGCCACATCCAGCAAAAACAAATTCTGACCAAAGAAAAGAACTTCCAGCAGTAGTTACCTCACATTCTCATAATTTTAGGTGTTTCTTGTAATCTTCTACTGATAAATGCTTAATTACTTGCAGGACCTTTTTACTGCAAGCTATTCACCATTCCTTGGTCCAGTAACTGGTTGGCAAATATGTCCCTCATGCAGCATGGGATATGGCACACAATACCACCCAAATACAATGGTACCTTCCCTGCCAGGGTGATTAAGCAGAATAAGCTTCTGCTTACATCTTGTGAAGCATAAGACACTGACAATGTTTTCAATTTGGGCTTTCTTACAGCACGTGCCAGCATATGCCACCCCAGCAAAATCAACAAATCCATTTGATCTTAATAGTGAAACCACACCGGCACAAGCCTCAGCAGTATGGATAGCAATCAAAATGATGACCCATATTTTTGATACAATTCTTGCCTTTCTTTTCCTGTGCTGTTGTCAAATGTTTAAGCTTTATAAAGTCTAATTTGTGCTTATGCAGGCATGTTGTCACTATCTCACAGCTAGAGTTGTGCTGATTAGGAATCAATTAAATAGAAAGCAGCAGAAACTGTGGATCAGAAAGCCAATGTCATCTAGGAATTTAAGAAGAATGATAAAAACCACATTATGCTAGCCAAACTATCCAGATCTAGTCATTCCTAGTGTCAAACTTCATAGTCATTTGATTAGGATGAATTTACCTGTCATGATGATATATCATACTTATGTGAGGTCATGGCGAGCCAAAATCTGTTTACTGATTGAATGAACAGAATTTTTGATTTGTCAATGAGGTGAATAATTCTGGATGCATTCTTAGGAGTCTTTTGGTTTGTCTCAGGTATAGGTGATATGGTGCACACAATGTTTCTTGTGGAGATAATGTTAAACATCATCCTCTTATTAGTAAATGGCACCTATATTATTTAGTTTGAATAACATTACTTAATAATAATAAGTTCTACTTTACATGATGAAAGAAGTTTTTTCCTAATTAGGTTCATACATTAAAATCTGATGATATTTTGAAAACATATCCATAAAGGTGTCATTGGCATGTTAATTGATGTGGCGTAGAGGATAATTGTCTTTGAGACAAGCCTTGTTTAGATTAGTGAAGTTACACAAATACACCACTTATCATTATGTTTTATTACCATTACATTGGTCAATCAATTAGAGTCATTATGTTTTATTATAAAACTTTCTTGCAACAACTTATCCACTTCTCCTTATATCACCTAATGCTTTTTAGGAGTAAAGTTGAAATTTTTTACTTTATTGGCTTATGATATGGATTAATACTAAATTTGAACCATATTTGTTGAATTTATCCTTGGCATGTCTACTAAGACCTAATTAAAGATTAATGTATTATTCTAAGAAAATTGACAATATTGTCTTTTAGTTCACCTTCAAGTTGTTTCATAATTTAGATTATTTTGTTTGGATGAAGAAGGATATGGATTAAGCCTTCAATTGAAGCTCCATATGCCTCACCTTCTAATCTAAAGTCTAGACTAGCTATATCAATAGTGGATTGCTTTCCTTTTCCTTTCATCCATGTAATTTGAATTTTATAAACTTGCTTTTGATCTCCTTTGACTTTCTTTACTCTAATTAGAGTTGAAAACTTCATTTCCAAATACTTAATGGATAAGATAGCATTTAAGACTTTCAAAATGAAAAGTGATGGACTCACCCAAAAAGTTATGGAGGAAAAACATTATTAGTTTGAACATTTCTTAAAAGTACCTCATTTTAGTAAAGAAATTAATTTAAAAGATATCCATTAAGCTCCTTATATCTACCAACACTCATTATACTTTAAACTCATAAAATATGATCTTGATAACCAAATCTTCATCGTAAGGATACTTCATTCCTTTTAAGTCTTCTGTAAAGGTGATTGTGGGACTTATAACCTTATTAGGTCATTTTCTTAAGAAATTTAGGAACTTTCTTGCATATAATTTATGGGTTATTGCACTTGTCCTTGTAAAAAGACCTCTTATTATCACATTGATCACCTTTTTGCTAGCTTGTGTTAGAGATGAGTTACTTTTAGCTTGTTATTTGTCTAATGGTAAAGTCATCCTCTCCTAACAACTATTATCATGTTTACCAATGTCTTCTTAACTATTACGTGAATTATCTTTTGAAACATATTTTTGTAACATTTTACTCTTGATCAATTCTTTAATATTATTTTTTTAAACTTTTTAAACTCATTTGTGGTATGATCATTATCACTACGAAATAATAAATATTTAAAGAGATTCAAATTTGATGGGGACAATTTAAGTGGTGTTGGCCACCTAATCAAATACTTGACCTTAATTTTCATAAAAATGTTAGCTTTTAAAATGGTTAGTATAGCATAATTTTCACCATAAAGGTTATCATATTGAAGCAAGTTATATAGTCTCATAATAATTCATCCCTTTGTTATTGGAACTTAATCAAGGAGGTTACAAGCTTTTTAGAGGTCTTTGTTACAAAATCATTACCTTCTTTAAAAAAGACAACTAATTGGGGTGTGTAGCACCCATGTTTATAAAGTCCAAGATCCTCTTTTTTTTATCTAATGTGAAATTTCATCACATTTTACCCCCATCGAATTTAACGATATTTGCATCACATATTGCCACTTACCTACTCCTTTACTTAAAACACTTGGCGATGGATATTAGATTCGGATTGAATCAATTCTAATACCACTTCTTACAAGGGATTACCTTATCCCCAATAAGTAACTTAACGAAGTGTGTAACACTTACATTTACAAGGCCTAAGATACTTTTCTTTTTATTCTGTCCCATCGAATTTGATGACATCTTCATTGCAAATTAGGTCTACCTACCTACTCTTTTACTTAAAACACTTGATAATAAACATCAGATTCAAGTTTGACCAGTTCTAATGTTACTTATCACGAGGCCATTACTTTTTCCGTAAAAGACAACATATTGGGGTGTGCAACACTTATGCTTATAAAGCCTAAGATTCCCCTTTTTCTATTCCATGTAGGATTTTATCACATTTGTCCCCACCAAATCCGATGATGTCTTTATCATAAATTAAGCTTGCCCACTTACTCCTTCGCTTAGAGTACTTGGCAATAGACATCAGATTCAAGTTGGGTCGATCCTAATATCACTTCTTATAAAGTTATTACTTTCTTTCCAAAAGGCAACCCATTAGAGTGTACAACACTTATATTTATAAGACTTAATATCTCTTTCTTTCTATTTGATGTAAAATTTCATCACATTTTTTGCTATCGAATCTATTGATGCCTTTATCACAGATCAAGCTTACTTGCCTACTCCCTTACTTAGAGTACTTGCTAATAAACATCAGATTTAGGTTAGTTTGATTTTGATATCATTTATCATAAGACATTACCTTATCCTCAAAAGATAACTTATTGAGGCATGTAGCACTAATGTTTATAAGGTCCAAGATCCCTCCTTTTTTATATGATGTAAAAGTGCATCACATTTTTGTCATTAAATCTGACAATATCTTCATTACAGATTGGATCCACCTACTTATTCTCTAACATAAAGCACTTAGTAGTGAATAATGGATTCAAGTTGAGTTAGTTATAATATCACTTAACTAGAGGCCATTACCTTCTCACTAAATAGCAATCTATTGGAGTGTGTAACACTTATATTTATAAGGTCCAAGATCCCTTACTTTTTATCTGATGTAGATCATATTTTCTCTTACCAAATCCGATGATTTGTTCATTGCAGATCAAGCCCATTTGCTTATTATCTCCCTTTGAGCACTTGGAAAAGAACATCGGATTCAAATTAAGCTGGTTATAATATCACTTATCATAAATTCATTATCTTTTCCCTAAAAAGCAACTAATTAAGATATACAACAATTACATTTTTAAGACTCAAGATCCCTTTCTTTTTATTTGATATAGGATTTTATCACATTATCCCTCATCGAATCTGACAACGTCTTCATTGTGAATTTAACTTATTTACCTACTCTTTTATTTAGAGCACTTATCAATAAACATCAAATTCAAGTCTGATGGGTTCTAATATCACTTGTCATAAGGCTATAACTTTCTTCCTAAAATGTAACTTATTAGGGTGTGTAACACTTATGGTTATAAAGTCCTAGATTCCCTTTTTCAATTTGATGAAAAATTTCATCCCATTCTCTTCTACTAAATCTGACATCTTTATTACAAATTGGGTTGTCTGCCTATTTTTTCACTTAAAGTACTTAATAGCAAACATTAAATTTGAGTCAAGCCAATCTTAATACTACTTATCACAAAATCATTACCTTCTCCCTAAAAGGTAATCTATTAAGGTGTGCAACACTTAAGTTTATAAGGCCCAAAATTCCCTTCTTTCTATATAATGTAAAATTTCATCACATTTTTTCTTACTGAATCTAATTATGTCTTCATCGTAAATTGGGCCTGCCTACCTACTCCCTTTCTTAAAGCACTTGGTAGCGAACATCAGATTTAAATAAGGTTGATTCTAATACTATTTGTTATGAGGAATTACCTTTTTTCAAAAAGGTAACTTATTGAGATATATAACACCTATGTTTATAAGGCCCAAAGTCTCCCTCTTTCTATCTGATGTAAGACTCTATTACATTCTTTCTTACCGAATCTAACAACATTTTAGTTGCACTACCTCTTTTAAAGTATTTAGTGGTAGATATTAAATTTAAGTTAGACTGATTCTGATACACTTTATCACAAGATCACTCCCTTCCAAAAAGAAACCTAATGGGATATGTAACACATATATTTATAAAGTCCAAGATTCCCTTATTTTTATCTAATGTACAATTCTATTACATTCTCTTCCACTGAATTTGATGAAGTCTTTATCGTAAATCAGGCCCACTTACCTACAAACTTGCTTAGAGCAGTTGGCGATGGACATCAGATTCGGATTGAGTTAGTTTTGATACCATTTATACATTACCTTTTTCTCAAAGGGCAAATTATCAGGGTATGCAACAACTATGTTTATAAAGTCTACAATCCCCCTCTTTTTATTCAATATAAGATTTCATCACATTCTTTCTCACTAAATTTGACGACGTCTTCTCCACTATGTTTATAAAACTTAAGATCTTTCTTTTTTTATTTGATGTAGGATTCTATCACATTCACCCCTACCGAATCTGACAATGTCTTCATCACATATTGAGCTCGTTTGCGTACTACTTCCTTTTGAGCACTTGGAAAAGAACATCAGATTCAGATTAGGTTGATTTATTACCACTTGTCACAGTCATTATCTTTTCCTTAAAAAACAACTAATTAGGGTGTGTAACAATTACATTTTTAAAGTTCAAGATCCCTTTCTTTCTACTCGATATAGGATTGCATCATATTATTCTCCATCAAATTTGACGTCTTTATCACGAATTAGGCCTATTTGGCTACTCCTTTACTTAGACCACTTGTCAACAAACATCAAATTTAGGACTGACTAGTTTTGATACCACTTATCACGAGATGATAACCTTTTTCCCAAAAGGCAACTTATTAGGTTGTACAGTACTTATGATTATAAAGCCCAAGATTTCCTTATTTCAATTTGATGAAGGATTTTATCCCATTCTCTCCTACGGAATTTGACATCTTCATCATAGATTGGGCTACCTACCTACTCTCTCACTTAGAGCACTTAGTAGCAAATATCAAATTTGAGCTGAGATAATCCTAATACCATTTATCACGAAATCATTATCTTCTTTCCAATGGGTAACCTATTAAGGTATGTAGCACTTAATTTTATAAAGTTTAAAATCTGCCTATTTCTTTCTGATGTAAAATTCCATTACATTCTTCCTTACTGAATTTAATGACATATTCATCACAAATTAGGCCTGCTTACCTACTCCCTCTTTTAGAGCACCTAGCAGTGAACATCAAATTTGAATAAGGTCAATTCTAATATCATTTGTCATAAGAAATTATCTTTTTCTAAAAAGGTAACTTATTAAGGTGTGCAGCACCTACGTTTATAAGGTCAAATGTCTCCCTTTTTTTATTTGATCTAAGACTCTATTACATTTTTTTTACCAAATCCAACAACCTTTTCGTCGCGAGTAGGGCTCACTTACCTACAACTTCATTTAAAGCACTTGGTCGCAGATATCAAATTTATGTTAAACTAATTCTGATACCCTTTATTACAACATCCATGCCTTTCTCCAAAAAGTAACCTAATAAGGTATGCAACACATATTTTTATAAGGCCCAAGATTCTCTTGTTTCTATTTAATGTAGCATTCCATTACATTCTCGTCCATTGAATCTGATGACGTTTTCATTGTAGATCAGGCTCGCTTGCCAACGACCTTACTTAAAGCACTTAGTGGCGGACATCAGATTCAAATTGAGTAAGTTTTGATACCATTTATTACAAAGACATTACTTTTTCCTTAAAAAGCAAACTATTAAGGTGTGCAACACCTATATTTATAAGGTCTACAATCTTCCTTTTTCTATTCAATATAGGATTCCATCACATTCTTCCCTTACCGAATATGATGTCTTCTTCATGAATTAGGCCTACTTGCTTATTCTTTTGCTTAAAGCACTTAGTGATAAATATCAAATTTGAGTCTAGTCGAATTTGATACCGCTAATTATAATGTCATTCCTTTTTCTCCAAAAGGTAACCTATTGGGATTTGCAACACTTATATTTATAAGACCCAAGATCTCTCTTTCTATTTAATGTAAGATTCCATCACATTCACCTTCTATTGAATATGACGACGTCTTCCTTGCAGATTGAGCTCGCCTACTTACTACCTCCCTTTAAACAATTGGAAAAGAACATCAGATTCAAATTACGTTGGTTATGATACCACTAGTCATAAAGTCATTATCTTTTCCCTAAAAAGCAATTAATTAGGGTGTGCAACATTACGTTTTTAAGGTTCAAAATACCTTTCTTTCTACTTGATATAAAATTCCATCATATTATTCCCCATCGAACCTGATGATGTCTTCATTGCAGATTGGGCCTATTTATCTTCTTCTTTACTTAGAGTACTTATCAACAAACATCAGATTCAGGTTTGACCAATTATGATACTAATTGTCACGAGACCATAACCTTCTCTCCAAAAGGTAACTTATTAGGGTGTGTACCACTTAGAGTTATAAAGTTCAAGATTCCTTTCTTTCAATTTAATGAAGAATTCCATCATATTCTTTTCCACCAAAGTTGACAATATCTTTATCATAGATTGGGTCGCCTGCCTACTTTTTCACTTAGAGCACTTTGTAGCAAATATCAAATTTAAACCAAGCTGATTCTAATACCACTTATCACAATACCATTTTCTTATCTCCAAAATGTAACATATTGAGGTACGCAGTATTTAAGTTTAAAAGGCCTATAATGCCCTTCTATCTATATGATGTAAAATTTAATCACAATCTTTCTTATTGAATCTAACGACTTCATCGTAAATCGGGTCTGCCTACCTATTCCCTTTCTTAGAGCACTTGGCGGCAAATATTAGATTTGAATAAGGTCAATTTTAATACCATTTGTCATGAGAAATGACCTTTTCCCAACAACACTGATGTTTATAAAGCTTAAGATCTCATTCTTTCTATTTGATGTAAGACTATCACATTTTTTTTCTAGCAAATTCGACAACATTTTTATCACAGATAAGTCCTATCTACCTACTGTCTTATTTAAAAATATTGAATTTAGGTTAGACTGATTCTGATACCCTATGTCACAAAATCATTACCTTCCTCCAAAAAGCAACTTAATGAGATATATAACACATACATTTATAAGGCCTAAGATTCCTTTGTTTCTATTTAATATAAGATTTCATTATATTCTCTTCCACTAAATCCAATGACGTCTTCACCATAGATCGAGCCTGCTTACCTACTATCTTACTTAGAGCATTTGGCAGCGGACATCAGATTTGGGTCGAATCAGTTTTGGTACTATTTGTTATAAAGACATTACCTTTTTCTTAACTGGCAAACTATCGAGGTGTGCAACACCTACGTTTATAAGGTCTACAATCTCCCTTTTTCTATTCAATATAAGATTCCATTACATTTTCTCCACTGAATCCGATGACGTCTTCTTCTCAAATCAAGCCCACTTACTTATTCTTTCGTTTAAATCACTTAGCAATAAATATTGGATTTGAGTCTAGCTAAATTTAATACCACTAATTATGATTTCGTTCCCTTTTTTTTCAAAAGGTAACCTATTAGGATATGCAACACTCATGTTTATAAGACCTAAGATCTCTTTCTTTCTATTTGATGTGAGATTCCATCACATTCACCCCCACCAAATCTGACGACGTCTTCATTACAAATTAAGCCTACCTATTACTCCCTTGCATAGAGCATTTAGTGGTAGACATTGGATTCAAGTCAAGTTGGTCTTTATACCATTTCTCACGAGGCCATTACCATCTCCTAAAAAAGTAACCTATTGTGTTATGCAGCACTTATAAGGCTTAAGATCATCCTCTTTTATCCAATGTAGAATTTCATCATATTCTCTCTTATTGAATTTGACGAAGTCTTCATCATAGATCACGCCCACTTACCTACTCCTTTGCTTTAAGTACTTGACAAGGGACATCAAATTCGAATCAAGCTAATTTTGATACCACTTGTCACAAAGCATTACCTTCTCCCTAAAAGGTAACTTATTAAGGTGTGCAACACTTACCTTAATGTCGAATTCTATCATATTCTTCCTTCCCGAATCTAAAGATGTCTTCGTTATAAATTGGGCCTACCTGTTTACTTCCTAGTTTAAAGAACTTAGCAATAGACATTGGATTCAAATTGGGCTGATCCTTATACCATTTATCACGAACGTTACCTTCTCCCTAAAAGGTAACATATTGATGGGTGCAACACTTACCTTTATATGGCCCAAAATCCCCTTTTTTCTATTTGATGTAGAATTTTATCACATTCTTTCCTACCAAATAAAAACGTCTCTATTACAAATCGGGCCCATCTGCTTACTCCCTTATTCAGAGCACTTAGCAACAAATATCAGATTTAGGTTAGGTTAATCTTCATACGACTTGTCACAAGCCATTACCTTTTTCCCAAAAGATAACTTCTTAAAGTGTGCAACATTTACATTTATAAGGTTCAAGATCTCCCTCTTTCTATCCAATATAAAATTCCATTACATTTTTTCCCACAGAATCTAACAATATATTTATTGTGAATTAGCCCCACCTACCTACTTTATCACTTATAATACTTGGTAATAGATATCAAAATTGGATCTGACCAGATCTAATACCACTAATCAGGAGGCAATTTCTTTTTCCCTAAAAGGTAATCTATTAGAGTATATGACATTTATATTTATAAGGCTTAACATCTCTCTCTTTATATTTAATGTAGGATTTCATAACATTCACTCTCACTGAATCTAACAATGTCTTCATCGCAGATGGAGTCTGCTAGCCTACTATTTTGCTTAAAACACTTAGAGATAAATATTAAATTCGAGTCGAGTCGATCTTGATACCATTTCTTATAAGACCATTATTTTCTCCCCAAAAAGTAATCTATTGTGATATGCAATACTTACATTTATAAGGTCCAAGATCCTTCTCTTTCTAACTGATGTAGAATTTCATCATATTCTTCCTTACTAAATTTAACGATGTCTTCTTCACGAATTGAGCTTACCTACCTACTCCCTTGTTTAAAGCACTTGGTATGGGACATTAAATTCAAGTCAAACTGGTTCTAATATCAATTGTCATGAGGCATTACCTTTTCTCCAGAAAGTAACTTATTGGGGCGTGTAGCACTTATGTTTATATGGCTCAAAATCTCCCTTTCTCTATCCAATGTAGAATTTTATTACATTCTTCCCTACTGAATTTAACGTCTTCGTCACAAATCGAACTTGCTTACCTACTCCCTTGTTTAAAGCACTTGGTAGAGGAAATTGAATTTGAGTTGAACTGCTTCTAATATTAATTGTCATGAGGCATTACCTTTTCTCTAAAAAGTAACCTATTGAGGTGTTTAACACTTACATTTATATAGTCCAAAATCTCCTTTTTTCTATCCAATGTAGAATTGCATTAATTTCTTCCCTACCAAATTTGACGACATCTTTGTCACGAATTAACCCCACCTGCTTATTTTCTCACTTAAAGCACTTAGCAGCAGACTTCAGATTCGGGTCGAGCTAATCCTTATACCACTTGTCATAAGGAATTAACTTATTCGTAAAAGATAGCTTATTAGAGTGTGCAACACCTACACTTATAAGGCCCAAGATCACCTTTTTTCCATTCAATATAGAATTTCATCACATTCTCTTCCACTGAATCTAATGACATCTTTATCGCAAATTGAACCCATTTGCTTAAAGGTAACTAATTAAAGTATGTAGCACTTATGTTTATAAAGCCTAAAATCTCCTTATTTCTATTTGATGTAAGATTTCATCACATTCTCCTTTACTAAATCTAACGATGTCTTCGTCGCGAATCAACCCCACCTGCTTACTTTTTTGCTCAAAGCACTTGATGGCAAACATCAAATTCGTGTCAAGTCAATTTTGATATCACTTGTCACAATGCATTACCTTCTTCCTAATAAATAACATATTTGAGTGTACAACACTTACGTTTATAAGGTCCAAGATCCTCCTTTTTGTATCTAATGAAGAATTTCATCACATTCTCGTCTACCACTTATCACAAGGTCATTACCTTTTTATAAAAGGTAACATATTGGTGTTTACAGTACTTATATTTATATGTTTCAAGATCTCTTTCTTTCTATTCAATGAAAAATTTCATAACATTCTACCTCACTAAATATAAAAACATCTTTATCATAGATCAAACTTACCTGCCTATGACCTCATTTAAAGTACTTGGCGGTGGGACATTAGGTTCAAGTCAAGCTAGTTATAATACCACTCATCACGAGGTCATTACCTTCTCCTTAAAAAGCAAGCTATTGAGGTGTGCAACGCCTATATTTATAAGATACAAGATCTCTCTCTTTCTATTCAACATAAGATTCCATCACACTCTCACCTATCAAATACAATGATGTCTTCATCGTGCATCAAGCACACCTACCTACTTATTTTACTTAGAACATTTGGCGACAAATATCTTATTCGAGTTCAGCCATTTTTGATATCATTTGTTATTAGGCATTACCTTCTCTCCAAAAGGTAACTTGTTGGAATGTGTAGAACCTACGTTTATATGGTTTAAAATCTCCTTCCTATCCAATGCAAACTCCATTATATTCCCTCATACTAAATATAATGATATCTTTATCGTGGATCAAGTTTGTCTGCTTACTCCATTGCTTAGAGCACTTAATAGCAAACACCAGATTCAAGTTAGGTCAATTTTGATCACTTGTCGTGAGTCTTTATCTTCTCCCCAAAAAGTAACCTATTAAGGTATGCAACACTTATGTTTATAAAGCCCAAAATCCCTCTCTTTCTATCTAATGTAGAATTCCATTACATTCTCCCCTTCTAAATTTGACAATGTCTTCATCATAAATCAAGCTTACCTACCTGCTCTCTCACTTAGAGCACTTAGTGACTAATAATAGATTCAATTTAGACCAATTTTGATGTCACTTGTTATGAGGTCATTTCCTTCTTACTAAAAGATAATCTATTAAAGTATACAGTACTTACACTTATAAGGCCTAAGATCCCCCTTCTTTTCTCCAATATAGGATTTTGTCACATCTTTGCTCACCGAATCCAATGTCTTCATCACAGATCAAACCCACCTGCCTACTCCTTTACTTAGAATACTTAACAGCAAATATCCAATTCAAATTAAGCAAATTCTAATACCGCTTATCACGAGGTCATTACATTCTTCTTAAAAGGTAACCTATTAAAGTGTGCAGCACCTATACTTATAAAGTTCAACATCCCCTTCCTTTTATCTAATATAGGATTTCATCACATTTTCACTCATTGAATCTGATAACATCTTTATCGTAGATCAGGCTTACCTACCTACTCCCTCACTGAGAGCACTTAGTGGCAAATATCAAATTTGAATAAAGCTGATTTTGATACCATTTATTATTAAGTCATTACCATTTTTTTCCTAAAAGGTAATCTATTAGAGTGTGTAGCACCTATGGTTATAAGGTCCATGATTCTCCCTTTTATATTCGATGTAAGATTTCATCACATTCTCCTTACCACATTTAACCACGTTTCCATTGCAAATCGAACTCTCCTACCTACTTCATTACTTAAAGCAATTGGTAGCAAACATCGGATTCGAAAATGGTCGATTCTAATACCATTTGTTACAAGATATTACCTTGTCCTCAAAAGGTAATCTATTGAAATATGCAAAACCTATGATTATAAGGTTGAAGATCTCTATCTTTCCATCCGATGTGGGATTTCATCACATTCTTTCACACCAAATTTGATTACATCTTTATTACAGATCGAGCATACTTGCCTACTTCCTCACTTAAAGCACTTGACGACAGACATCGGATTCAAGTTGGGCCAATTTTGATACCACTTATCACGATGCATTACCTTCTCCCCAAAAGATAACCTATTGAAATGTGCAATACTTACACTGTAAGGCCTAAGATCTTTATCTTTCTATTCGATGTAGGATTCTATCACATTCTCTCTTATCGGATCCAACAATGTTTTTATCACAAATCAGACCCTCCTTTCTACTCCCTCTCTTAGAGCACTTGGTGATAGACATTGGATATAGGTCCAATCAGTTTTGATACTGCTTATTACAAGGTCATTACCTTTTTTCCTAGGAAATAGCTTATTGGATCTACAACACTTATATTTATAAGGTTCAACATCTCTTTCTTTTTATTTTATGTAAGATTTTATCACATTCTCTCCCACCAAATTTAACGACATTTTCATCGCAGATTGAGTCTGCCTACCTCATCACTCGCTTAAAGCACTTGGCGACAAACATCGAATTCGAGTCATGTTGGTCCTAATACCACTTATCATGGTCCATTATCTTTTTCCCAAAAGATAACATATTATGATGTGCAGCATTTATATTTGTAAGGTCCAAAATCTCCCTCTTTCTATCTGATGTAGAATTTCATCACATTCTCCCCTATTGAATATAATAACATCCTCATCGTGCATTGAGTCTACCTATTTATTCTCTAGCTTATAGGACTTAGCAATAAACATTGAATTCGAGTTAAGTTGATTTTGATACCATTTCTTATGAAGCATTGTCTTTTCCTCAAAAGGTAATATATTAAGATGTGTAGCATCTACATTTATATGGTACAAGATATCCCTTTTTGTAATCGATGTAAAATTTTATCACATTATCTCCTACCGAATCTAATGACATCTTTGTCATGGATAAGACCCAGATGCCTACTCCTCCCTTAAAGCACTTAGTAATAAACATTAAATTTAAGTTGGATCGATTATAATACCATTTGTCACAAGGTATTACCTTTTCCCTAAAATGATAACCTATTAAAGTGTACTACACTATGTTTATAAGATTCAAAATTTCCTTTTCTCTATACAAAATAAGATTCCATCACATTATCTCCCATGGAATCTAACATCTTCATAGCCAATCGCAACCTCTTGCCTGCTCCTTCGCTTAAAATACTTGGCAATGAACATTAAATTTAGGTCAAGATAGTTTTTATACTATTTGTTATGAGGTCATTACCTTCTTCCTAAAAGATAACTTATTCAAATTTGCAGTACCTACATTTATAAGGCTGAAAATCCCATTCTTTCTATTTGATGTAAGATTTTATCACATTCTCTCATACCAAATTTGACTATATTTTCATCATAAAGTCGAGTCGATTCAGCTACCACTTGTCATGAAACTATTACCTTTTACTAAAAGACAACCTATTAAGGTGTATAGTACTTATATTTATAAAACACAAGGTCTCTCTCTTTCTATCTGATGTAGGATTCTATCACCTACTCCTTCACTTAGAACATTTGGTAGCAGACATCAGATTAGGGTCAGGTCGATTCTATGACCACTCATCTATTCTGATGTGCAACACTTATATTTATCAAGTATAAGATCTCTCTCTTTATATCTAATTTAAGATTCCATCACATTTTCCTCTACTAAATCTGACGATGCCTTCTTCGCAGATCAAGCTTACCTACCTAATCCCTTACTTAGAGCATTTGACAACAAATATCAAATTCAGATTGGGTTATTTTTTATACCATTTATCACATGGTATTACCTTCTCAACAAAAGTTAACCTATTTGAGTATACAACACTTACATTTGTAAGGCCTAAAAGCCTTCTTGCTGAGCTCTTATTGGAGTATTACAACTTAAGCTCACCTATCTATTCCCTTGCTTAGAGCACTTAGCAGTAGACATCGAATTTAGGTCAAGCCAATTCTAATACCACTTGTCACAAGGCATTACCTTTTTTCCAAAAGGTAACCTACTGAATTATATATCACTTATATTTGTAATGCCCAAAATCCCCCTTTTTTTTTATTCGATATTGGATCCCATTACATTCTCTTGCACTAAATCCAACAATATCTTCGTCATGGATGAGACCTACCTACATACTTCCTCGCTCAAAGTACTTGGTGACAGACATTGAATTTGGATCCAGCCAATTCTAATATTGTCTATCACAAGGTCATTACCTTCCTCTCAAAAGGTAACTTATTATGGTGTGCAATACTTATATTTAAAAGGTTCAAAATTTTCTTTTTCTATCCAATGTAGGATTTCATCACATTCTCTCCCACTAAATCCAACGTCTTCATTGCAGATCGAGCTCACCTGCCTACTCCCTCAGTTAGAGCACTTGGCAGTGAATATCGAATTTGAGACAAACTGATTTTGATACCACTTGTCATATGGTCATTACATTTTTTCTAAAAGGTAACCTATTAAGGTATGCAGTACCTACATTTATAAGGTCCTAAATTTTCCTTTTTTTATTTGATATAAGATTTTTTCACATTCTACCACACCAAATTTGATGACATTCTCCCTATGGATCATTCTTGCTTGCCTACCCCCTTGCTTAAAGCACTTGGCAACAGACACTTAATTTGGTTTTAACTAGTTCTAATAACACTTGTCACAAGATCATTACCTTTTCCCCAAAAGATAACTTATCGGAGTGTGTAGCACTTATGTTTAAAAGACCTAATATCTCCACTTTTCTATCTAATGTAAGATTCTATCACATTCTCCTTCACTGAATCTGACATTTTTATTGTAAATTAGGCCCGCTTGCCTAATCCCTCACTTAAAGTACTTGACAGTAAATATCATATTCAAGTCAGGCCAATTCTAATATCACTTGTCACGAAGTCATTACCTTCTCTCCAAAAGGCAACCTATTAGGATTATCACCACTTATGTTGATAAGGCCCAAGATCCTTATAATTTTATTCAATGTAAAATTTCATCACATTCTCCCTTATTAAATCTAACAACATCTTCATCATAAATCAGCTCTACTTGTCTACTTCTTTGCTTAGAGCCATCAGTAGCAAACATCAAATTCCAGTCAAGCTAATTTTAATACTAGTCATCAAGCATTACCTTCTTTCCAAAAGGTAACTTATTAAGGTATGCAGTACCAAATTTTATAAAGGTTAAAATCCTCTTCTTTCTATTTGATATAGGATTCAATGATATTTTTCCCCACCAAATCCACCGACATCTTCATTTATTACAGATCAAGTTTACTTGCCTACTCTCTCACTTAGAATACTTAGCGACAGATATCAAATTCAGATTGGACTAGTTCTGATACCCCTTGTTACAAGATCATTACCGTTTACCCCAAATGTAACCTATTGAGGTATATAGTACTTACATTTATAAAACTTAAGATTCTTCTCTTTCTATCTGATATAGGATTCCATCACATTCTCCCCCACCAATTCTAATGACATCTTGATTACAAATTGGACTCGCTTACCTACTATTTCACTTAAAGCACTTGGCAACAAACATCAGATTTAGGTTAGGTTGGATACCACTTGTGATAAGGTCATTATCTTCTCCCCAAAAGATAAACTATTAGGGTGTGCAACACCTATATTTATAAGGCCTAAGATCTCCCTCTTTATATTCAATATAGGCTTTTATCACATTCTCTCCTATTAAATCCAATGACATCTTTATTGCAGATTAGGCCCACTTGCCTACTACCTTACTTAAAGTACTTGGCGATGAACATTAGATTTAGGTTAGGGTAGTTTTGATACTACTTGTCAAAAGGTCATTACCTTCTTTCCAAAAGATAACCTATTAGGATGTGCAACACTTACATTTATTAAGTCTAAGATCTCCCTCTTTCTACTTGATATAAGATTCCATCAAATTCTTCCCTATCGAATCTGACATCTTCATTATAGATCGAGTTTGCTTACCTACTACCTTGCTTAAAACACTTAGTGATAAACATCGAATTCAGGTTGGGTTGGTTCTAATACTACTTATCACAAAACTATTACTTTCTTCCCAAAATAGTTTAGGATTCCATCATATTCTTTCCTACCGAATCCAATGATGTCTTTATCATAGTTTGAGCCTGCGTGCCTATTACCTCACTCAAAGTACTTAACGGCAGACATTGGATTCAAGTCGGGTCAATTCTAATACCATTTGTTACATAGTCATTACCTTCTTCCCAAAAGGCAATCTATTTCGATATATGACACTTTTGTTTATCAAGTTCAAGACTTTCTATCCAATATAGGATTCCATCACATTCTTCCTTATCGAATCCAACAACGTCTTCATCATAAATCAGGCCCATTTGCCTACTACTTCACTTAAAGCACTTAACAGTAAACATTGGATTTGGGTTTGGCCAATTATAATATCACTTATCATGAGGTCATTTCCTTCTCCCCAAAAAGTAACTTATTAAGGTGTGCAACACTTATATTTAAAAGGTTCAAGATCTCTATCTTTTTATATCTAATGTAGGATTCTATCACATTCTCCCTCACAAAATCTAACTTCTTCATCATAAATTAGTCTCATTGCCTACTCCCTCACTCAGAGCACTTAGCAATGGACATTAAATTTGGGTTAGGTTGGTTCTGATACACCTTATTATGAGGCATTACCTTCTCCCTAAAAGGTAACTTATTAAGGTGTATAACGCCTACATTTATAAAGCCCAAGATCTTCCGCTTTTTATCTAATGTAAGATTCTATCACGTTCTTCCCCACTAAATCTGATAAATTCTTTATTATAAATCGAGCCTACTTGCTTACTCTGTCACTTAGAGCACTTGGCAGTGGACATTAGATTCAAGTTAGGCTAGTTTTAATACTACTTATCACGATGTCATTACCTTCTTTCTAAAAGATAACTTATTAGAATGTGTAACTCCTATATTTATAAGGCCCAAGATCTCCCTTTTTCTATTCGACATAAGATTCCATCACATTCTCTTGCACCAAATTTGATGACGTCTTCATCGTAGATCAAGTCTACTTGTCTGCTCCCTTACTTAAAGTACTTGGCAACAAATATCAAATTATGGTCAAATTAGTTTTAATACCACTTATCACAATTTCATTACCTTCTTCCCAAAAGGTAATTTATTAGGATATATAACACTTATTTTTAAAAGGCCCAAGATCTTCCTTTTTTTATTTAATGTAAAATTTCATCACATTTTTTCCCACAGAATCCAACAATGTCTTCATTGTAGATCGGGTCCACCTACCTACTCCTTCACTTGGAGTACTTAGCAATGACATCTTTGTTGCAGATCAAGCCCACCTTCCTTCTCCTTTACTTAGAGCACTTGGCAACGGAGATTATATTCGAATCAAATCAATCCTAATACCACTTATCATAAGGTTATTACCTTCTCCTCAAAAGGCAACCTATTAAGGTATGTAGCATTTACATTTATAAGGCCCAAGATCCCCTCTATATTTAATGTAAAAATTCATCACATTCTCCCTTACTGAATTTGACGATATCTTCTTTGCGGATCAGGCTCACTGCCTACTTCCTCACTTGGAGCACTTAACAGTGGACATTTAATTCAAGTCAGACTAATTTTAATACCACTTGTTACAAGACATTACTTTCTTCCCAAAAGGTAACTTATTAGGGTATACAATATTTACGTTTATAAAGCCTAATATCTCTTTTTTTTTTCTATCTAATGTAAGATTCCATTACATTTTTTTTCACTGTATTTAATGATATCTTTTTCACAGATTAGGCTTATTTGCCTAATCCTTCCCTTAAAGCACTTAGTGGTGGACATCGATTTAGGTTGAGCTAGTTCTAATACTACTTGTTATAAGGCTATTACCTTCTCTCCAAAATGCAACCTATTAGGGTGTACAACATTTACATTTATAAAAACTAAGATCCCCATCTTTCTATTTGATGTAAGATTCCATCACATTTTCCCCACTAAATTCGACAACGTTTTCATTGCATATTGGGCCCGCCTACTTACTAAGTTGCTTAAAGAACTTGGTAGCAAACATCAAATTTGGTTTATGCCAATTTTAATACCACTTATTACAAGGTCATTATCTTTTTTCTAAAAGGCAACCTACTAGAATGTGCAGTGCCTACATTTGTAAGGTCCAAGATGCCCTTTTTTCTATATGATGTAGGATTTTATCATATATTGCTTATAATAAATCTAGTTATGAATTGTTTACTACGTTATTATAAACTAGAGATGGAATAAAAATAGATGTTTGTATACCATCTCTTAACAGGTTCTAGTGCTCATTAAAGCTTTACATAATGTAGCCTTAGATGCATTGTGAAGGAGCATTAACATACAAAACTTGTTATAATGGTTCATAGGGTCAATAATGTCATCATAAGGGTCCAAACCAAGCATTTTGAACCTTTTCTACATAGGTAATACATTAGTCTTATCAAAAGTGTCTTCATATAGCAAAAAGTTACCTTTTTTCTCTGCTTTATAGTAAGGCCACTTGATGCATTAAGTGTTTTTATTACTTAGCCATTTCACTATCTTCATATATTGCTTATTGGATTTTAATCTGAGTTAACTCTTGTACCTGTGGTGTTAAAAGGGGAAATTGCTAACTTACTAATATTAGAAATCACTAATGATTATTAATAAGGCTTTCAATGAGGGGAAAAAGAAAGTCTTTAACCACAAATCCATTTAAGGGAGGCTTATGCTATGTCATTAGCCTCGCTAATTGGATTATTCTTTATATGCTCTCCCTTTTTAAAAGCCTTAATACACTATTCTTCTAGTGTATTGGTAAAAAATGCCATCAATGATCATCTTTTCTCAAGTTAGCAATGTTGGTTCTAGTACAAGTTACAACTATTAACACTAAGGCGAGATATTGGTCTTACATGGCATAAAACTAACCCATAAACGTTGTAACTTAATTATTTATTGTTGGGCTAAAGGTTACAAATAGGGAAAATGGGGAAGATGGATGAAGGCTTAGACAAGGGGAGCCCTTAGCTATAACCATAATAAGGATAACTTACATGAGTCACAAGCATAAGAATGAAAAAAAGGAGAATATTGAAATAAAAAGAAAGCACATACGTTTCATTCTCATACATAACATTAAAAAATGATAAGGTTTGTCATCAATTGAATTAGCTCAATAGCTCCTACAAGATAAAAAGAGGCCATAAAGTGCTAGGCTAGTGCTGAGCATTGGTACTTAATTGCTTAAATTAGTAAAAAGCTCTTGAAGAAGATAAAAAAAAATAGCTTAGAGAGTAAGGAAGAAAAAGGGATTGCTTAAGCCTTTGGGGGTTAACGGTATTTATAAGCCTTTTGGTGGATTCCTATTGGTTCATGAGCATGAAGTGCATTTAATAGGAACGTGCTTAAAGTACTACATGTAGGCTTAAATTGTTAGCTAACTAGGTTGTAAAGTTAGTAATGAATGACATCATTATAAGTATGCCTACAGAGGTGGTAATTCCTAACCAACAGTACTTATTTGGGTGTAACTAATGAGGTGCATTTTACTGAAAATATAGTGGAGTCTGGACTTATGAGTTTAATTTTAAAGAGGTCTTGCACTTATGTCAATAAGGTTTGCAAATATGAATGATATTGGCTATTGTTTCTCAGAGCTTTGGTTTTGTTTTACAGCTTGAATTTCTTTTCATATAGAGAGCAAGGCAGATTTATTTCAAAGATTGGGATTCCCGGCGCAATTCTTATCCAGATGGCAGGTTGTTATACCTATGTATGCAGCAGGGCTGTGTTTGTTTTGTAAAATTTTTTAATTTCTGCTAATTTACAGATTTTCTTTCAGTAATCTTCACAGGCTTAGGGATTTTATCAAGCATGTTTATGTGGATAGAAAATACAGCGGTGAGAGAAATCATGAGAGGCTCCCAAAGCTGAGATTGGTAAACACCCTAAAATATACCTCTTATACACCCACATTATTTTTGTTATTTTTTCCTGCCTTGGAGTTTTTTCTTATTCATATCTGCAGCTTTCAACCTCCTAGTCAAAAGTTTGGGAATACCGGAAAATCTGTCGAGTCTTTCCCTTATTGTTCTGGTGTCCATTTTACAGAGTGACATGGAAGAAACCTATGAAAGCAGGAATCCACGTGGATCTAGGAGTCCAAATTATGAGGACAGAAGGGAACAAGGTGAAACACTTTCTGCTGGTGGACGTTATTCCAAAGAAAGAAGCCCTCCTTGTTCCCTAGAATATCCAAGACATGGAGGTTTGAAGAAGAGTGCTGCCCACTTTGAAGTTGTTGATGACAGGTTTCGTGATGACAGGGTTCAGAGTGGCAGGCATCCTAATAGCAACAGGCTTTTGCATAGAGATTCTGGGGCTTCTAGCAGCTCTCCTGACCATCATAAGTGCATGGACCAGTCCAGCTTTCCTGTGGTACACTCTCTTAGAGATGTTTTGGTTATCAAGATCATATTTTATGAGTTTAAAGTATAATGAGTGTTGGTAGATATAAGGAGCTTAATGGATATCTTTTAAATTAATTTCTTTACTAAAATGAGGTACTTTTAAGAAATGTTCAAACTAATAATGTTTTTCCTCCATAACTTTTTGGGTGAGTCCATCACTTTTCATTTTGAAAGTCTTAAATGCTATCTTATCCATTAAGTATTTGAAAATGAAGTTTTCAACTCTAATTAGAGTAAAGAAAGTCAAAGGAGATCAAAAGCAAGTTTATAAACTTCAAATTACATGGATGAAAGGAAAAGGAAAGCAATCCACTATTGATATAGCTAGTCTAGACTTTAGATTAAAAGGTGAGGCATATGGAGTTTCAATTGAAGGCTTAATCCATATCCTTCTTCATCCAAACAGAATAATCTAAATTATGAAACAACTTGAAGGTAAACTAAAAGACAATATTGTCAATTTTCTTAGAATAATAAATTAATCTTTAATTAGGTCTTAGTAGACATGCCAAGGATAAATTCAACAAATATGGTTCAAATTTAGTATTAATCCATATCATAAGCCAATAAAGTAAAAAAAAAATTTCAACTTTACTCCAAAAAAGCATTAGGTGATATAAGGAGAAGTGGATAAGTTGTTGCAAGCAAGGTTTATAATAAAACTTAATTACTCTAATTGATTGACCAATGTAATGGTAAAAAAACATAATGATAAGTGGTGTATTTGTGTTAACTTCACTAATCTAAACAAGGCTTGTCTCAAAGACAATTATCCTCTACGCCACATCAATTAACATGCCAATGACACCTTTATGGATATGTTTTCAAAATATCATCAGATTTTAATGTATGAACCTAATTAGGAAAAAACTTCTTTCATCATGTAAAGCAGAACTTATTATTATTAAGTAATGTTATTCAAACTAAATAATATAGGTGCCATTTACTAATAAGAGGATGATGTTTAACATTATCTCCACAAGAAACATTGTGTGCACCATATCACCTATACGTGAGACAAACCAAAAGACTCCTAAGAATGCATCCAGAATTATTCACCTCATTGACAAATCAAAAATTCTGTTCATTCAATCAGTAAACAGATTTTGGCTCGCCATGACCTCACATAAGTATGATATGTCATCATGACAGGTAAATTCATCCTAATCAAATGACTATGAAGTTTGACACTAGGAATGACTAGATCTGGATAGTTTGGCTAGCATAATGTGGTTTTTATCATTCTTCTTAAATTCCTAGATGACATTGGCTTTCTGATCCACAGTTTCTGCTGCTTTCTATTTAATTGATTCCTAATCAGCACAACTCTAGCTGTGAGATAGTGACAACATGCCTGCATAAGCACAAATTAGACTTTATAAAGCTTAAACATTTGACAACAGCACAGGAAAAGAAAGGCAAGAATTGTATCAAAAATATGGGTCATCATTTTGATTGCTATCCATACTGCTGAGGCTTGTGCCGGTGTGGTTTCACTATTAAGATCAAATGGATTTGTTGATTTTGCTGGGGTGGCATATGCTGGCACGTCATGTAAGAAAGCCCAAATTGAAAACATTGTCAGTGTCTTATGCTTCACAAGATGTAAGCAGAAGCTTATTCTGCTTAATCACCCTGGCAGGGAAGGTACCATTGTATTTGGGTGGTATTGTGTGCCATATCCCATGCTGCATGAGGGACTTATTTGCCAACCAGTTACTGGACCAAGGAATGGTGAATAGCTTGCAGTAAAAAGGTCCTGCAAGTAATTAAGCATTTATCAGTACAAGATTACAAGAAACACCTAAAATTATGAGAATGTGAGGTAACTACTGCTGGAAGTTCTTTTCTTTGGTCAGAATTTGTTTTTGCTGGATGTGGCTGAGATCTAACTCCAGAATCAGAGTCTTTGGCTAGATTTGAGACATCTTGAAAAGCATGAGCATTGGATACATTTATTGAAGTTGGAAGCTGCAGATATGTATAACCATGAATGTTAGTGACAAAATCTCAGCTGACATATACACAATTACAGGACAGTACACACAGCTGTACACAAATTACTATAGCTATAGCACAGATGAAAGTCATGAGATTCAGAAGAGTTGAGAATTCTTCAATATGTTAATTGCGTTGGCATTTTTCTTAGTAACTATCTAGGATGCAACTAAAATTCAGTAAGTATCAGAATTAAAAATTGCTTGACATCAAACATCTGTGTGTGTGTGTGAGTGTGAGTGTGAATGAGAGAGAGAGAGAGATCAACAAAATATTACCATGCACCCCATTGCAAAATCAGATGTCAAAAAAGTGGTTTTAATGGATACCGTCAAAAGATGAAATTTACAGCCTACAGGGTTTGCCAACACCCCAGAAGTTCATAACTATAATATTTCATGAAAGTCATCATCTTACGGGGGTTTTATTTATGGAAACTAATTTGACGATTTGAGCACATAGATTTGCAAACAGCTGCAGTCTCGGGCACAAACTTCCAAATTTTCATTATTTTCTAAAAGGTGAAAAAAAAAAAGTAAATTGAACCTGGTTAATAGGTATAGTAGGGACATGTTGCCCAACAGAACTACCATTGGTGGAAGGGGCTAGAGAAGGTTCCTGTGGCTGCATGCTGGAGCTGGAGACCTCCTGCCTATTAGGAAACTTGGAAACAATGTCACTATTGACAAGAACTGCAGCTTGTGGAGGACTGCTATTATAAAGTTGCATAGGCAAATTGGTATAGCTATAGCTGTGTGTAATTTGTGCTATAGCTATAGTAATTTGTGTACAGCTGTGTGTACTGTCCTGTAACTGTGTATATGTCAGCTGAGATTTTGTCACTAACATTCATGGTTATACATATCTGCAGCTTCCAACTTCAATAAATGTATCCAATGCTCATGCTTTTCAAGATGTCTCAAATCTAGCCAAAGACTCTGATTCTGGAGTTAGATCTCAGCCACATCCAGCAAAAACAAATTCTGACCAAAGAAAAGAACTTCCAGCAGTAGTTACCTCACATTCTCATAATTTTAGGTGTTTCTTGTAATCTTCTACTGATAAATGCTTAATTACTTGCAGGACCTTTTGACTGCAAGCTATTCACCATTCCTTGGTCCAGTTACTGGTTGGCAAATAAGTCCCTCATGCAGCATGGGATATGGCACACAATACCACCCAAATACAATGGTACCTTCCCTGCCAGGGTGATTAAGCAGAATAAGCTTCTGCTTACATCTTGTGAAGCATAAGACACTGACAATGTTTTCAATTTGGGCTTTCTTACAGCACGTGCCAGGATATGCCACCCCAGCAAAAAAATCAACAAATCCATTTGATCTTAATAGTGAAACCACACCGGCACAAGCCTCAGCAGTATGGATAGCAATCAAAATGATGACCCATATTTTTGATACAATTCTTGCCTTTCTTTTCCTTTGCTGTTGTCAAATGTTTAAGCTTTATAAAGTCTAATTTGTGCTTATGCAGGCATGTTGTCACTATCTCACAGCTAGAGTTGTGCTGATTAGGAATCAATTAAATAGAAAGCAGCAGAAACTGTGGATCAGAAAGCCAATGTCATCTAGGAATTTAAGAAGAATGATAAAAACCACATTATGCTAGCCAGACTATCCAGATCTAGTCATTCCTAGTGTCAAACTTCATAGTCATTTGATTAGGATGAATTTCCTGTCATGATGACATATCATACTTATGTGAGGTCATGGCGAGCCAAAATCTGTTTACTGATTGAATGAACAGAATTTTTGATTTGTCAATGAGGTGAATAATTCTGGATGCATTCTTAGGAGTCTTTTGGTTTGTCTTAGGTATAGGTGATATGGTGCACACAATGTTTCTTGTGGAGATAATGTTAAACATCATCCTCTTATTAGTAAATGGCATCTATATTATTAGTTTGAATAAGATTACTTAATAATAATAAGTTCTACTTTACATGATGAAAGAAGTTTTTTCCTAATTAGGTTCATACATTAAAATCTGATGATATTTTGAAAACATATCCATAAAGGTGTCATTGACATGTTAATTGATGTGGCGTAGAGGATAATTGTCTTTGAGACAAGTCTTGTTTAGATTAGTGAAGTTAACACAAATACACCACTTATCATTATGTTTTTTTACCATTACATTGGTCAATCAATTAGAGTAATTAAGTTTTATTATAAAACTTGCTTGCAACAACTTATCGACTTCTCCTTATATCACCTAATGCTTTTTAGGAGTAAAGTTGAAATTTTTTTTACTTTATTGGCTTATGATATGGATTAATACTAAATTTGAACCATATTTGTTGAATTTATCCTTGGCATGTCTACTAAGACCTAATTAAAGATTAATGTATTATTCTAAGAAAATTGACAATATTGTCTTTTAGTTCACCTTCAAGTTGTTTCATAATTTAGATTATTTGTTTGGATGAAGAAGGATATGGATTAAGCCTTCAATTGAAACTCCATATGCCTCACCTTCTAATCTAAAGTCTAAACTAGCTATATCAATAGTGGATTGCTTTCCTTTTCCTTTCATCCATGTAATTTGAAGTTTATAAACTTGCTTTTGATCTCCTTTGACTTTCTTTACTCTAATTAGAGTTGAAAACTTCATTTTCAAATACTTAATGGATAAAATAGCATTTAAGACTTTCAAAATGAAAAGTGATGGACTCACCCAAAAAGTTATGGAGGAAAAACATTATTAGTTTGAACATTTCTTAAAAGTACCTCATTTTAGTAAAGAAATTAATTTAAAAGATATCCATTAAGCTCCTTATATCTACCAACACTCGTTATACTTTAAACTCATAAAATATGATCTTGATAACCAAATCTTCATCGTAAGGATACTTCATTCCTTATAAGTCTTCTGTAAAGGTGATTGTGGGACTTATAACCTTATAGGGTCATTTTCTTAAGAAATTTAGGAACTTTCTTGCATATAATTTATGGGTTATTGTACTTGTCCTTGTAAAAAGACCTCTTATTATCACATTGATTACCTTTTTGCTAGCTTGTGTTAGAGATGAGTTGCTTTTAGCTTGTTATTTGTCTAATGGTAAAGTCATCCTCTCCTAACAACTATTATCATGTTTACCAATGTCTTCTTAACTATTACTTGAATTATCTTTTGAAACATATTTTTGTAACATTTTACTCTTGATCAATTCTTTAATATTATTTTTTAAAACTTTTTAAACTCATTTGTGGTATGATCATTATCACTACAGAATAATAAATATTTAAAGAGATTCAAATTTGATGGGGACAATTTAAGTGGTGTTGGCCACCTAATCAAATACTTGACCTTAATTTTCATAAAAATGTTAGCTTTTAAAATGGTTAGTATAGCATAATTTTCACCATAAAGGTTATCATATTGAAGCAAGTTATATAGTCTCATAATAATTCATCCCTTTGTTATTGGAACTTAATTAAAGAGGTTACATGTTTTTAGAGGTCTTTGTTACAAAATCATTACCTTCTTTAAAAAAGGCAACTAATTGGGGTGTGCAGCACCCACGTTTATAAAGTCCAAGATCCTCCTTTTTTTTATCTGATGTGAAATTTCATCACATTCTGCCCCATCGAATTTAACGATGTTTGCATCACATATCGCCACTTACCTACTCCTTCATTTAAAACACTTGGCGATGGATATTAGATTCGGGTCGAATCGATTCTAATACCACTTCTCACAAAGCATTAACTTCTCCCCATTAGTAACTTAACGAGGTGTGTAACACTTACATTTACAAGGCCTAAGATACTTTTCTTTTTATTCTGTCCTATCAAATTCGATGAAATCTTCATTGCAAATTGGGTTTGCCTACCTACTCCTTCACTTAAAGCACTTGATAATAAACATCAAATTCAGGTTTGACCAGTTCTAATACCACTTGTCACGAGGCCATTACCTTCTCCGTAAAAGGCAACATATTGGGGTGTGCAACACTTATGTTTATAAAACCCAAGATCCCCCTTTTTCTATCCCATGTAGGATTTTATTACATTTGTCCCCACCAAATCCAATGATGTCTTTATCATAAATTAAGTTTGTCCACTTACTCCTTCACTTAGATTACTTGGCGATGGACATCAGATTCAAGTTGGGTCAATCCTAATACCACTTCTCATCAAGTTATTACTTTCTTTCAAAAGGCAACCTATTAAAGCGTACAATACTTATATTTATAAGACTTAAGATCTCTTTCTTTCTATTTGATGTAGATTGATGCCTTTATCATAGATCAAGCTTGCTTAGGGTACTTGCTAGTAAACATCATATTCAGGTCAGTCTGGTTTTAATACCATTTATCATAAGACATTACCTTATACTCGAAAGATAACTCATTGAGGCATGTAGCACTAATGTTTATAAGGTCCAAGATCCCTCCTTTTTTATATGATGTAAAATTGTATCACATTTTCTGCCATTAAATTTGACAATATCTTCATTACAGATTGGACCCACCTACTTATTTTCTAACATAAAGAACTTAGCAGTGAATAACGGATTCAAGTTGGGTTAGTTATAATACCACTTAACTAGAGACCATTACCTTCTCACTAAATAGCAATCTATTAGAGTGTGTAACACTTATATTTATAAGGTCCAAGATCCCCTACTTTCTATCTGATATAGATCATATTTTCTCCTACATAATCCGATGATGTGTTCATTGCAGATCAAGCCCATTTGCTTATTATCTCCCTTTGAGCACTTGGAAAAGAACATTGGATTCAAATTAGGCTCATTATAATACCACTTATCATAAATTCATTATCTTTTCCCAAAAAAGCAACTGGTTAAGGTATACAACAATTACATTTTTAAGACTTAAGATCCCTTTCTTTTTATTTGTTATAGGATTTCATCATATTATCCCTCATCGAATCCAACAACGTCTTCATTGCGAATTTAACTTATTTGCCTACTCTTTTACTTAGAGCACTTGTCAACAAACATCAAATTCAAGTCTAACAGGTTCTAATATCACTTGTCATAAGGCTATAACTTTCTTCCCAAAATGTAACTTATTAGGGTGTGTAACACTTATGGTTATAAAGTCCAAGATTCCCTTTTTCAATTTGATGAAAGATTCCATCCTATTCTCTCCCACTAAATCTGACATCTTTATTATAAATTGGGTTATTTGCCTATTTTTTCACTTAAAGTACTTAATATAAAACATCAAATTTGAGTCAAGCCAATCTTAATACCACTTATCACAAAACCATTACCTTCTTCCTAAAAGGTAACCTATTAAGGTGTGCAACACTTAAGTTGATAAGGCCCAAAATTCCCTTCTTTCTATATAATGTAAAATTTCATCACATTTTTCCTTATTGAATCTAATGATGTCTTCATCGTAAATTGGGCCTACCTATCTACTCCCTCTCTTAAAGCACTTGGTAGTGAATAATAGATTTAAATAAGGTTGATTCTAATACTATTTTTCATGATAAATTACTTTCTCTTAAAAAAGTAACTTATTAAGGTATGTAGCACCTATGTTTATAAGGCCCAAGGTCTCCTTCTTTCTATCTGATGTAAGACTCTATTACATTCTTTCTTACCAAATCTAACAACATTTTAGTTGCACTGCCTCTTTTAAAGTATTTAGTGGTAAATATCAAATTTAGGTTAGACTGATTCTAATACACTTTATCATAAGATCACTCCCTTCCAAAAAGCAACCTAATGGGATATGTAACATATACGTTTATAAGGTCCAAGATTCCCTTGTTTCTATCTAATGTACAATTCCATTACGTTCTCTTCCACTAAATTTGATGACGTCTTCATCGTAAATTAGGCCCGCTTACCTACGAACTTGCTTAGAGCAGTTAGCGGAGGACATCATATTTGGATCGAGTTAGTTTTGATACCATTTATACATTACCTTTTTCTCAAAGGGCAAACTATCAAGGTGTGCAACAACTATGTTTATAAAGTCTACAATCCCCCTATTTTTATTCAATATAAGATTTCATCACATTCTTTCTCACCAAATTTGATGACGTCTTCTTCACTATGTTTATAAAACTCAAGATCTTTCTTTTTTTATTTGATGTAGGATTTTATCACATTCACCCCCACCGAATCTAACGATGTCTTCATCACAGATCAAACCCGTTTGCATACTACCTCCTTTCGAGCATTTGGAAAAGAACATCAGATTCAGATTAGGTTGATTATATTACCACTTGTCACAAAGTCATTATCTTTTCCTTAAAAAACAAATAATTAGGGTGTGTAACAATTACATTTTTAAGGTTCAAGATCCCTTTCTTTCTACTTGATATAGGATTGCATCATATTATTCCCCATCAAATCTGACGTCTTTATTGCGAATTAGGCCTATTTGGTTGCTCCTTTACTTAGAGCACTTGTCAACAAACATCAAATTTAGGACTGACTGGTTTTGATACCACTTATCACTAGATGATAACCTTTTTCCCAAAAGGCAACTTATTAGGTTGTGCAATACTTATGGTTATAAAGCCCAAGATTTCCTTATTTCAATTTGATGAAGGATTTTTTATCCCATTATCTCCTACCGAATTTGACATCTTCATCACAGATTGGGCTACCAACCTACTCTCTAACTTAGAGCACTTAGTAGCAAATATTGAATTTGAGCTGAGCTAATCTTAATACCATTTATCATGAGATCATTACCTTCTTTCCAAATGGTAACCTATTAAGGTATGTAACACTTAACTTTATAAAGTTTAAAATCCCCTATTTCTTTCTGATGTAAAATTCCATTATATTCTCCCTTACTGAATCTAATGACATATTCATCACAAATTAGGCTTGCTTACCTACTCCCTCTTTTAGAGCACCTAGCTGTGAACATCAAATTTGAATCAGGTCAATTCTAATATCATTGGTAATAAGAAATTATCTTTTTCTAAAAAGGTAACTTATTAAGGTATGCAGCACCTACGTTTATAAGGTCCAAGGTCTCCCTTTTTTTTATTTGATGTAAGACTATATTACATTCTTTTTTACCAAATCCAACAACCTTTTCGTCATGAGTAGAGCTCACTTACCTATAACCTCATTTAAAACACTTGGTCGCAGATATCGAATTTATGTTAAACTAATTCTGATACCCTTTATCACAACATTCATGCCTTTCTCCAGAAAGCAACCTAATAGGTTATGCAACACATATTTTTATAAGGCCCAAGATTCTCTTGTTTCTATCTCATGTAACATTCCATTACATTCTCCTCCATTGAATCTGATGATGTTTTCACTGTAGCTCAGGCTCGCTTGCCAACGACCTCACTTAAAGCACTTAGTGTCAGACATCAGATTCAAGTTGAGTAGGTTTTGATACCATTTATTACAAAGACATTACTTTTTTCTTAAAAGTCAAACTATTTGGGTGTGTAACACCTATATTTATAAGTTCTATAATCTTCCTTTTTCTATTCAATATAGGATTCCATCACATTCTTCCCTTACCAAATATGATGTCTTCTTCGTGAATTAGGCCCACTTGCTTATTCTTTTACTTAAAGCACTTAGTAACAAATATCAAATTTGAGTCCAGTCGAATTTGATATCGCTAATTATAATGTCATTCTTTTTTCTCCAAAAGGTAACCTATTGGGATTTGCAACACTTATGTTTATAAGACCCAAGATCTCTCTTTCTATTTAATGTAAAATTCCATTACATTCACCCCCTATTGAATATGACAATGTCTTCCTTGCAGATCGAGCTTGCCTACTTACTACCTCCCTTTAAACACTTGGAAAAGAACATCAAATTCAAATTAGGTTGGTTATGATACCACTAGTCATAAATTCATTATCATTTCCCCAAAAAGCAATTAATTAGGGTATGCAACATTACGTTTTTAAGGTTCAAAATCTCTTTCTTTCTACTTGATATAAGATTCCATTATATTATTCCCCATCGAATTTGATGATATCTTCATTGCAGATTGGGCCTATTTATCTTCTTCTTTACTTAGAGCACTTATCAACAAACATTGGATTCAGGTTTGACCAATTATGATACCACTTGTGACAAGACCATAACCTTCTCTCCAAAAGGCAACTTATTAGGGTATGCATCACTTAGAGTTATAAAGTTCAAGATTCCCTTCTTTCAATTTAATGAAGAATTCCATCATATTCTTTTACACCAAGGTTGACAATATCTTTATCACAGATTGGGCCGCATGCCTACTTTTTCACTTAGAGCACTTTGTAGCAAATTTGAACCAATTCGATCCTAATACCACTTATCACAAGACCATTATCTTATCTCCAAAAGGTAACATATTTAGGTATGCAATATTTAAGTTTAAAAGGCCCAAAATGCCCTTTTATCTATATGATGTAAAATTCAATCACATTCTCCCTTTTGGGTCGAATCAGTTTTGATACCATTTGTTAAAAGGACATTACCTTTTCCTTAACTAGCAAACTATTGAGGTGTACAACACCTACGTTTATAAGGTCTACAATTCCCCTTTTTCTATTCAATATAAGATTTCATTACATTCTTCTCCACTGAATCTGTTGATGTCTTCTTCTCAAATCAAGCCCACTTACTTATTCTTTCGTTTAAATCACTTAGTAATAAATATTGGATTCGAGTCTAGCTAAATCTAATACCACTAGTTATGATGTCATTCCTTTTTTTTTTTTTTTCAAAAGGTAACCTATTAGGATATACAACACTCATGTTTATAAGACCTAAGATCTCTCTCTTTCTATTTGATGTAAGATTCTATCACATTTACCCCCACCAAATCTAATGACATCTTCATTACAAATTGAGCCCACCTATCTACTCCCTTGCATAGAGCATTTGGTGGCAAACATTGGATTCAAGTCAAGCTGGTCTTTATACCATTTCCCACGAGGCCATTACCATCTCCTAAAAAAGTAACCTATTGTGTTATGTAGCACTTACAAGGCCTAAGATCATCTTCTTTTTATCTAATGTAGAATTTCATCATATTCTCTCCTATTGAATTTGATGATGTCTTCATCATAGATCACGCCCGCTTACCTACTCCTTTGCTTTAAGTACTTGGCAAGGGACATCAAATTCGAATCAAGCTAAATTTGATACCACTTGTCACAAGGCATTACCTTCTTCTTAAAAGGTAACTTATTAAGGTGTGCAACACTTACCTTAATGTAGAATTCCATCATATTCTTCCTTACCTAATCTAAAGATGTCTTCGTCATAAATTGGGCCTACTTGCTTATTTCCTAGCTCAAAGCACTCAGCAATAGACATCGGATTCGAATTGGGCTGATCCTTATACCATTTATCACGAGCATTACCTTCTCCCCAAAAGGTAACATATTGATGGGTGCAACACTTACCTTTATATGGCCTAAAATCCCCCTTTTTCTGTCTGATGTAGAATTTTATCACATTCTTTCTTACCAAATTTAAAAATGTCTCTATTACAAATCAGGCCCATTTGCTTACTCCCTTATTCAAAGCACTTAGCAATAAATATCAGATTTATGTTAGGTTGATCTTCATACAACTTGTCACAAGCCATTACCTTTTCCCCAAAAGATAACTTCTTAAAGTGTGCAACACTTATATTTATAAGGTTCAAGATCTCCCTCTTTCTATCCAATATAAAATTCTATTACATTTTTTTCCCGCCGAATCTAACATCTTCATTATGAATTAGGCCCACCTACCTACTTCATCGCTTATAACACTTGGTAACAGATATCATAATTGGATCTAACCAGATCTAATACCACTAATCATGAGGCAATTCCTTTTTCCCTAAAAGGTAATCTATTAAAGTATGTGACATATATATTTATAAGGCTTAACATCACTCTCTTTATATCTAATGTAGGATTTCATAACATTCACTCTCACTGAATCTAACAATGTTTTCATCGCAGATTGAGTCTGCTAGCCTACTCTTTCGCTTAAAACACTTGGCGATAAATATTAAATTCGAGTCAAGTCAATCTTGATACCATTTCTTATAAGACCATTATTTTCTCCCCAAAAAGCAATCTATTGTGGTATGTAGCACTTACATTTATAAGGTCCAAGATCCTTCTCTTTCTAACTGATGTAGAATTTCATCACATTCTTCCTTACTAAATTTAACGATTTCTTTACGAATTGAGCTTGCCTACTTAGTCCCTTGTTTAAAGTACTTGGTATGGGACATTAAATTCAAGTCAAACTGGTTCTAATATCAATTGTCATGAGGCATTACCATTTCTCTATAAAGTAACTTATTAGGGTGTGTAGTACTTATGTTTATATGGCTCAAAATCTCCCTTTCTCTATCCAATGTAGAATTTTATCACATTCTTCCCTACTGAATTTAATGTCTTCGTCACAAATCGAACTTGCTTACCTACTCCCTTGTTTAAAGCACTTGGTAGAGGAAATTGAATTTGAGTTGAACTGGTTCTAATATCAATTGTCATGAGGCATTACCTTTTCTCTAAAAAGTAATTTATTGAGGTGTGCAACACTTACATTTAGAATTGCAATGTAGAATTGCATTAATTTCTTCCCTACCAAATTTGATGACATCTTCATCTCGAATCAACCCCACCTGCTTATTTTCTCACTCAAAGCACTTAGCAGCAGACTTCATATTCGGGTCGAGCTAATCCTTATACCACTTGTTATAAGGAATTACCTTATTCGTAAAAGGCAGTCTATTAGAGTGTGCAACACCTACATTTATAAGGCCCAATATCACCTTTTTTCCATCCAATACAGAATTTCATCACATTCTCTTCCACTGAATCTAATGACGTCTTCATCACAAATTGAACCCATTTGCTTGCTCCCTTACTTAAAGCACTCAGCCACAAACATCAAATTCTAATATGACCAGATCTGATACCACTTGTTATAAGACTATTAACTTCTTCCCAAAAGGTAACTTATTGGAGTGTAAAGTACTTACACTTGTAAGGTCTAAAATCCCCCTCTTTTTATTCGATGTAATATTTCATTACATTCTTCCCCATAGAATTCGACTTCTTCATCATAAATTAGGTCTGTCAGCCCATTCCCTTACTTAAAGCACTTAGTAGCAGATATTGAATTCTGGTTAGACCAATTCTAATACTAGTTGTCACATGATTATACCTTCTTCTCAAAAAGTAACATATTAAAATGTACAACACTTACGCTTATAAAGCTTAAGATCCCTATCTTTTCATTCAATGAAGGATTCCATTACATTCTCCCTCATTGAATTCAACGATGTCTTTATCGTAGATCAGGTCTACCTACCTACTCTTTCACTCAGAGCACTTGGCAACAGAGATCAGATTCAAGTTGAATCAATTTTGATACCACCTATTACGAGACATTACCTTCCCCTTAAAAGGTAACTAATTAGAGTATGTAGTACTTATGTTTATAAACCTTAAAATCTCCTTCTTTCTATTCGATGTAGGATTTCATCACATTCTCTTTTACTGAATCTAATGATGTCTTCATCGTGAATCGACCCCACTTACTCACTCTTTTGCTCAAAGCACTTGATGGCAAACATCAGATTCATGTCAAGTCAATTTTGATATCACTTGTCATAATGCATTACATTCTCCCTAATAAATAACCTATTTGAGTGTACAACACTTACGTTTATAAAGTCCAAGATCCTCCTGTTTGTATCTAATGAAGAATTTCATCGCAAGGTAATACCTCTTTCCATCAATTTGTAAACATTAAATTCAAGTTGGATCGATTATAATACCATTTGTCACAAGGTATTACCTTCTCCCTAAAATGATAACCTATTAAAGTGTACTACATTACGTTTTTAAGATTCAAGATTTCCTTTTCTCTATACAGAATAAGATTCCATCACATTCTCTCCCATGGAATCTGACATCATTATAGCCAATCGCAACCTCTTGCCTGCTCCTTCACTTAAAACACTTGGCAATGAATATTAAATTTAGGTCAGGATACCTCTTCCCTATTGAATTTGATGATGTCTGGATTGTGAATTACGGTAATTTATCTACTCCTTCACTTGAATCATTTAGTAGCGAACATCAGATTCGAGTAGGGCTAGTTTTGATACCATTTGTCACAAGGTTATTTCTTTTTTCTCAAAAGGCAGCCTATTAGCATATACAACGCTTATGTTTCTATAGTTCAAGATCTACATCTTCTTATCCAATATAGGAACATCACCTTTTTTCCCATTGAATTTGATATCTTCATCGCAGAATGAGCCCATCTATCTACTCCCTCGCTTAGAGTACTTGGTGATGGATATCAAATTCAAGTCAAGTTAGTTCTAATACTGCTTATCACCAAGCCATTATCTTCTTCCCAAAAAATAACCTATTAGGATGCACAACACTTATGTTTAAAAAGTCCAAGATCACTCATTTTTTCAATGTAGAATTTCATCACATTCTCCCCTATCAAATATAATGACATATTCGTCATGGATTAAACCTACCTACCTACCTACCCCCTCACTTAAAGCAATTAGCGACAAATATCAAATTTGAGTTAAGTCGATTCAGCTACCACTTGTCACAAAACCATTACCTTTTACTAAAACACAACCTATTATGGTGTATAGTACTTATATTTATAAAATACAAGATCCCTCTCTTTCTATCTGATGGAGGATTCTATCACATTTTTTCTCATTAAATTTGACGATGTTATCATCATAGATCATGCTTGCCTGTCGACTCCTTCACTTAGAACATTTGGTAGCAGACATCAGATTCGGATCAAGTCGATTCTATAACCACTTATTAAGAGTTCATTACCTTCTACTCAAAAGGTAATCTATTCTGATGTGCAACACTTACATTTATCAAGTACAAGATCTCTCTCTTTTTATCTAATGTAAGATTTCATCACATTTTCCTCTACTAAATCTGATGATGCCTTCTTCGTAGATCAAGCTTACCTACCTAATCCCTTACATAGAGCCTTTGGCGACAAATATCAAATTCAGATTGGGTTATTTTTTATACTATTTATCACATGGTATTATCTTTTCAATAAAAGTTAACCTATTTAAGTATACAACACTTACATTAGTAAGGCCCAAAAGCCTTTTTGTTGAGCTCTTATTAGAGTATCGACTTAACCTCACCCATCTACTCCCTCGCTTAGAGCACTTAGCAGTAGACATCGAATTTGGGTTAAGCTAGTTCTGATACCACTTGTCACAAGGCATTACCTTTTCCCTAAAAGGTAACCTATTGAAGTATATATCACTTATATTTGTAATGCCCAAAATCCTCTTTTTTCTATTAGATATAGGATCCCATTACATTCTCTTGCACTAAATCTGACATCTTCGTCATGGATGAGACCTACTTACTTACTTCCTCACTAAAAGTACTTGGTGACAAACATTGAATTTGGGTCCAACCGATTCTAATATTGCTCAGAAGGTCATTTCTTACCTCTCAAAAGGTAACTTATTAGGGTGTGCAATACTTATATTTAGAATGTTCAAATTTTTCTTTTTCTATCCAATGTAGGATTTCATCATATTCTCTTCCACTGAATCCAACGTCTTCAATACAGATCGAGCTCACCTGCCTACTCCCTCAGTTAGAGCACTTCGCAGTGAATATCGAATTTGAGACAAACTGATTTTGATACCACTTGTCATATGGTCATTACATTTTTTCTAAAAGGTAACCTATTAAGGTATGCAGTATCTACATTTATAAGGTCCAAAATTCTCCTTTTTTATTTGATATAAGATTTTTTCACATTCTCCCACACCAAATTTGATGACATTCTCCTCATGGATCATTCTTACTTGCCTAGCCCTTTGCTTAGAGTACTTGGCAACAGACACTTAATTTGGTTTTGACTAGTTCTAATAACACTTGTCATAAGATCATTACCTTTTCCCCAAAAGATAACTTATCGGAGTGTGTAGCACTTATGTTTAAAAAACCCAAGATCTCCACTTTTCTATCTAATGTAAGATTCTATCACATTTTCCTTCACTGAATCTGACATCTTTATTGTAAATTAGGCCTACTTGCCTAATCCCTCACTTAAAGTACTTGGTAGTAAATATCATATTCAAGTCAGGCCAATCCTAATATCACTTGTCACGAAGTCATTACCTTCTCTCCAAAAGGCAACCTATTAGGGTTATTACCATTTATGTTGATAAGGCCCAAGATCCTTCTAATTCTATCCAATGTAGAATTTCATCACATTCTCCCTTATTAAATCTAACAACATCTTCATCATAAATCGGCCCTACTTGTCTACTTCTTTGCTTAGAGCCCTTGATAGCAAACATCAAATTCAAGTCAAGCTAATTTTAATACTACTTGTCATCAAGCATTACCTTCTTTCCAAAAGGTAACTTATTAGGGTATGCAGCACCAAATTTTATAAAGGTTAAAATCCTCTTCTTTCTATTTCATATAGGATTCAACGATATTTTTCCCCACTAAATCCACCAACATCTTCATTATAGATCGGGTTTACTTGTCTACTCTCTCACTTAGAATACTTAGCGACAGATATCAAATTTAAGTTAGACTAGTTCTGATACCCCTTGTTACAAGATCATTACCTTTTACCCAAAATGTAACCTATTGAGGTATATAGCACTTACATTTATAAAACTTAAGATTCTTCTCTTTCTATCCGATATAAGATTCTATCACATTATCTCCCACCAAATCTGATGACATCTTCATTGCAAATTGAGCTTGCTTACCTACTATTTCACTTAAAGCACTTGGCAACAAACATCATATTCAGGTTATGTTGGATACCACTTGTGATAAGGTCATTACCTTCTCCCTAAAAGCTAAACTATTAAGGTGTGTAACACCTATATTTATAAGGCCTAAGATCCCCCTCTTTATATTCAATATAGGATTTTATCACATTCTCCCCTATTAAATCCAATGACGTCTTTGTTGCAAATTAGGCCTACTTGCCTACTACCTTGCTTAAAGCACTTAGCGATGAACATTAGATTTAGGTTAGGGTAGTTTTGATACTACTTGTCAAAAGGTCATTACTTTCTTTCAAAAAAATAACCTATTAGGATGTGTAACACTTACATTTATTAAGTTTAAGATCCCCCCCCTCTTTCTACTTGATGTAAGATTCCATCACATTCTTCCCCATCGAATCTGACATCTTCATTACAGATCGAGTCTGCTTACCTACTACCTTGCTTAAAACACTTAGTGATAAACATCGAATTCAGGTTGGGTTTGTTCTGATACTACTTATATCACAAAACTATTATATTCTTCCCAAAATGTAACTTATTAGGGTGTACAACACTTTTGTTTATCAAGCCCAAGATCCCCCTCTCTTAAAATAGTTTAAGATTCCATCATATTCTTTCCTACTGAATCTAATGACATCTTTATCACAGATTGAGCCCGCGTGCCTATTACCTCACTCAAAGTACTTGGCGGCAGACATTGGATTCAAGTCGAGTCAGTTCTAATACCATTTGTCATATAGTCATTACCTTCTCCCTAAAAGGCAACCTATTCTGATATATGACACTTTTGTTTATCAAGTCCAAGATTTTCTATCCAATATAGGATTCCATCACATTCTTCCTTATTGAATCCAACAACGTCTTCATCATAAATCAAACCCATTTGCCTACTACCTCGCTTAAAGCACTTAACAGTAGACATTGGATTCAGGTCTGGCCGATTATAATATCACTTATCACGAGGTCATTACCTTCTCCCTAAAAAGTAACTTATTAAGGTGTGCAACACTTATATTTAAAAGGTTCAAGATCTCTATCTTTCTATATCTAATGTAGGATTCTATCATATTCTCCCTAACAAAATCTAACTTCTTCATCGTAAATTAGGCCCATTGCCTACTCCCTTACTTCGAGCACTTAGCAATGGACATTAAATTCAGGTCAGGTTGGTTCTGATACACCTTATTATGAGACATTACTTTCTCCCTAAAAGATAACCTATTGAGGTGTATAGCGTCTACTTTTATAAAGCCCAAGATCTTCCTCTTTCTATCTCATGTAAGATTCTATCAAGTTCTTCCCCACTGAATCCGATAACATCTTTATTATAAATCAAGCCTACTTGCTTACTCCATCCCTTAGAGCACCTGGCAGTAGGCATTAGATTCAAGTTAGGCTAGTTTTAATACCACTTATCACGATGTCATTACCTTCTTTCTAAAAGATAACTTATTAGAGTGTGTAACTCCTATGTTTATAAGGCCTAAGATCTCCCTTTTTTTATTCGATATAAGATTCCATCACATTCTCTTGCACCAAATTTGACGACATCTTCATCATGGATCAAGTTTACTTGTCTGTTACCTTACTTAAAGCACTTGGCAACAAATATCAAATTATGGTCAAATTAGTTTTAATACCACTTATCACGATGTCATTACCTTCTTCCCAAAAGGTAATTTATTAGGATATATAACACTCATTTTAAAAGGCCCAAGATCTTCCTTTTTCTATTTAATGTAAAATTTCATCACATTTTTTCCCACCAAATCCAACAATGTCTTCATTGTAGATCAGGCCCACCTACCTACTCCTTCACTTAGAGTACTTGGCAATGACATCTTCATCGTAGATCAAGCCCACCTTCCTTCTCCCTCACTTAGAGCACTTGGCAATGGAGATTATATTCGAATCAAATCAATCTTAATACCACTTATCATAAGGTTATTACCTTTTTCTCAAGAGGCAACCTATTAAGGTATGTAGCATTTACATTTATAAGGCCCAAGATCCCCTCTATATCTGATGTAAAATTTCATCACATTCTCCCTTACTAAATTTGACGATATTTTTGTTGCGGATCAGGCTCACTACCTACTTCCTCACTTAGAGCACTTAATAGTGGACTTTTAATTCAAGTTAGGCTAATTTTAATACCATTTGTCACAAGACATTACTTTCTTCTCAAAAGGTAACTTATTAGGGTATACAATACTTACGTTTATAAGGCCTAAGATCTCTCTTTTTCTATCTAATGTAAGATTCCATTACATTTTTTTTTTCACTGAATCTAATGATATCTTTGTCACAGATTAGGCCTATTTGCGTATTCCTTTGCTTAAAGCACTTAGCAGTGGACATCGATTTAGGTTCAGCTGGTTCTAATACTACTTATTATAAGGCTATTACCTTCTCTCCAAAATGTAACCTATTAGGGTGTGCAACATTTACATTTATAAAACCTAAGATCCCCATCTTTCTATCTGATGTAAGATTCCATCATATTTTCTCCTACTAAATTCAACAACGTTTTCATTGCAGATTGGGCCCGCCTACCTACTAAGTCGCTTAGAGCACTTGGTAGCAAATATCAAATTTGGGTTATACCAATTTTGATACCACTTATTACAAGGTCATTATCTTTTTCCTAAAAGGAAACTTACTAGAATATGCAGTGCCTACATTTGTAAGGTCCAAGATGCCTTTTTTTCTATATGATGTAGGATTTTATCATATATTGCTTATAATAAATCTAGTTATGATTGTTTACTACGCTATTATAAACTAGAGATGGAATAAAAATAGATGTTTGTATACCATCTCTTAATAGGTTCTAGTGCTCATTAAAGCTTTGCATAATGTAGCCTTAGAAGCATTGTGAAGGAGCATTAACATACAAAACTTGTTATAATGGTTCATAGGGTCAATAATTCATCATAAGGGTCCAAACCAAGCATTTTGAACCTTTTCTACATAAGCAATACATTAGTCTCATCAAAAGTGTCTTCATATAGCAAAATGTTACCTTTTTTTCTCTGCTTTATAGTAAGGCCACTTGATGCATTAAGTGTTTTTATTGCTTAGCCATTTCACTCTCTTCATATATTGCTTATTGGATTTTAATCTGAGTTAACTCTTGTACCTATGGCGTTAAAAGAGGAAATTGCTAACTTACTAATATTAGAAATCACTAATGATTATTAATAAGGCTTTCAATAAGGGGAAAAAGAAAGTCTTTAACCATAAATCCATTTAAGGGAGGCTTATGCTATGTCATTAGCCTTGCTAATTGGATTATTCTTTATGCCCCCCTTTTAAAAGCCTTAATACACTATTCTTCTAGTGTATTGGTAAAAAATGCCATCAATGATCATCTTTTCTCAAGTTAGCAATGTTGGTTCTAGTACAAGTTACAACTATTAACACTAAGGCGAGATATTGGTCTTACATGGCATAAAACTAACCTATAAACATTGTAACTTAATTATTTATTATTGGGATAAAGGTTATAAATGGGGAAAATGGATGAAGGCTTAGACAAGGGGAGCCCTTAGCTATAACCATAATAAGGGGAACTTACATGAGTCACAAGCATAAGAATGAAAAAAAGGAGAATATTGAAATAAAAAGAAAGCACATACGTTTCATTCTCATACATAACATTAAAAAATGATAAGGTTTGTCATCAATTGAATTAGCTCAATAGCTCCTACAAGATAAAAAGAGGTCATAAAGTGCTAGGCTAGTGTTGAGCATTAGTACTTAATTGCTTAAATTAGTAAAAAGCTCTTGAAGAAGATAAAAAAAATAGCTTGGAGAGTAAGGAAGAAAAAAGGGATTGCTTAAGCCTTTGGGGGTTAACGGTATTTATAAGCCTTTTGGTGGATTCCTATTGGTTCATGAGCATGAAGTGCATTTAATAGGAGCATGCTTAAAGTACTACATGTAGGCTTAAATTGTTAGCTAACTAGGTTATAAAGTTAGTAATGAATGACATCATTATAAGTATGCCTACAAAGGTGGTAATTCCTAACCAACAGTACTTATTTGGGTGTAACTAGTGAGGTGCATTTTACTCAAAATATAGTGGAGTCTGGACTTATGAGTTTAAGTTTAAAGAGGTCTTGTACTTGTGTCAATAAGGTATTTATCATATAAAGAGGTATTTAAAGAGGTCTTCCACTCTGTGGAATTGGATGCATCTTGGGTGCTGAACCGAAGGATCAAGGTCTTTTGGCCTTTGGATAAGATTTGGTATTATGGCCTTGTTAGCGACTATGATACACAGAGAAAGCTTCATCATGTAAAATATGATGATCGGGATGAGGAATGGATTAATTTGCAAAATGAGAGATTTAAACTTTTGCTGCTGCCTAGTGAAGTTCCAGTTAAGCCTTAACAAAGAAGTTCTGTGGCATCTGAGAAATGTTTTGATAGGGAAAAGGGGAAACTAAAGCCTATCAAAGAGAGGAAGAGAGACCTGACATTAGAGGATGACAGATTTGTGGGCAACTTTATGGACTCAAAGCCTATCATCCCATGGTTGAATCACAGAATTAAATATTCCCCTCTTCATGCATTCAAAAAGCAGAAAACACCTAGCTTATCTCTGACTGTGCCACCTCTGTGTTTGGAAGCTGGAAATAGATGTCAGTGCTGGGATAGAGAGTCCATGAATGATGATAAAAGAGAATTATTTGGTAATTCTGCTTTGCCAAACAGATCAGCCATTGCTAGAAAGAGTGAAGACTCTGCAATGGACAATTACAAACATAGCAAGCCTATTATTATTTATTACAAGAAAAGATTTCGCATGACAAGTAATGTGTTCTGTTGTATGCCAGAAGACAATCATGTTTGTCCTAGTGTACTAGAACCTGATACCTCCCTTGTGCCTAATGATTTGGTCTCTGGGCTAATGGGAGAAACTAGCATTTCTCTTAGAAGATGGGGTCTTGGTGAGACATTGGAAATCTTGGATTTCTGTGGGGGTCTCTGGTCAGCTGATATTATGGGCCGGTTGAGATTGAATATTCTGTTGGTTGAATCCAGAGGGTTTGAGTTCAGCTTCTTAGTGCTTTCTGTCTTGAATTCTTCATTTAGGGCAGGCAATGCTTGGTTGTTCCATACTGTGTTACTACTTCAGCATGGTACACATATGACCATCTGGCCAAGAGTTAAGTTAGAGATGATATTCATTGACAATGTTGTTGGTTTGAGGTTTCTCTTGTTTAAAGGTTGCTTTCAGCAGGCCCTAGCTCTTATTTTTGTCATTTTGACAGTATTTTTGTCACTTTGATGGGTAGAAGAAAGTATGCTGACTTGCAGTTTCCAATCATTTCAATTAGGTTGAAAATTTCATACATTCAAGGTTTTAAGAAGCAGCTTGTGTTTGTGTTCCATAACTTCTCTGAAATGAAGAATTCAAAGTGGCTGTATATGGACTCTAAGTTCAAAGAACATTATTTGCTGGCTATGCAATTGCCTCTGTCAAAATGCACCCACAATAATGTTAAATTGTTTCAAAATAGAACCAGTCAGTCAGCCAGCTATTCTATTCTATTTTCAGGGATCCCACTTCATATAAGGTATTTCTTTTAGACATTATGCTCAAAATAAGCTTTTGAAGGCAATTTTGGTTTATGATTTTTCTTTCAAATTTTTCAGGTGAAATCAAATTCTTTTTCAGAAATACTCTCTTCTTTCTCCTCTCAAATATGCCTAATTTTTTTCTCTATTTATCTGTCTATATGTTCATTGTTTGTTTTGTTTCAAGAAAGAGAAGCTAGAATAAATGTTTCTGTTACTTTTTATTTGTTACAGTTTCATTGCTTATGCTTTTTTTTTTTCTTTTTTGGGTGATGCTAAATAATTGAAGCATAGTAAGGTGCTCCGGAATTTAATATTGTGTTTTTTTTTCCTTTTCAACTGCTCTATCATTTTCCCTGAAACAAGGCCAATAGTTTATGTCTAGGCAGTTTATCAGCCTAATAGGTGTCTCCAAAGAACCAACTCATACAGATGACATTCACTCGTACAAATTTGACAAGAATAACAGAAGTTTTCCTCCATTTGTGCTTTCGTTTGCTGCTGCACCTACTTTCTTTCTGGGTTTGCATCTTAAGTTGCTTATGGAGCATAGTACAACTCATATTAGCTTTCTGGATAATGATTCAGCAAAGCATCTGGAATCCTCTAGCAATCTGCTTGCAGATGACTGCTCAAACATAGCTTCTGAAGATATGCTTCATGGTCATGGCACTACTTTGCTGATGGATGTTGTTTCTGGTGGATGCTTATCCAGCATGAAACCACAGTCGTATTGCCTTGATGTCTATGTTAACAACGTTGATGGTAGGTTAAAGTCATCTCTGAAGCCCTACAATGGTGATGGAATTGTTGAAACTTCTGTGAGCTCCAAGGACACTGGAAAAATTGGAAGTGATTCCATTGTCCCATCACAGAATGGCCACTGGCATCATTTGGAGTCTGAACAATGTGCCTCATCACAAGGCCTATTATTTGACAGAAGGTTTTCTGATACAGGGTTGCATTCTCTTATGAACAGTATCACAATTGAAATTCTGTCAACTCATCAGTTTGATAAGCATGTTGACAGGGCTCATCAATCTACTGAGTCACATTATAGGATGAATAGTGGTATTATATTGAGCCCAAACCCCACTGCCCGCAGAAATGCCTCACACTGAGTCAGAAGTAGTTTTACTTCCTTTGGCTGTCACTGGCATGGATGGTCAGATGGAAAGGCTGCCTCATTGCAGAATAAATTTGGCAGTGGACTTAAAAAGCCATGGGCACATGTCTCTTATGCAATGCCTTTTGGAGGTTTTGATTATAGTTCAAAGAACAGAAACTATCAACAAAAAGGGTTTCCTCACAAACGAATCAGGACCACAACTGATGAGGGTTCAGCAGCTTATCTAGAGGTTCTGGGCAGAAAATGGAGATGTTGTGTTGTGTTGCCAATGTGTTGATTACGCTTGGTGACAGAGGGTGGAGTGAGTGGAAGCTTGCTGTAAAATTATCAGGGACCACGAGGTACTTATATAAGGCACCTCAATTTCTGCAAACTGGGTCAACAAACCGGTATACAAATGCAATTATGAGGAAAGGATTGGACCTTGGAGTTTACTGATAGGAGTCAGTGGGCTCTTTTCAAAAAGATGCATGAAGAATGCTACAATAGGAACATCCATGCTGCATCAGTTAAAAACATTCCTATTCCTGGGATCCACTTGATCGAGGAAAATGATTATGGAGCAGAAATTTCATTTGTCCGATGTTCTTTGAAGTACTTTCGACAAGTTGAAATAGATGTTGAGATGGCTCTGAATCCATCAAGGGTGCTATATGACATTGATAGTGAAGATGAGCAATGGATATCAGAAAATCAAAGTCTTTTAGCTGTTGACAATGGTAGTGTGTGGGAGATTTCAGAGGAAATGTTTGTGAAGACAATTGATATGCTTGAGAAGGCGGCATATTCTCAACAGTGCAACCAATTTACTAATGACCAGCTGGAAGATCTTATGGCTGGAGTTGGACCCATGGAAGCTTTCAAGATCATCCATGAGTATTGGAGGCATAAGAGGCAAAGAAAGGGAATGCCTTTAATCTGTCATTTCCAGGTGCTTCTTAACTCCATTGTTTTTTTTTTTTTTGTTGACTTCTTCTATTGGTTTTGATATGGATGTAATTATTTTATGCTATTCTATGGCATCTACTAGTTGAAATCTGCGCTCCTTCTTTGGTTGTAGTGTCACTATCATTAGTTCATGATAATGACCAGGAATTGGCAATGCACATCTTGATAAAGGCAAGTATGCAAAATGACTATAATGTCCCCCCTTTCATCTTTGTCGACCACCTCAAAAAAATGCAAAACATAAGCCCAATTCTACTATGATATTGATTTTGACACAGGTAGAAAGTCATTTGACCTTTATTCTGCTATACCTCGTGTCGTTTTTTTTTTTTAAAAAACATAGTAAATGATATTTTACAAGCTGTAAGAAAGCAGGAACATAAGTTAAAAAAAAAAAAAAACCATGTACACTAAGTAGGTTTACAAGGAGGCAAAAGGTTCTGTGCACAAATTCAAATTGACCAATCACTAGAGATACTACATTGACTGAAGAAGCTTGCAACCGTATTATTATTAAGAAGATTGAAAGCTTTTACCCAAGTGCAAACAGAGATGACAATGCGATTAATGACCATCTTCACATTGGCAAAGCCATCTCATTCTGAAAAGTCATTTATTTCATTCTTTCCAAAGATACCAACAAATGCATGCAGTGATCATGAATTGAAATGTCTTGGGAAGGCAAAAATTTAGTTAATGCTCCCAACATTGTAGGAACTTCAGAATGGAAGATGAGAAGGGGGACCAACCATCTAAGAACATTCAAAAGTACCATCCAAATGCCCCTAGCAGACTTACAATGACGAAGTAGATGGTCTGTGTTCTCATTTTCATTACAACAAAAGGAGCACAGATTGACAGTATACCTCCTGCACTTGTTAAGATTTGAGATAGTAAAAATCCTATCCATTTCTACCAGAAGCATGAAAATAGAGACCTTAATGCTGCAGACAACACATTTCCCAACCCTCATTTGGCCTCTGTCAGTTTTATTACTAAAAAGATTATGATTTACAAATCTGAGGCACGAAGGAAGACAGCCACAGGTTCCCTAAAAAATTTTAGATGGGAGAAAATTTAAAAATATATATAGATATGTATTTTTTATAATCCCTATCCAAAACTAGATGCATTCATAATTGACTTTTGGGCTTGTGTTTTCGTCCCAAGCTGAATGAAGAGGTATAGTTATGGTTTCATGTGAATATCTTTTTGTGTGAAAACTGTTTTCTCTGCCTCATGATTTGCTTGTGTATTACATTTTATATGTGTTCACTTTCTTTAGCATTTTGAAATTTGATGTTGCTTAATTGCTAATCCATGGCTTTTACTCAGCCACCACTCTGGGAGAGGTATCAACAGCAGCTGAGGGAGTGAAAACAAACTCTAGCCAAAAACAACACTGTCCTCCTCAATGAATGCCAAGAAAAGAGTGCACCCATTGAAAAGCCAGCCATATTTGCTTTTTGCTTGAAACCACGAGGGTTGGAAGTGCCCAATAAGGAATCAAAACAAAGGTCACACAAGAAGTTTTCAGTTGCATGGCAAAGCAATATCGAACGAGATGGTTTCTGTTGTAACAAACGATAAATCAATGAAGAAAACAACACCAGAATTTTATGTGGTTCGATCTATGTGACCTACGTCCACGGGAAAGATAGAGGGAATACTCTTATTAGTAGAGAAAGTGTATTACAAAATACAAAGAGTGTGGCTCACCTCTCAAGACTCTCTGAATTTTCATAACCCTATTATGCCTATATATATAGGGATACAAGAAGGGCAAAATGGTAATTTAGAATACAAGGCATATTCCAACAAATCTCCACCTTGCATTGTATTCTCTAAACACACAACAAAATAAAATCCTTTTATCTCTCCTCTAAATAGCTCCTTAGAGCCAATCAATTAAAACAATCACCAACCAAGTCCAAGCAATGCTTGAACTTGATACGAAAAATTGGTTTCGTCAACATGTCAGCTGGATTGTCTACAGTAGCAACCTTTTTCACTGAAATCAAACCTTAAGATGCAAGAAATGGTATTTGACATCAATGTGTTTGGTCCTCTCATGATACACTTGATTTTTGGTCAAGTATATAGAACTCTGACTGTCACAGAATATAGTAGTAGTTTCCTGTGATAAACCCAACTCAGTGACCAAACCTTTCAACCAAATAGCTTCCTTGACTGCTTCTACTATTGTCATGTACTCAGCTTCAGTAGTGGAAAGAGCAACTGTTAATTGCAATGTTGCCTTCCAACAAATGGCACTGCCTGAAAGAGTAAAGACATAACCAGTTGTTGATCTTCTTCTGTCAATGTCACCTGCATAATCAGAATCCACAAAACCAGTAATCAACCTACTGCCTCTGCTGAACATCAATCTTACCTCTGTAGTACCTCTAAGATACCTAAGTATCCATTTAACTGCTTGCCAATGTGCTTTCCCAGGATTAGCCATATATCTACTGACCACACTGACTGCATGGAAAATATCTGGACGAGTGCAAAACATAGCATAGATAATACTGCCTACTGCACTAGAGTATGGAACACGTGACATATATTCCTCCTCCTCTAGGTTATTGGGTGACAAAGAGGCTGAAAGTCTGGAGTGTGAAGCCAAAGAAGTACTTACTGGTTTGCAACTCATCATCTCAAAATGATCAAGAAGCTTATCGATGTACCTTTTCTGTAAAATGTGCAACTCTCCTACTTGTCTGTCTCTAATGATCTCCATGCCCAAAATCCTCTTTGCAGCTCCCAAATCTTTCATCTCAAAATCTCTACCAAGTAGTTTCTTCAAACTGTTGATCTCAGATATACTTGTAGAGGCAACAAGAATATCATCTACATATAGTAGCAGATAGACAAATGATCCATCACGCAGCTTCCTATGGTAGACACAATTGTCATACTCACTTCTTGAGTAACCATGACTTACCATAAAGTTGTCAAACTTCTTATACCATTGTCTAGGAGACTGCTTTAAACCATATAGAGTTTTCTTCAACCTGCAAACATGATCCTCCTTGCTCTCAATTTGGAAACCCTCAAGTTGATCCATATAGATGGCTTCCTCAAGATTGCCATGTAGAAAAGCAGTCTTGACATCAAGCTGCTCCAGTTCCATATCATACATAGCAACCATAGCTAGAAGCACGTGAATGGAAGTGTGCTTCACAACTAAAGAAAACACCTCATTGAAGTCAATTCCTTCTTTCTGACTATAGCCCTTTGCAACCAGACGTGCCTTGTACCTTGCATCTTCAACTCCTGGGATTCCCTCCTTCTTCTTGAAGATCCATTTGCAACCAACAGTCTTCTTATCTTTGGGAAGTTTCACTAAGTCCCAAGTCTAATTTTTATGCAGGGACTCAATTTCCTCAGTCATGCTCCACTAGGAAGATTCTGCACAAGTGACAATCTCTGAATAGTTGCTAGGTTCATTGTACTCCACCTCTTCCGCTACTGCCAAACAATAAGCAAAATCTGAGTTTGAAAACCTGGCTGGTGGCTTGATAGTCCTTCTGGGTCTATCTGGTGATACTGTACGGCTGTACCTGTTGAGTATCTAGAGTACCCTCATCTGTTTTTGAAGTGTCAACTCGAATCTGTTGACCTGACTTAGAAGGAATATCACTTTCAAACTCCACCTACTGTGTGGAACTCCCACTATCTTCATTGTTTGGCCTTAAGACTTCTTCTTTTGGATACAGTATAGCGGATTCATCAAATATCACGTCCCTGCTGATGAGGAATTTTGGAGACTTAGGGTCTGGATACCACAACCTATAACCTTTCACACTAGAAGCATAACTAAGAAAAATACATTTCTTAGCTCTCGGTTCAAGCTTTCCTTCATTAACATGAGCATAAGCAGGACAGCCAAATATCTTCAAATTAGAATAATCTGCAGGTTTGCCTGACCACACCTCTTCAGGTGTCTTACACTCAATGGAAGTACAAGGAGATCGATTTACCAACCAACAAGCAGTATTAACAGCTTCTACCCAAAACTCCTTGCCCAAACCTGTATTGGATAACAGACATCTAGCTTCATCTATCAAAGTCCTGTTCATGCGTTCTGCAACTCCATTCTGCTATGGAGTTTTTACAACTGTGCGATGTCGAACAATGCCTTCAATTTTGCAAAACTCATTAAATTCGTTATTGCAAAATTCAAGGCCATTATCTGTTCTCAGCCTCTTAATCTGCTTCCCAGTCTGTTTTTCAAGTAAAGTTTTCCACTGCTTGAAGATTCCAAACACTTGACTTTTATGTTTCAAAAAATAAACTCAAACTTTACGAGAAAAATCATCAATGAAAGTGAGCATATAAGCAGCACCCATACCTTTAGAGAGAACCTGAGAATGACCCCAAAGATCTGAATGGATATAGTCTAATGTTCCCTTTGTTTTATAGATGGTTGTACTGAAACTCAACCTCTTCTGCTTCCCAAAAACACAATGCTCACAAAATTCTAATTTTCCAGTGTTCTGACCACACAAAAGACCTCTCTTACTCAAGGCAGCCATACCTCTTTCACTCATGTGTCCCAGCCGCATGTGCCACAACTTCGTCACGTCTGAATCTAAAATTGAAGTAGAAACTGCAGTTGAGTCTGTGATTGTCGAACCATGCAAGAAATACAATGTGCCAATTCTGGCAGCCTTCATCAATACAAAAGCACCTCTGGAAACCTTCAGAACTTCACCTTCACAACTAATCTTGCAGCCATTTTTCTCAAGAGTGCCCAAAGAAATAAGATTCTTCGTCAAATCTGGAATGTGTTTGACCTCAGACAAGGTCCTAATGACACTGTCATGTATCTTGATCTGCACTGTACCAATCCCAGTAACCTTACAGACATGATCATTTCCTAACAACACCACCATTAGTTGGCTTGTAAGTGGTAAACCATTCTCTGTTAGGAATCATATGTTGTGAAGCTCCAGTGTCCATGATCCAGGTATCCTGAAATCTGCCTTGGCCTTGTGTAACACAAAGCAGATCATCACTCTCATTTGCTGCCATATGAGCTTCTCCTGGTGGATGGTTCTTTTGATTACCGTCGTTTACTTTCTGCTTATTTTTCAACTTGTAACAATCAGACTTAATGTGTCCTTTCTTCTTGCAATAATTGTAGGTCAAATTCTTATGTCTTGATTTTGATCTTGATTTACCTGAATTTCGACCTCTCTCCTTTGATCTTCCTCGATCAATAATCAAACCAACACTCTGATTTGATGTTTCAGAAAATGTCAAACTACTATCAATTTTCTCCTTGGCCTGCAAATTAGTCTTGACATTCTCAAGGGAAATATCTTCTCTACTATAAATCATAGTATCTCTAAAGTGCTTGTATGAAGGAGGCAAAGAGCATAACAACAATAAAGCTTGATCCTTATCGTCAATATGAATGTCAATCTTACTCAGATCAGTAACAATTGAACTAAACTCTCTAATATGTGATTTCAAAGAAGTACCTTCTGACATACGAAGAGTGTAAAGGCATTGCTTTAATCGGAGTCTGTTGGTTAAAGATTTCATCATGTACAGACTGTCCAATTTTAGCCATGCACCAGCTGTTGTTCTTTCACTGAGGATTTCTCTCAAAACTTCATTTCCCAAACTGAGTTGAATCGAGGATAGAGCTCTTTCATCCATATCATCCCAATCTGCATCAAACATTGACTCTGGTTCTTCTCCTTGCCATGTAGGGCCCTTTTTGTACCTTCTCGCGTCAGGATTGCCATTATCCTAACTTGCCACAGTGCAAAATTGGTGTTTCCATCAAACTTCTCAATTTCAAACTTCACCGTTGATGAAGATGAAAAAGCCATTGCAACAAAACACTCACCACAAAAATTGAAGAATACAAATTGATGGCTTAAATCACAATCTGCCTCTAAAGTACAGTGCCACCCGATTCTACAATATCTCCATTCGATCTACAGTACCCCCTGCGCGATCTACAGTGCTGTGCCGATCTACAGTGCTGCCAACCCGTTGAAGATATATCTGTTTCTTTCTTTCATCAGATTTGCTCTGTTTCAGTTCGCTCGATGTCCCAGATAGTGCTTTGGGAGGTGTCAATCCAATGGCAATCACTCCACCTCCTTCTTCCGCAGCCTATCTTCGAACTGTGGAGCACACGCGCTTCTTCTCCTCCAAGACTCGGTCGGACCACCACAGCCACTGCTTCCTAACTGCCAATCAACCCTTAACACAACAGTTGAGGGTTGAGAGAAACAAAAAAAAAATTACCGAGGAGGAGATGCTGTGGGTGGTCGAAGAGGAGAAGAAAAAAAAAATTTTTTTTTCCAGATCAATGGGGTGGGGTGGATGGCCAGAGGAGAGAGAGAAAAAAAATTCAGATCGATGCGGTGGGGTGGATGGCTAGAGGAGAGAGAGAAGAAAAAAAAAAATTTTTCTTCAGATCGTGGGGATGATGGGTGGCCGGAGGAGAGAGAATTTTTTTTTTTTCTTTTCGACTCTGATACCAATTTGTTGTAACAAACAATAAATCAATGAAAAAAACAACACCAAAATTTTACGTGGTTCGGTCTATGTGACCTATGTCCACGGAAAAGACAGAGGGAATACTCTTATTAGTAGAGAAAGTGTATTACAAAATACAAAGAGTGTGGCTCACCTCTCAAGACTCTCTGAATTCTCATAATCCTATTATACCTATATATATATAGGGATATAAGAATTGCAAAAGGGTAATTTGGAATACAAGGCATATTCCAACAATTTCCATGCTTATGATAAGATTCTAGTTCATATTTATCTCCTAATAAACTTCCCTCTAGTTTATGTTTGCTTTTTCCTCACTCAAACTTATGCTTTTGCATCCAGGAAGGAAATTAAATGGCTTTGTTTATGGTGATGACAGATTTGCTTATCTAGGATATAATAGTGAACATGTAGACTATTCTCTGGTGCCTCAGATGTCGCCGAGGATATTTCCACCCCAAGATGCTGGTAGCATGGGACATTTCTCCAAAGGTACTTATAGGTATGATGGGAATCATCTCTAGAAATTTCATAGGAGCAAGTTAAAGAAAATTGGGAATGCTCAGGTGATTGCTTCATATGATCAGAGAATGTTTGACAAGAGAAATGGAATTTACTGGGGGAATATGGGTCTTGCTGACTGGCCAAGCCAGTATCATTATCCCTAGGAGGGTTCTCTGAAACGTGGCCTTAAGTAGTTGGATGGTTCAGATCTTGATGAGTTCAGGGTGTGTGATGCTTGTAGCGTGGCTCACCATGCCATCAATATAGCTAAACTCAAAAAGGAAAAGGCCCAAAGAATGCTTTGTAGGGCAGATTTGGCGATTCATAGGGCTGTGGTTGCTCTCATGACTGCTGAGGCAATCAAAGCTTCTTCTGAGGAGTATAAGGGTGAAGAGTTGGATGAGAAAATCAAATAAGAAATGACAACAAGAGAAAACTTGCTAGCCCCTTTTAACAGCCTTTTTCTTCAGCCAAAGATTCCAGATGTGCCACTCAACATTATTTTTGCCTACTCCGTTTAGCGTTTCCATTGTCATTAGTTTTGCTGTTTCCCAGGCTTCTAGCCGGAGGAATGTAACATTTGCAGTTTGTGAGAGTTATTTACTTCTGCCCCAACAATGTTGCCATTTAGACGGTAGCGATGGTTTGTGGCCTGCACAGCTTCTTGGCTCACCACCTTATCTCAGGGACAATTGTTCACGTGCTCTAAACCTGCAGAGGCAAGGAGTGTGAGGAATTTTGGATGACCATCTTTGTAAATATTTTTCCTCTGTTCTTTAGTGCCATCTTTCTTTCCTCCAAGCTTAATACCAAGATAGCAGTTGGCCAAAATAATACAACAACGCCCTTGGAATTGAATTACTAATTAATGTCTGATTGGATAATGTTGGTGCATTCATTAGACGTGTACCAACTGGGTTGTGTTATCAAATGAAAAGAAGAAGAAAAAGAGGAAAATGCTATAAAGAGAACGTAGTGATGTTAAGAAAACGCATCTATTTTGTCTTCAGAAATATACAGAAAAGGTATCATTACTAAGTTTTGTAAAACAAAATTAAGCAATTGTTTATTTGTTTCAAATTCAATTTGATCAAAGTTTGCAAACAAAATGGTCAATGAAAAATTTAAGTAATAAAACTTGAAAACTTTTATTAATAAAATTTAGGAAGAGGCATATGGGAATTCCGTGGATTCATCTTCGAGGGCAGAATACACTCTTCTTCAAGGAAACAAGACTTAACGAAAATATAATGATTAAGAATGCTATCATTGGTTACATGACTTTTATTATTACATTTAGAGGAAGTGTTTGTAAAAATCACATGATATCTTTAGCTATACAGTTGTGAGATTAAATCAAATTTATAGTCAAAATTTTCATTATTGAGGTATGAATCAATCTGACTTTTTTGTTGCATCATCGTTAAAAGTCATAATAGTATTTTTCTTTAGCAATTTTTTAATTCTTTGGGAGAAGAGCTTAATACCAAAGATGCTTTTATTTTTTTTTTGTAGTAAGAAAACAACTTTTTTTTTTAATAAATTTCATTTTAACCCAAACAACCAAGCAAGATCCTTTCCTTAAAAAAGGAAAAAAAGATTCTAATTAAATTAAAAAAATGGTGTTGTTTTAAGTACGGTGACCTAGAAGAGAATAATAATAATAAAATGAAAAAAATTTAACAAACTTATTCAAGAATTTGCTTCGAATTTTTACCCACTTCTTTAAGAAATTCATAACAGGAACTTTGCTAAGCTTTCAAAGATTGTGTGTTAGAGGCATTTGGAATATTTGTAATTGAAACAAAAGTAATTGGATTACGGTCACCACAGATATGGTTTGATACGGAGATAAATGGGATCAAAAGAGAATCACTGCAAAAAGTTAACAATAAGTCGCGAAGAAAAAGTATATTGATTTAGCGAGCAAGTAGGAAGTAGGAACGGAAGAGTGATGCGTGACTGGCTTTTTGCTTCCTAAAAGGGTGTCTTATGCTGATTGTTTCTGCATGAAACTCGAATACGTGATTTTTAATTTTAAGGAATATCATTTAAGTTGTAATTTATTGGCAGAGAGGATGTTTTAATTCGAGAAAAGAAAAGGAAAAAAAAGAAAAAAAAAAGAAAAAGAAAAAGGCAGCAGAAAGAAAGGTAGTTTTGATAATAGGCCGGAATGGGCGTCCAACAACAGTAAAAAACCATGGCAGGCAAAGCATGGTTCTGTTACAACTACCACAAGAAGGCCCAAAATGGCCGAAAGTCCGTGTCAGGAGCCTAACCGTCACAACTGCCCGCTCCCCCCAAGTTTCCCTCCACCTTTTTCTCCTGCCGTTTTTTTTTTTTGTTTTTTGGTTTTCAAATCACTCGTTTTGGCTGTTCAACCAGACCATCTTCGCCGTCCGTTCCCGTTCCCATTCCCATTTCCGGGGCCTTCTCGGCTCAGTTTGTTTGTGTGATCCAGTTTACAAGATTAAAGGTCGGTTATCTTCTTTCTCTGCGGGATTTCGGATTTCTTTTTTTGTTTTTCTTTTATTCCACATATTTTCCTTTGCTTCGGTTTCCCGTTTCATTCAAGGACGTAAAAAGTTTGTTTGCACTTTACCTTTTCTTTCTTGGATAAAGGAAGCATAAAATTTTGGCGAAATGTCAAAAAAGGAGAAGGAAGAGGTCCGAATTGAAAGGATCATTCGAGGTCTTCTCAAACTTGCCGAGAATCGAAGGTGTATCAACTGTAATAGTTTGGTACGGTTTTCCTTCCTTCTTCTTCCAAAATGTTTTTTTATATATATATATATATATAGACGCATATTTCAATTTATTTCGGGGGGTGTCAATGGGAATAAGTTATGGTTGTATGCAAATAATTTATTTTTATTTTTTCTTTTTACTTTTTGTTGTGGTTGGCATCAAGTAATTAATTTACGAGGGAATGATGTAACCAGTGGATCCTCGTTTTATTTTCCCATATATGCATCGCATCTGAACAGGCGAACCAATATGCAGTGAGAAGTCTGTGTTGATTGTCACTGTTCAGCTTCCTTCCTATCATCTAATTCTAATTCTAATACTAATCATAATCATAATCATAATCACTGCCTAGGCTATAATACTTATACTTTACCAGGTCCAACGAGCCTTTCATTTGTTTATTTATTTAATGTTGGTGGCAGGGACCACAATATGTGTGCACGACCTTCTTGACATTTGTTTGCACAAACTGCAGCGGAGTTCAGTAAGTGTCCGCTCCACACCCCATTTTGATCCGTCGCCTTTCTGTGAGTTTTTCTTTTGCCATTTTTTTTTCTTAAGTAGTGGCGAGCATAATCCACGAATGGACTACATTACTCGGTTGGAGTATGGCCATTGTCGCCAAAGCTTATTCCATAAATCAATCTTCCGTTCTATCTGACTTTAGTTACTTTGTATGGTTCCAGCCGGGAGTTCACGCATCGTGTCAAATCAGTCTCGATGGCCAAATTTAGTGCAGAAGAAGTTAGCGCTCTTCAAGCGGCAGGGAATGAGGTTTGCAAATGTGAATGATATTGGCTATTGTTTCTCAGAGCTTTGGTTTTGTTTTACAGCTTGAATTTCTTTTCATATAGAGAGCAAGGCAGATTTATTTCAAAGATTGGGATTCCCGGCGCAATTCTTATCCAGATGGCAGGTTGTTATACCTATGTATGCAGCAGGGCTGTGTTTGTTTTGTAAAATTTTTTAATTTCTGCTAATTTACAGATTTTCTTTCAGTAATCTTCACAGGCTTAGGGATTTTATCAAGCATGTTTATGTGGATAGAAAATACAGCGGTGAGAGAAATCATGAGAGGCTCCCAAAGCTGAGATTGGTAAACACCCTAAAATATACCTCTTATACACCCACATTATTTTTGTTATTTTTTCCTGCCTTGGAGTTTTTTCTTATTCATATCTGCAGCTTTCAACCTCCTAGTCAAAAGTTTGGGAATACCGGAAAATCTGTCGAGTCTTTCCCTTATTGTTCTGGTGTCCATTTTACAGAGTGACATGGAAGAAACCTATGAAAGCAGGAATCCACGTGGATCTAGGAGTCCAAATTATGAGGACAGAAGGGAACAAGGTGAAACACTTTCTGCTGGTGGACGTTATTCCAAAGAAAGAAGCCCTCCTTGTTCCCTAGAATATCCAAGACATGGAGGTTTGAAGAAGAGTGCTGCCCACTTTGAAGTTGTTGATGACAGGTTTCGTGATGACAGGGTTCAGAGTGGCAGGCATCCTAATAGCAACAGGCTTTTGCCTAGAGATTCCGGGGCTTCTAGCTGCTCTCCTGACCATCATAAGTGCATGGACCAGTCCAGCTTTCCTGTGGTACACTCTCTTAGAGATGTTTTAGGGGAACATGCTCCGCCTGTACATGTAGATGAACAATTGAAAGCAACCGATGGGTCTGCTCACTATCAGGTGCAATAATTCTTAAACCATGTCATAGATACAGCAGATTTTTTAGTATTTAATAGATTATCAACTACTTCATATATGTCTCCCATGTGGACTTGGGTAATGTGGTATGGACAGGGATGCTGCATTTGCAGAAGTTCTTGAACTGAATTATTCAGCAATGCTGTTATCTTAAAGCCACTTTTTTTTTTTGGGCTGCTGTGGATTGTCATTCCTCTTTACTTGAGCTTTTATACTGAAAAGCATGATCACAGAAATTTGCCTTTCCATTTTGTAATTTTTTGGTTGATACAGCTTTTCATACGTACAATTGGTGGCTTGCATTTGGTAACTTTTCTTTTTTCCTAATGTGATTGGAGTTGCTTTCTGATTCCATGATTATGATAATTCAATGCCCACATCATTTGTCAATTTTTGTCATTCAGAGTGTCGTGCATGTTGGCAGCATGGGATCTAAGGAATGTAATCCAATGGAGCACAAAGGACAGGATTCAGCAGTTGGCTTGATTAATTGGGATACAGAGTTGAAGCCTTCTGATGATGCAGCAGCAGCGCCAAAAAAGCAGGGGTCTACCAATGGAGGCAACAGTTCTTCTCATGAAAGCTCTGCAAAGAACAATGCCCCTCCGGCTCCAAAACCAAATACTTTGGAATTTTTACTTTTTGAGTTGTCTCATCCATTAGTTGCCGGTGGTGTGTCTGAATTACCAAGCAATGCCGATCCTTCAACAGCATCTGGAGGCAATATGCCTATAAACAGTGATGCTTCAGGTATTTCATCAGCTGTGCCTCGAGGACAGATATTACCAAATGGTGCTGGTGCTTCTGAAATCACATCTGGAGGCAGTACATCTATGAGCAGTGCTTCACCAGCTGTGCTTCCTGGGCAGATGTTAACATTATCCAGTAGTGCTGGTGTATCCATGAATGCGGCTGTAGGCAACAAGCCTGCTGGTAACATTTCATCTGCTGCAACTGTAGGTCAGGTGTCAAAATCAACTGATGGTGCCGGTTCCTGTTCCTTCCCAGCTGGGCTGATGTCAAAATCATCTAATGGGGCTGGCTTTTCAGTGGCTGGGCCAATGGCAACATCAGTAGATAGTGTTGGTAATTCTGCAACTGGAACTGAAGGCAGCATGCCTGCAAGTGGTATTCCACCAGGTTTGCTCGTGGGACAGACGTTATCACTACTCAATAACTTTGATTCTTCTACGACCTCATCAAATACCAATTTGCCTATGCAACTTTATAATAGCAGTCCTCCACAAGCTGCAGTTCTTGTCAATAGTGACATTGTTTCCAAGTTTCCTAATAGGCAGGAGGTCTCCAGCTCCAGCCAGCATGCAGCCACAGGAACCTTCTCTAGCCCCTTCCACCAATGGTAGTTCTGTTGGGCAACATGTCCCTACTATACCTATTAACCAGGTTCAATTTACTTTTTTTTTTCACCTTTTAGAAAATAATGAAAATTTGGAAGTTTGTTGCCCAAGACTGCAGCTGTTTGCAAATCTATGTGCTCAAATTGTCAAATTAGTTTCCATAAATAAAACCCCCGTAAGATGATGACTTTCATGAAATATTATAGTTATGAACTTCTGGGGTGTTGGCAAACCCTGTAGGCTGTAAATTTCATCTTTTGACGGTATCCATTAAAACCACTTTTTTGACATCTGATTTTGCAATGGGGTGCATGGTAATATTTTTTGTTGATCTCTCTCTCTCTCTCTCAGTCAGTCACACTCACACTCACACACACACACAGATGTTTGATGTCAAGCAATTTTTAATTCTGATACTTACTGAATTTTAGTTGCATCCTAGATAGTTACTAAGAAAAATGCCAACGCAATTAACATATTGAAGAATTCTCAACTCTTCTGAATCTCATGACTTTCATCTGTGCTATAGCTATAGTAATTTGTGTACAGCTGTGTGTACTGTCCTGTAACTGTGTATATGTCAGCTGAGATTTTGTCACTAACATTCATGGTTATACATATCTGCAGCTTCCAACTTCAATAAATGTATCCAATGCTCATGCTTTTCAAGATGTCTCAAATCTAGCCAAAGACTCTGATTCTGGAGTTAGATCTCAGCCACATCCAGCAAAAACAAATTCTGACCAAAGAAAAGAACTTCCAGCAGTAGTTACCTCACATTCTCATAATTTTAGGTGTTTCTTGTATTCTTCTACTGATAAATGCTTAATTACTTGCAGGACCTTTTTACTGCAAGCTATTCACCATTCCTTGGTCCAGTTACTGGTTGGCAAATAGGTCCCTCATGCAGCATGGGATATGGCACACAATACCACCCAAATACAATGGTACCTTCCCTGCCAGGGTGATTAAGCAGAATAAGCTTCTGCTTACATCTTGTGAAGCATAAGACACTGACAATGTTTTCAATTTGAGCTTTCTTACAGCACGTGCCAGCATATGCCACCCCAGCAAAATCAACAAATCCATTTGATCTTAATAGTGAAACCACACCGGCACAAGCCTCAGCAGTATGGATAGCAATCAAAATGATGACCCATATTTTTTATACAATTCTTGCCTTTCTTTTCCTGTGCTGTTGTCAAATGTTTAAGCTTTATAAAGTCTAATTTGTGCTTATGCAGGCATGTTGTCACTATCTCACAGCTAGAGTTGTGCTGATTAGGAATCAATTAAATAGAAAGCAGCAGAAACTGTGGATCAGAAAGCCAATGTCATCTAGGAATTTAAGAAGAATGATAAAAACCACATTATGCTAGCCAGACTATCCAGATCTAGTCATTCCTAGTGTCAAACTTCATAGTCATTTGATTAGGATGAATTTACCTGTCATGATGACATATCATACTTATGTGAGGTCATGGCGAGCCAAAATCTGTTTACTGATTGAATGAACAGCATTTTTGATTTGTCAATAAGGTGAATAATTCTGGATGCATTCTTAGGAGTCTTTTGGTTTGTCTCAGGTATAGGTGATATGGTGCACACAATGTTTCTTGTGGAGATAATGTTAAACATCATCCTCTTTCTGTCACTATCAGTTTTAGATTGAATAAACCTGTCCTAGCTGCAATGAGCAAGTTTTCTTGTACATTACTGACACTTTCGCAACTGGGCTCAGAGGGATGAATGGACTCCAACCTTGCTGCTAGAAGCTATATAATAGCTTATGCATCTATGATTTACCTTCATTATCATTGATTAAGCATATCATCTGAAAATATCCTGTGGTTAGCAAAACTGGTAGAGCTCATATTCTGGTTTGGAAACTGATTTGATGATGTATCAATACCAAGTGGTGTGGATTATTGTTTGATTAATTAAAAGATATCGGCCACTGTATTTGGCAAACATCTGAAGGACTCCTCCTTTTTCTACATTGCTTGTTACATTTTTCTTATTCAATTGAATTTTAAATTTTTTGCTCACTTAGAAATTTTGTGTTATCAAAATGTAGTTTCCTTCCATGGGAAATTTGCATGGAGCGCTTCCTAATGTGTCAACTTCAGGGTTCTTAGCTCTGACTCAATCACCTTCTTATTCATCCCCACTGCATCTGGGGACTCCTTCCATTGCATCCACGATGTCTTCTGGTAAATTCAGCTTCTAACTGTATTTCCACTTGAGCATTCAGCTGCTTGATTTCGATTCTAATATCTTAGGTTCATACACAGGGCAACAAGTGATGAAAATGCCACCTTCCAGGTAACTGTTCTGTTTGCCTATGCATTTTTCCCAAAATAATAAAATTTTCCTTCTCAATTGCACTGCATTGAGGAATTAGTGAATGTTTCTGCCACAGCATCATGTATTTCATTCTCTTGCTGCTGTATTAGGGGAAATATGGGAAGAAAACCCATAAACAGAGGGCAGACAGACAACTGGACAAGCAAAAGCTTAACATCTATTCATTCAATTGGTCTGTCAATTATGTAGATAATCTTATACCAAAAAAAGTTTATATACATAACGGGCTTATTTAGAGCCACCTAACTATCTAGGAAACAAATAGAAGTCTTAACTAAATAAGAGATCCAATGGATCTATTAAATCTCAATAATATTTTCATCTCTAAACTGATTAGTTCCTTATTCTCAACCAGTGTCTTTTAGATAGTGGAGTTTACATTCAGTCCCAAAGTTGGACTGTTATTGAATAAGTGCATTTACGTTCTCCATAGATTCGACTTGCAAAGGTGTTCACTTGTTGACGATGAAAGCTTTACGCATTTACCACTGCCTCCACTTGCAAGGTGTTCTTTAATGATGTTTTATCTGAAAAATGAGACAAAATACCCAGATGTCAATATTCACTGAGAGCCAATGGACATTGTGCACATAATTATCTTTTTTTTTTTTTTTTCTCCAAAATGCTGTGCGTGCCTGGATGACAATGAGATAATTTTGTCAATCAGAAAGGAAATAATTGGGTCTTTCCTTGAGCATCATTGCAGACAACAGGCAGATGCTGGGATTGATGGCAACAGTGTGGCTTTTGACTCATTAGACACGGCTCAACAACCAACTAGTGGTTACTCACTGACCAGTCCCCCGAGTTCTTTTCCTTCAAATGGAGGAAACCCATTCAGATAGGGCAAAGGTCGTTTTTCATTTTTATGTTATCATTTGCCTTCCTGTGGTGAAGGGATATCAAATGAAGCAGGCTTGTCTGGATGATATGTGGTTCCCATCTGTCACTCTGGCCAAGGGGCTCAATTCCAAGAGTTGTAAGTGATCATAAAATTGATGATTTTAGAGTAGGGCATTTGACTATGGTATTTGTCCGTACTGATGAAGATTGTCACATTGAGTTTTATATATGTTGTGCTTTTTTATTTTCCATTCACAATCTGACACAGGTTTCCAATCTTTTTGACTCGTTTCAAGTCCATTCCGGGTTAAACCATGTAATTTCTCATGAATTGTCCTTCACCTTTCGCTCACTGTACTGAAGGTGCAGCTATTAAAATATTGTATCTATTGGTAGGATGAAACTCAATATCGGTTCATATCCGCCTCCATTGATTTTGTAACTCTACATTGGAATTACCATGATGATACCATATATAAGTCGTAATTTGTGTCTCCAATCATTCGGATGAGGATTATCTTACCCTGGGAAAAAATGGATAGGATTAGCGTGGATTGAACAATATTATGTTTCTGGTTCATCTACATTTCATTTCACAATTTTCTTTACCCTCTGGCGTGGTTGGAGGTTAATGTTGATGAAACTAACTATGCTGGACTTGGAGGCTAATAACGTTTTACCACAAATTATTCTTAGAGCCATGGTTTTAAAAAATAAATCGATTCCACAATTAGGCTGGCGAATTAGTGACTTGAAATTTGAATTAGTTATGTTTCCTTATTTAAATCAGACAATGAAACAACTTGAAAAATAAAAAAATAAAAAATTGTTTGACTCACTATTTAGTCGAATTGGTAAATCAGAGTATATGCTAATTAAAAAGTCTATTTCTTATTTTTGTTAAATATATATAATTATATTATTTTATTAAAAACACCTTTTGATATATACTTAAATTTTATGTTAATAGCATTTTAATTATTTTTATATAATATAAGGATATTATTTATTCAAAAAAATTAATTCACTGGTCCAACTACTAACTTGATGGTTGGACCATAAATCTATAGAACTAAATTATTAAATTTGCATAGAGATTAAATAGATCGAAAGATATGTATTTTAACAATTATTAAACAAAACTAATTTAATTAATCCAAACGATTAATGCAATGATGTGTGATTTTTTCTTTCTTTTTTTATTTTTTTATTTTTTAAGAATTATAATTTAGACTTTATGTTTAAAATTGAGAATCAAAGTAATTCTATTATTAAACTTTGATCGTTGGAATATTTTTTTTTTTTATTCCGCTGGAAAGTTTATGCCTACACACTACTATGTGCAGTGTGGTTTAGGCCAGAATTTCATACGGATCGGAGCACAATTGCAGCCCTAAACAAACTATTTAACTTAGACGGATCCAATTCAAATGAGGCCTATCTGATCTAAGGCCCATCATCATCTTCTCTAACCCTTTTCATCTTTTTTTTTTTTTTTTTTTTTTTTTTTCCCATAATTTCTTCTTCTGTTTCTGACGGCCAAATCATCAAATGAGACGAATCTAAGCCAAACTGTCACTGTCCACATCTTGGCCGTCTTAAAAACAGAAAGAGAGAGATGAGCCAGTTAGGGACGTTGAACGGAAAACTTTGGTCTATTGATTTCCTCCCAAGTAACAATAAGTAAATTGCATTTCCATCAACCTAAAAAGCCTATTGCCTTTTGCCTATTATTAATATTTGTAATATTATATATAGATATATATATAAAGGCAGCAAGACAATTCTTGGTGCAGATATAAGACTACCAGTTCTACATCAAGACAAAGCTATTTTGGGTGCAGGCAAGACTCTGGGATAAAACAATTTTTAGTGGATTTTAAAGGATCAAGGTTCTTGATTAGTTTAAAAAAAAAAAAAAAACTCCCTTTAATCTATATATAGAAGACCGAATATCAACAGAAGACATTGATTCCATTCTACAAACCTTTCCGTTTTGTTAGATATCTCCTTTCCCTCTTTATAAAATTCTTCCTTCTTTGAAATTTAATTTTCTCCTATATTACAAAATATTGTAAGTTTTCCTTTTATTTTTTTTTTTGCATTATATATCCTTGTACTTTCATTTATCAATATTATAATATATTGATTAAAAACTAATAACTAATTGTCGAGCAATTACTTGAATAACTTCCAATTTAATAACATCATGTACTATAATATCATTTAATTTATTAATATAATATTATATTGTAATTATGTGATTGATCTTGTTTTTTATAATTCAATTTGAGATAGGAGTTTTGATAAAAATCTTACCCCTTTTTTTTTTTTTTTGTAAGTTTAGAGATTTACTTATTGTTCTTTATTGTAATGCTAAGATTCCTTATAAAATTTTGAGCATGTTTGGGGACTTGGTTATGTTAAATTAATTAACATGAGTGGCCTATGTTATTTAAAGTATAACCAAAAATAAAAGGCCTAATATGATTGATCTTGTTTTTTATAATTCAATTTGAGATAGGAGTTTTGATAAAAATCTTACCCTTTTTTTTTTTTTTTGTAAGTTTAGAGATTTACTTATTGTTCTTTATTGTAATGCTAAGATTCCTTATAAAATTTTGAGCATGTTTGGGGACTTGGTTATGTTAAATTAATTAACATGAGTGGCCTATGTTATTTAAAGTATAACCAAAAATAAAAGGCCTAATATGATGGTCAGTTAGGCATAATGGCAATTTGGGTCATTGGATTTAAAATCTCTCCACTCTCCCTATTAAGAATAACCGTTACAGGAAGATAAGTATCTTCCCATTTAAGATAACTGTTACAAAAAAGGGAGGATCTTCCTATTTAAGGTAACGGTTACAGGAAAGGAATAATATGAATAACCGTTACAAGAAGAGGAGTATCTTTGAGGATCTTCTTATTTAAGGTAACGGTTATAAGAAAGGAATAATGTATATATATATATGCTATTACGAACCTTTTCTGAATTCTTAACCATCAGAGAAAAAAGTAAAGAAAAGAAAGGGAAGAGTAGGAGAAAAAGAAAAACTTTCAGGAATGAAAGAAAAACTTGTCTTCGCTACGGGACATCAGCATAATAGACAACGGTATGTTGATTTCATTATAGTTTTATTGCTAGTATTCGCATAAAGGAAAGATCCTGTATTATAGAAATAAGAATTTCATAAAGAGAAATTTTAGAAAAGTCCAACAATTGGTATCAGAGCAGGTCTGCGAATACTGCAATTTGTTTTCTTTTAATTGTTTGCGTCGAACTGTTTTTCCTTTTATTTGCGCCGTACAGTGGGGGTGCAAAATTCTTTACGTTTTTTGTTTTTACTTACTGTGCGACAACGAAAATGGCTGGCTTGAAAGGGGAAAGGCCGACCACTAGAAACTGTACAGCTGCCAGACCCGAACGGATCTGGGTATGGCGGATCGGCCTCATCATGAAGGCTGTACTTTCGGGTACAGTCGCCGAACCCAAACTGATTTGGGTATGGTGGATCGGTCTCACTGTGAAGGCTGTGCCGCCGGACCTGGTGGATCGATGAAGGCTGTGTTTCCGTTCTCGGTGGGAAACCTGAATTGATCTGGGTTTTCTCTTGGGAATGACCGGAGATACGGATCGGTCTGGTCTGTGGGTACGGTGGAACAAGGAGATCGCAATTCCGGTGAGGGTCGTGGTTCCAGGTATGGTGGGGATTTGAATCGAATCTGTTGGGTACGTTGGGAACCCAGATCGATCTGTATGGTGTGGTGGAACCTGAATCAGTGGAGGAAGGATCCGGCAAGCGTCCGCTCCCGAGTATGACTAATGACCTGGGTTGAGCAGGGGCAACGCCCAGAGGCAGCACGCGGGCGACGCCCGCAGAACGGTGGTGCTGCCACCGATGATCGCTCGGACAGAGGCAGCAGTACGGTGGTGCTGCCACTGTGGGTCGCTTGGCCAGAGGCAGCAGTATAGTGGTGCTGCCATTATGGGTCGATTGGCAGGAGGTAGCAGAAAGGAGACCAGTTATTGGAAAACTCCCACATAAAAGATAATTTAAATCTTCGTAATTGAAGATTTTTTTAAAGTTTATTGAATTCACATCAATATGAGTCAAATATTGAAAGCTTGTTAGTCACCAAAGTGGCCTGACTTTGAAAGGATTTGAACATTGATTGTGAATCCTAATTGTTCATTTTTTGGATATTAATAAAATGTTTTGAAATGAACAATGGTTGTTATTAATTATGAAGCTAAGAGATCATCCAAAGATGAATTATTGCTTGTAATTAATGACATTAAAGTGGATTAATTGATATACTGGGTAAACGTGATTATATATCCAAAGATAACATTCATGTTAACTCTAGTATGATTGATTGATCTATTAAAGTATATTTTAATTAGTATCATTATTGATTAAAGTTATGTATTTGAGGATCACCCAAAGGTAAACTTAAATACATGATTAAAGTTTGTAGTGTATCTGAATCCATTTAGGTTTACTCAAAGCATTAAGGTATAAATTTGGATTATGTTTGCCACTTCCAGTAATGTATTCGCCTTAGGCAATTCGATGATCAAATTCAATGAGCTGAACTATGCAGAATGGTCTGAGCATATTCAGTTTCATTTAGGTATATTGGGCTTGGACTTAGCAGTCATTTCAGATGAAAAGCCTGCAGCCATTACAAGGACTAGTACAAAATCTAATAAGTCTTTTATGAGGCTTGGGTACGGTCCAATAGGCTGAGTTTGAATTTGATGCGGATGATGATAGCTAAAAATGTAAAGTCATGCATGAGACAGAAAATGCGAGGGAATTTTTGATGAGAATTAAAGAATACTCTCAATCAGATATAACTGATAAATCCATCATAAGAACCCTAATGAGTGAGTTGACGACCAAGAAATTTGATTGGTCACAGCCTATTCATGATCATGTGACCAGTATGGCTAATCTAGCAGTAAGGTTGAAAACAATGGGCATGAATGTGAGTGAATCATTTCTGGTTCAATTCATCATAAACTCACTGTCTCCTGAATTTGGCCAGTTCCAAGTGAATTATAACACTATTAAAGAGAAATGGAACTTTCAGGAAATTAAGGTCATGTTAGTTCAGGAGGAAGGGAGATTAAAGAAGATGAAGGATCACTCCATTCACCTCATCGTTCGTAATGATGCTAGTGGTAGCAAGTCTAAACCATATAAGAAAAGTAAGAAGAAGGACAAAGTCTCTATAAAAGTTACTGGAGGTCAGATCCAAAAGGATCAGAAATGCTTCTTTTACGAAAAGATGGGTCACTTCAAGAAAGTGCCCAATAATACTTGATCGTTAGACTCTGGAGCTACTATTCATGTGTCACATATTATGCAGGGATTCCTTTCAATCCAGCCTATAACGGGAACTGAGAAGTTCCTCTATATGGGAAATAGAATGAAGACATGAATAAAAGGAATTGGGACGTACAGATTGATTTTGGACACTAAGTGTCATCTGGATCTAGAAAAGTATCTCTATGTTCCTGAATGTGATAGAAATTTAGTCTCTGTTGCAAAGTTGGATGAAGAAGGATTTAACCTTAAGATTGGAAATGGTGCATTTTCATAGACATTCGTACTATTATGGATCTAGTACTTTGATTGATGATTTGTACCGTTTTAATCTTGATGCTATGTATGTTGATTCCATATTTCTTGTTGAGCATAGTATAGGTAACAAACGCAATGTGCATAATGATAGTTCTGCTTTCTTATGGCATCAAAGATTAGGTAATATATCCAAAGAAAGGATATTGAGGTTGGTGAAAGGTGATGTCCTGCCTCAATTGGATTTTACTGATTAGGATGTATGTATTGACTGTATAAAAGGGAAACAAACAAGACATACATCAAAGAACCCAGCCATGAGAAGCAATGAGCCTTTATAATTGATACACACTGATATTTGTGGCCCGTTTGATATCCTAACATGGGGTGGTGAGAAATATTTCATCACCTTTATAGATGACTACTCACGGTATTGTTACTTGTATCTACTGCATGAAAAGTCCTAGTCAGTAAACATCTTAGAGGTGTTTATTAATGAAGTGGAAAGGCAGTTAGATAGAAAAGTAAAAGTGATTAAGTCAGACAAGAGTGGTGAATATTATAAAAATTCAATGAAAGTGGATGATGTCCTAGTCCATTTGCGAAACTTCTTGAAAGTCGAGGCATATGTGTACGGTAAACAATGCCTGGTACACCACAACAGAATGGTGTAGCGGAAAGGTGGAATTGCACACTTATGGATATGGTTAGGAGCATATTGAATTATAGTACTGTACCCTTATCCTTGTGGATGCATGCATTAATAATTGTTGCATATATGCTAAATAGGGTTCCTAGTAAGGCTGTCCCTAAAACTCCTTACGAGTTATGGACAAGGAGGAAACCCAGTTTGAGACACCTTCATGTTTGGGGTTATCCAGCAGAAGTAAGGATATACAATCCACATGAAGGAAAGCTTGATGCGAGAACCATTAGTGGTTACTTCATTGGCTATCCTGAAAAGTCCAAAGGGTATAGATTCTACTGCCCTAACCATAGTACTAGAATAGTTAAGTCTGGTAATGCTCGGTTCATTGAAAATGGCCAGTTCAGTGGGAGTGGGGAATCACGAAAGGTGGATATTAAAGAATTACAAAATGAAAGATCCACAGTGAGTACTCCTACTCACGTCGGTATCCCCACACCCAATGTTTCTACTCAAATTGTTATTCCTTATGTTGCATCACAATCGCGTGACATGCAAGGACAACAAATTGATACTTGAAACACGCAAAATGAACACATAAGAGATGAACCAAGTAACAATGTTCAATTTATAAATGAACAAGTGATACCACAAGAAATGACATTACGGAGGTCTACAAGACAGAAAAGGCCATCGGTTTCAAATGATTATGTGGTTTACTCACTTGAGCATGAATCAGAATTGAGCATTGATAAAGATCCAGTCTCATTTAAACAAACCATGGAATGTAATGATTCTAAAATGTGGTTCAATGCCATGAAGAAAGAGATGAAATCGATGGATGTAAACCAAGTCTGGGAGCTAGTAAAGTTACCTGAAGGATCAAAATGAGTTGGCTGTAAGTGGGTCTTCAAGACCAAGCGAAACTTGAACGGTAACATCGAAAGGTATAATAAGGCCAAACTTATTGCCAAAAGTTTCACTCAAAGGGATAGTGTTGACTACAAGGAGACTTTCTCTCCAGTTTTTAAGAAAGACTCCTTAAGAATTATTATGGCTTTGGTGGCTCATAATGATTTAGAGCTCCACCAAATGGATGTAAAGACCACCTTTCTAAATGGTGACTTGGAAGAGGAAGTGTATATGGATCAACCTGAATGTTTCATCACCACTGGGCAAGAAAATTTAGTGTGTAAATTAAAGAAATCGATATATGGACTGAAACAAGCCTCCCGACAATGGTATATTAAGTTTAATAATACCATTACATCATACGGTTTTGTAGAAAACACCGTTGATCGGTGTATCTATATGAAGGTCAGTGGGAGCAAGTTCATTATGTTAGTCTTATATGTCGATGACATTCTTTTAGTTGCTAATGACAGGTTTGTTACATAATGTAAAGAAATTTCTCTCTGAAACTTTTGAAATGAAAGATATGAATGAGGCATCTTATGTGATAGGAATAAAAATATTTCGTGATAGATCACAAGGATTGTTAGGATTGTCTCAGAAAGGCTATATCAATAAAGTATTAAAGAGATTTAGAATGGAAAATTGCTCAACAAGAATAGTTCCAATTCAGAAAGGGGACAAGTTCAGTAAATTACAATGTCCAAGGAATGATTTGGAACGGAAAGTGATGGAATCAGTTCCCTATGCATTACTGGTTGGAAGCCTGATGTATGCGCAAACATGTATTCGGCCAGACATCAGTTTCCCTATACATTTGGTTACATGTTTCTCCTAGTTGGAGGAGCAGTTTCCTAGAAAAGCGGGAAGCAGTCTGTCATTGCTACTTCCACTATGGAGGCTGAATTTGTAACATGCTTTGAGGCTACTGTTCATGTATTATGGTTACGGAATTTTATCTTAAGGCTTGGTTTGGTCGACAGTATATAAAATCCGTTAAGAATTTACTGTGATAATTCCGCAGCAGTCTTCTTTTCTAAGAATGATAGGTATTCTAAAGGTGTGAAACATATGGATTTGAAATACCTATCTATTAAAGAAGAAGTGCAAAACCAAAGAGTGTCCATTGAGCATATTGGCACTGAGTTGATGATAGCGGACCTGTTAACTAAAGGTTTGCCACCGAAAATATTTACTAGATACGTTGATTGGATGAGCATTATAGACAGGTCCTCATACGTTTGAAAGCCAATATTTAGGATACTCATATCATTGTGACACTCGTGAATTCAATTAAAGTTATGGTTTTGCTTGTGCTTTGTTATCTCTGTTTAGATGTATACAATTATGGTTTATGAGATAACTAATAGCATATATGAGAATGACAGTTGAAAGTTTCAATGTTCCTCAATAAAGTTATTATGAATTATGATAATTATGTGATACATGGAAGGAATCATGTTGCCCTAAGATGTGTGACCGCCATGATCCAATCATTTTAATTCAATTAAGGATTATGACTTAATGATCTTTAAGGATTGTGCGCACTTATTTGTTATTGATTCATCAAGTCATACATAGGCCAAGTGGGAGATTGTTAAATTAATTAACATGAGTGGCCTATGTTATTTAAAGTATGACCCAAAATAAAAGGCCTAATATGATGGTCAGTTAGGCATTATGACAATTTGGGTCATCGGGTTTAAAATCTCTTCACTCTCCCTATTAAGAATAATTGTTACAGGAAGATGAGTATCTTCCCATTTAAGATGACTGTTACAAAAAAGGGAGGATCTTCCTATTTAAGGTAACAGTTACAGAAAGGGAATAATATGAATAACCATTACAAGAAGAGGAGTATCTTGGAGGATCTTCTTATTTAAGGTAACGGTTATAAGAAAAAAATAATGTGTATATATATATATATATGCTATTACGGACCTTTCCTGAATTCTCAACCATCAGAGAAAAACGTAAAGAAAAGAAAGGGAAGAGTAGGAGAAAAAGAAAAACGTTTAAGAATGAAAGAAAAGGAGGATTCTTGTCTTCGCTACGGGATATCAGCATAATAGACAACGATATGTTAATTTCATTATAGTTTTATTACTAGTATTCGCATAAAGGAAAGATTCTGTATTATAGAAATATGAATTTCATAAAGAGAAATTCTAGAAAAGTCCAATAGGTTAAACCATCTAACTATTGATGAATTTATAATTGTTTATAGAAGATTGAATTTCTTCGTCTTTTTTTTATTAAATTTGTTCATAATTTTATGGGTTTTGTTAAGGTAACTTGCTAAGGTTTTGAAGTTTCAAAAGGGCTTTTAGATACTTCTTTTATTTTGGGTTTAATAAAGAAGCAAAAAGGTTATCGAGAAAAGCTTTACTTTTGCTTTTAGATTTCTCAAATATTATGAGGTATATTTTAAAGAAATTCATCGGTTAGTAAGTCTAAGTAAAATTTTTTTTGTCCTTTTATATATTATATATTAAAATAAAAAATAGATAAAATAGATTAACATCTAGTAAAAATATACTTAGATGTAATTTTTTAAACATTTTTTTTGTAGAACTTCTTTTGTAGATTTACAATTAATGGAAAGAAAAAAGTTTTAATTTAGTAAATCACTTCATAATTTTATAATGCACATAACAATTGAAAGAATTTTTTTAATTGTGTTATAATTCTTTTATGGATCATTATAATATGCAAAAGTAAATTCCATTATTTTTTCCTTACCATTTTATAATTATTTAAAAATACCATTGTAACTAAGATCAAAGATATCTATTTTAATATTTTTTAAAAGTGAAGGGTCTGCAATATATAGATAAAGAATATATCTGACCAATGACTTTATCTATTAAATCAGAGTAGTATGTTGAGATATCTAAGGAATTAAGTTTTTCCTAAGTTTATCACATGGTAGTTTTGCAATCTTATTAATGTTTGGAGTGAAATTTAAAATGTAATTTAGACTTTTTAAAAAACATTGATTCTCAACAAACACTAAAGATTTTTTTTATGGGAGTAATAGTTCTTTAAGAGATATAGTGATTGAGAAACTTAGTTCTGATTTGGAATTAAAAAAAATCTTTAACTTTGAAATCACAAGGTCATTTTGTTTTGTAATTATGAAAAGTTTTTGTAGATATTTGAAATATTGGTCAACAAAGTTTGAACAAAACAAGAACATCATCCATATGAATAATGCATAAGTAGAACAAGATCAAAAATATAATATCTAATTTTTGAAATTTAAAAAGAATATTTTTCAAATTAAATGACATTACATTTTATTTATATTGATCAATTAAATAATAAATGTAATTTTATGATGTTTTTATTTTTTTATGAATCTAAATTTCATATAAATTTTGAATAAATAAACGCAGGATGAAATTTTTGTAACAACTATTAAAATACCAAATTCAAAGAAACTAACAAATCAAACTTGTAGTAAGGAGCATTATTATTATGCAGCCTAGTAGCTTGGCAGGTAAACCATTAGTTGGGCATGCAATCCTGCAGCATCTTGCCATCGAAGTTCTTGGCATGGGATTATGTGCCAGGCAGGCCATAAAGAGCAAAACATGTATTGATGACACCAAATACACCCAAGTTTTTCTGTAAGATGCAAAGAGAATCTCTCTAAAGAGGAGACAGTGTGTGCGATGTGGCCCGTTCATACAATGCAAGTCGATGGACCTGTAATTGCATCCGATCTGATCAGTAATTTTAATACCGCTGTCAACTTTGCTATGTTTGGATTAGTCGATTAGAAATTAACTGAAAACAAAATCTCCTTGACACCTTTCATGGTTTTCCGCAATTTCTATGCCAATCGTTGATCAATTGAATTGTGTGTGGGAACAAATATACAGGCACCGTGTCATACAGCCAGAGCCTTAAAAGTTGTCTGCCAAAAGCATTGGCCTTAAAAGCTTTCCATGTGGGGGGAAAGCTCAGAGCCTGCAACTGCAAGGAGAAGCATCTTGATCTGCATGTGAATAAAGTAAAAATAAAGAAAAGTCGGGGAATTAATATTTCAGTTCTAATTTTGTTTTCACGATTTTTAAAAAGGGTGGCTGTCACGTAGGCAGAAGGGAGACTTAGAGGTGGGGCAAAAGGCCCTGTTTTCTTTTTTTTTTTTTTTTTTCAAGGCAAAATAAATAGGCATACGGGCTCCCTAACTGGCTCTCTTCTTCTTTTACTATTTTAAGAAACAGAAAATTTTGCTTGTATAAATGGGGTAACTAGGCATGGGAGAAGAAGTACTGTTTTAACTCAATAAATCAATAAAATAAAATAAAAAGAGCAATTTAGGGGTGCTAAATATGGATGCAAAATGAATAATTAACTTATTATAATTGTAAATTATAATTATCGTTTTTTTTTTTTTGTATATATATACAATTGTAACTAAGCATTATGATGAGTGTGTGTATTTTGTGTGCAAATTAAATGTCTTCTTAATATTTTTGTAAAATAAAATTGTGAATTGATTGTAACTCTGTATATCGTTGACCCACCAACTTAGTTGCAGATGATTGACGAATTGATTGATTAATTGTGCCTTAAACCATCTTAAATAAACAATTTTGGAAAAATTTTCCAGGAGAACCGAGTTTGCATGAGAAATATTATGACCAACGTAACTGCTGATGCCGCCAGTGCATAAACATCTGTATTTTGCACTTGCGATCGGACGTTAATCTGTTTATATCGGTCAAATGTATCCTAGTTTAATCTTAATTGTGCCGGAAGTTTACAATCTGAAAATTTAAAAATCTGGTTGCACACACTAGCTTGTTTCTGGATTCAGGGGTTCATCATTCTTCTCATTGTTCAGCATTCCAACCATTATATATGTGTGTGTGGTTTTTGTTTTTTGTTTTCTTTTTTGGGGAGAAGGCTGTCATGCATATACGCAGTTGTTCATACAAATTATAATAGTCGGCGGCCGGCTAAAGCTAAAGCTTATGATTAACAGAAGACTCTCAAATCTTATGATGCAGAGGATAATAAAAGAAAAAATTGCTAAAACAGGTGGATTGAGAAAAACGTAAAATAAAACATAATTGAAAGGACAAAGAGATAACAAGGAAATTTACATAACAAGAAGGCTAATCTGACTTACACAGATGGAGAGGGAAAAAAGAAAAAAGAAAAAAAAAGCTTTAAAAACTCAAGGTTCGATCAAGTCTCCTTCGCGACGATGATGATAACCAAATCTAACACTATTAGTCTTTGGCAAGATTCTTAAAGGATCAGCAAACCTGGCTGAAAATGACCTACAAAGATTATCCGGCTCGGTCCAGCCTGTTCCTTCATCAAAGTTCTGGGTGTACTGGTCAGGATCATACGATACCTGCACAAAGGTTGCAGGAGCACTAAACATCTTCATCCTATCTCCACCGATTTTCCTCCAAAACGTTTTCCACCTTGGTTTTGAGTCCTCCTTTTTGTGGCCCTGCGTGTAGCTCCTGCCCAGATAGATGGGTTCATTATTCTCTGCTGATGAGTTGCGCCACCATCTCTTGATCATCCCCATCTACTTTATTAATGTGATTGATTAAGCTGTTGCCATGCCACCGTCAACAAGTTACAAGGAGCAAAGGCCAAGGTCGTTGCAATTCAACGTCTCATTTGTTTTTCATATACATGTATATATATATGTGTGTGTGTGCACGGAAAGGGTTTATCTCAGGAGAAACACCAACATGTGGGTTAAAGATTCGGACTTTTTTTTTTTTTTTTCTGCAGAAAAGGGCAAACGGTTATTTATGGAGGAAGGGGCAAGGTAAGGAAAGCACTGGAGCGACGTGGCTTCCCTTGACAAATAGAGCCAAGAACTAAAGACGGCTGGGGCACAGCGAGCGGGCAGTTGGTGCATTCAGTCATAAAGGGACCAACCACGCCTGCCTAATGAAATATAATTTGATTAGAAGTCGTGGCCAGCACACGTTAACAAGTGGAACGCAGGCGGTTTTGTCAAACAATATGATCCGCAATAGCATGCATTATTTGAAACATCAATGAAAGAGAAGAAGGAATAATGTTGTTCGAGCAACGCAATTTGCTTCCAACTCTTTTTTATCACTGGCTGCAATTGTCTGAATCCTGAACCAAAAGGTCAAAGCCGTCAGGATGAGAATTATGAGCCCAGTCAGGTCAAATTAATGTTTAAGGTCTAAGATTTCAAGTCATTGTCGTTGATTTTATTTTTTTTTTTTTTTTTTTTTTTTTTTTTTTAATAAAAGGGATAACTATACCTCTGTCAGGGCCCCCAGGATATTTCGATCCCATCCAATTTTACTCGACATTCACAACTACCCCAAGGTTTGGTGAGGATTGATCTTCAAAATTATTGTAGGAGATAAACAGATAATACTGCTGTTTTTTTCCCTTCCGTTTGCAATTATTGCCACAATGATGTCAATTTCATGAATTATAATCGCATTAATACGTATTGACGTCTCTCTCATCCTCACCATGGCTCTCTCGCTCTTTTCTTTTCTATCCCTAACTTTTTTTCCCTATTTATGGGGAAGAGAATGATCACTGGAGAGGAGAATACGGTAAATTACTTGAATATTTTTGTCCGTTGTGAGTTGTGGTGAGTGAGGCGTGGTCAAACTGCCAGCAAATTTAAGCATATAAACAAAATTAATAAAATAAAATAAAATATAAAAAATATATGAAATATGCATAAAATAATAATTTATTTAGGTACAAAGGTCAAAAACAGACCGCGCCGAAAGAGTGGACCTCTGTGCGAACAGCGTGCTCCGTTCCCCCAACTTCCGCCCCACAGAAACTGAAACGTATTTAATTATTTTTGTTAAAACATTAATGTAAAGGTGTTTGCGTGCCCACGCAATTCAATGGCTATTTTGCGTACACAAAATGGAAATCTATATTTCCAGTACTTTTTTTGTTTTTCAAAAAAAAAAAAAAAAAAGTCTTTAGGTTTTAGTTCCTTCTTTGTTTCTTTTTTTCCCCTTTCAAGTATAGATTCTGAATTTTAATTACTTGGTGTATTTTAGTGGTCATCAAGCTAAAAATTAGAAGTGAATTTCCCGATTTGAAGTTTTAGACCTCACTTGTAATTATTTTTTTTTAAAAAAAAAAAAAAAAACTGTTGATGAGGCTTTAATCCAAAATTCTTAATTTTCTTTATTTTGTACACATTTCTACTACTATTACCGATTAATAACTCATTGATGTCATTCAAATGAAATACAACTGCGGGTCAACTAAACATTTCAAGCAAAGCTTAGTCAGAAAATGGTGCCAATTTGCCAATTTTGTAGTGCGAAATATAACTTTTATCTTTTCTTAGAGGGGAAAAAAGAAAGTTTAGTTTTGACACGTTAATCTATAGATTTGAGGTTTACGTCTATGATGCATTAATTAATCTGATTCTACTTGATAAAAATGACATATATTAGTGGGCAATTTAAAAAAAAAAAAAAAAAAAAAGAGTAGGTACAGAATGTATCCCCCTTATCACTCTGTACAAACCGAACAATAGTAATAAAACAAAAGAGGTAGATTGATCTCTTGAGCAAAGAGTCAGAAAATAGTAAGCTTGTGATTATTCTTATATTTTAAGGTACTTGGGGTTATAAAAAGTTAGTGATTTTTAATTTAATTTTACTCTAAATGTGGACTATTCGCGATACTGAAAGTCTAGTTATTCAACTTCATGATCCTGAACAAAAAGATGATTTTTGGTCGTAGTATTCGAATTTGATATCAAAATTTCCTATAAAAAATTTACCTTCATTTTCCTACATTGGTATCAAAGCATATATGAATTATTTTCTAGCCTTATAATGTTACAATTTCGAATATTTGCTTTTGTTTCGAATCTTTGTTGTGAAAAATCCGATTAGAGAGGCCCGTTAATTGAAACTCCATGTAGAAGGAGTGTTAAGGCCTGAATTTCTGCATGAACATAGCCATGGACATTAGAACACATTTGCAAAATTAGGAGGCTTAACTCTCTGTGATTTGAGAGAACTTAAAATTAAAGTTCATCGACAAGAAACTTTGAACCCCAATTATTTTAGATTGGTTGAGTTTCATGGGAAGAAATTGATAAGGCGCCTGAAGTGCTTGTTAATGTTATATTCTATGCTTTAACCGGGTCTCTGTGAAGAGAAAAAATCAAATTTTGATGGGGCTCATGAGGAAAAAAAACAGAGAAATAGAGTAAGGTTTTAAAAGAAGAGAGAGAAAGAGACAAGAATGGAGCTGATTTCCATCAAACAAAATTTGGAAAGAGAGTTACAACTTACATTCAACTATTGCATAACTAATTTCAGCTTAATAATTCACCTAGTATACTAACACAAGGAAGCTTTTGGATGATCGTCCTTTTAACAACATATTGCATAATGAAAAGAGAAAGGAACTCTATGCACAACAACATTATAGTTTCTTCTAGATATTGGACTCCCTTATCTATAATATACTAGGCGTACCCCATGAGTTGGCGACTAACAACATCCCCTCTTTGAAATTATCCTTGTCTTTAAGGATAAAATGGATTGAATTTTGGGAATTGGGTTTGTACGAAGGTCAAATCCTCCCAGGTTGCTTCTTTAAGGGTGATATGGGTCTACACTAAAACCTGTGTGACAGCAACATTTTTCCTTTTAACCATCCACTGCTCTATAATTGCCAAGGGCTTAATCTTAAATTGGCCTTTAAAACCAACTAGTGGCGACTGGGGTGAGACTGTGTCTTGAGGGCTAGCAGACTTCTTAGGAAAAAATATGATAAACACTGGTAGGATAATGCTTCCTGGGGATAATTGAAGCTCGGGACCAAAGAAATTCTAAAGCCATTATAAATTTAACAACATGATGCATGTTGCTGAGTCTTTGAGCATTCAAAATTTCGTAATGTGCACTGTTCCAACTATGTTAGTGGCTTACCGCCCAAGAAATTACGTAGATAAGTAATTTAGTGTGAACATAATTTTCTGAAATTCGATTTTATGCAATATATATATGTATAATTATTAATTCTTCCCCCGCTGTTATGTCCCAGTTGACCCTTGACATTGCCTTTATGATTAGATATCTGGTTCGGTTTTGCAAAACATTAGTTGAGATACCGTAAATCCGACCAAGTTGTCCATCAACAATGGAAAACTGGGCTGAAATGAACTCGAACTTGCCATAATCTTTCCATTGAACTTACCCTTCATCTCAATGGGTGTGTGCGTTGGGCTTCCGTCGTTGTCAACGGACATGCAAACCTTATTAAGGCAACACACGAGGTGAAATAGGTGGTGGGATTTAAATGACAATGTATGGTTAGAAATCTCACTAAAAAAAAAAAAGAAAAACAAGAAAGAACTAAGATTTCAATATAATCTTAAATTCAATACTTCAATCGCTTCGTTGCTTATGGCCAACAAAACTGTAGAGTCGTTGATCATGAGTTACTCCTCCTCGGAGACAACATTCCCTGTTCATCGGGTCCATAAGATCTGGTATGGACGAGATATTCGAATACGTGGGCTACAAATGTCCCGCGAGAAGAAGAAGAAGGGAAAAAAATAAAAATTAAAAAACAATAAACGCGTATAATATTTATGAATTTTTGATATGGACCTCTTAACGTGTTCCGATTACAGTCGTGGTGTAACTGGAACAAATGGTCTTTCTAGCGGACTTCAGATTATAGTGGCTGACGGCAATAAAGGGCGATGGATAGCAAGTATGTAGTAAGTATAATACAAACAAAATGGAGCTCTCCCAGTAATACAATACCATCAGGATTTAAGAACCTTATTGAAAACTAAAATGGACATATCATGATAGCGGCACCAATTCTAACCAGGTCGACTGACGAGGTGGATCATAAACCATGCACGCATCTACTTGGGAGCCCAAACAACATGGCTCTCTGGAAGGAAATGGCAAACAGGCACAGTTCCGGGCTTCACCGCTAGCACTTGGAAAGCCAGATGTTTTGGGTTCCACGCTGATGTGTTCGTGTGGCAGATTGCCACTGCTTTAACCTTTGTTCCGTCGGCACCCTTCAATTGAACCAGGTAAGCCCTTGTGGATTGCGTTGAATGGCAGTAGAATACAGCATAAGGGTAATTCTGCTGGTGGCACACCACGGATTTGTAACCTGCCATCTTTTTCACTCCGGCGATTGTATATATCTGCCTGCCCGTTTGCTTCTCAACCTCTGTAGACATAGCCTGAATGTTCTTTCCAAGTTTGGAAGTGCTAAAGTCAACCATCGACTCCAGTGAAGTTGCACAGTATTTCTCTTCTCCTTCAATTCCAGGATTTTCACATTCCTTGATTGTTTTCTCCATCATTTCAGCTTCCAGCGATCCTGGCTTCACCGAAAATTCGTGGAAAGCATCTTGCAACTTGTTTGATGAAAATGGTATGGAATCTGCGACATGGCGAGGCAAGAAAGTTGCCGGACTTGAGCTTTCGGAAAAATCCAAGTTCATGGACTTGCTGGGTTTCATGTCTTTTTCCAAGAAAAAGAGAGCTACGTTGGGGTTATCGCGGAGCTGATCTTCAGATGCAGCATAATTGTATATGAACGGCGATGGTCCTGGTTTCACTCCAACATTTACTGGTCTTCCCTTGGGCCCTGTGTTCACAGATACGCCACCTTTGCCAACGCCAACATTGGTGCCACCACCAGACTTTCCAGCGTCAACGCCAACACCGCCGTTTCCTACAGCCACTGAAGTGCTTTTGTCTTCCGACATATCTGCAATTTAGTAACACTACCGATAATTAAGAAGGGCTCGCCCTCTTCATTTTAATTTGTTTTTAATTTATTTTTGAATGAAATATACTAGCCTGGGTGTAGAAGATCTTTGATAGCCTTTGGCATTGGCGTGTTAGGCAAAACGGAGTTCCAATAAACTTCAGGGGCCAAGGCTGCTCCGCTTGCCAACAGCGCAAGCTGCAACATCATTGAACATATTAAATGGAAAAAATATGCAATGAGTAGCTTTTGAGAAAGCTCAAAATTATTTGAAATCAAAGCGGCCGGGCAGGCTTCAATTCATCGGAACCGGTTGTAAAGATTTTCGCCACTTACCATGAGCAAACCTAGGATATATGGGATACGAGACTCCATTTAAGCTCTGCAAATGCGACAGAAATCTAAGTGAAATTGTATTGAAAATTGAAAGAAAGCCTGTCTGGAACCAGAACAAGCGCGTTGCATCATTTATAGGGAAATCTGTCCTTTAGATTGCTTTACACTGAATGCCAGCATATCACCTACATTATCAACCGGCATAATAACTCCAACTGCCCCTGGCTCGCTCACTTGAATGCAAATTGTGTCAAGTGGGACAGATGTAGCACGAACAAGATGTGTTCTACTGCAAACGGTACTAAACACAAAAATGAAACCTGGGCCATGAATTGATTTTAATAGGCTTCGCACTGTGCAAACGCTGAATCAGAATGACTCCTCACGTCTGGCTCCTGTCATTTTATTGCCCAATAAATTCTTTGCAATGTGGCAAGTAGATTGTGGAGGAGGATTCTTTAAATGGTTTGGCCTATCGTTAGTTCTTAACAAACAACCATCTCATTTAAGAGCGTACGTACGTAGTTCTTTCACATGATTTTGTGTCTTATTGAAACACGAAATTTTTGGCGTTGCGGTGGTCAGACGATGAGTTCCATTGAACTTCTTCATTTCGTCTTTCATTTATAACAATAAATCTTCTATGTGAACCAACGAAAAAAAAAAAAAAAAAAAAAAGAAAGAAAGAAAGACTTCTATACAGATCATACAGATATTAAATGTTATTTTTACAATCAAATCATTGAATGTTAACCGTATTCGTGGGGTTCATAGTTTATACGTAAATTATTTGCGGGATTGTATTATTCCCCATGAATGGAATTTTCTTAATTCAGGCCGATTTACTTGATTTAAGGCATTAGTTCCTTTCAAGCCCAACCTCTTTCTTTTGGTTGTTTTCAGCAATCATAAAAGGTTTCTAATGTTTTCGATGGCAATCATCTTTTTCCTTGGTTAAACAACTTGTTATAATTATTAGAGGTAAATTCTCGAATTGTCCAATTGTTAACTTAGTCCAAGGTATTTTGAACCCGCTGGATTCAATATTCTTAACGCCGAACCAAAAGTTGTTGCATTCATTTTGCCTAGGACGCGGCAAGTCTAAATTGTTGACTCAATGGACGCCATGTTACATGTGGGTCTTGTCTCCCAGCCTTTTCTTTTTCTTTTTTGGTAAAAGCAGCTTGGATGTTATAACAGTGGCTAACCGAGAAAGTTGAGTTGCTGATAGGTAGGTGAAGGGAAACGGCATTTGTACTATCTGCGAGACCCTTCAACGAAGCACGCAGGCCTTTCAAGAAATCGCGGTTGAGTGCCTGGCCATCGGTGATCCACTGCTGATAAACAAAAAACGATCAACTAGTACTTATGAACTGGTAAAAAAGGCAACAGACGCTAACCAAATTTAGTTTTAATAATTAATCATAAAACCAAAGCTCTTGGATAGATTGTGAAAGTGGTTCAAATTCTGTCCTTTTAAATTCCCACAAAAGTGGATTTTGACTTTGAGGAGCAAACAAAATGTCATGGATCAGATGTGAAAAATGATAAGGTAACTAGCGAGTAAGGTTCAAACATCGTTGCATTATTGTCTATTTTCTCATTGTGTACTTGATTGAAGTAATATATTTATTATTATTATTATTATCTCCAATTAATGGAAAATAATGAAGGAATTCATTTCCTTGAAAGAATGCTTTCATGAAAATTATATTTGGACAAGTTATTTTTCACCCAAAAAAAAAAAAAAAAAGAGCCTTAACAAAAGAAAATATATTGCATTGCATTCGAATAACAATAACAATAATAATAATAATAATAATAATAATTTCATTAGATTTATTTTCTTAAATATTTTACTTGATTAAATTATGTTTTTAGAGAAACTATTTTCCAAGAAACAAATGGAGGAATGCCATTGTTTCAAGGCACTTAAAATCAAATTACACACACGCTTTAGATTGGGAGATTGAGAAATGATGAATTTACGGTTTCAAGAAAACATGAAAACAACAAAATCTTGAATTTCTTTCCCTACAAACGATGTTTTGGGGATTTCATACCAACTGAAATATTCTCATTCCCAAAAAAGGAAAAGAAAAAAACCTTCAAATATTCTTTTTCCACATAACAACACTATTTAGGTTTTAGGCCCAAATCTAATTTGAAATGTGCTATTTTTGCCACCAGGTTATGGGCTCTCCACTGGCCCATGTTTAGGTGTGCAGAAGAGGAAATAAAAGGGTGGTGGGGGGGGGGGGGGAGTAGATCCCTGATACCTGTCACCCAAACGCTCTAACCGGAAGAGTTACCAAACACTCTAGCTCGAGCTGGAAGAGTAAGCAAGGAAAAGGAAACACAGTACGCGACAAAGACGCTGTCGACTTTCTTTTTGAAAAGAAAATAACAGTAGACTTTAGACTTGAGTGGGTCAGGAATCTTTGTCTTCGGCATTTGTTAGCTCTGTACCTTTTCCTAATCCACTTCGCTTTATCCTCGACGAGCAATTATTTCCTGACGTATGCCTGGCAAAAGTTATTACTATACTTTTTTTTTTTTTTTTTTTTATGCCAAGTTATGCCTTGCTCCCTCTTAAAATCTCTCGAGGTGTCTCTGAGTATTTATGATGAAGCAAGAGGGAATGATTGATGAACCAGTATAAAAAAATGCTGGATCTCAACTAGAAGGAATGCACACTGGAACCAGAGTTAAATGCTAAGAAGCACACAAATTTATGAGCTTTGTTTTGGTGGAAAAAATAGCGTCTAACAAGTAGTTCACTCCAAATGTAGTTGGGCACCGTCCTTAAAAGGGTTTTCGATGTCTCGGAATAGCCAGATATACAGGCAAACCCAGACTCCTTTCTATTTCTATCACTTGCATTCTCTAACGGTGGCATGTAGTCATCGTTGAACTCATTTTCAATCTCAATATCACCGTTACCTTGCAATGCTATAGTATACTTATTTCAACACTAAAATACAATATGTCCCTTTCCTAGAATTAAAAATAAAATATTTAAAGAAATTAAATAGAATTAAAAATAATATTTTTTGATAGTTGTGCACTCAAACAAATGAATAGAGTAAAGTTTTTAAAACCTTAACTGAATCTTGAATCGGGTTAAAGTTTAGTTCTACAAGTCATTAATACAATTGTTGACCCACCAATTAGACCAATGGATCAATTTTTATTTTAAAAAATTTAATACCTTGATATTATTAAAATAAAGTTTAAATATATATCTATAAGTATTTTTAATAAAATAATATAATCATATATAATTTTTTTAAAAGAAAAAAAAAACAAGAAATAAAAATTTTTAGGAAAAACCTTTCTTGTTTACTAGTTAAATCAAACAGTCCAATTGTCTCAGTTGAGAAAATTTTTACACATTACTTTTGTGTCTAGTTAGATAAAAGAATTGGACCAATCTAAACTTCGGGTCACTGGTCCATTGGTTTGACCGTTTAGTCGGTCTGGGTTTTAAAAGTATGCTTACGGCTACTTCGCCTCCTCCACAAGATTGGATTCCAGCTAAATTTCATTAATACCAAAAAGTTTAAAAGAAAAGGCTCATTGATGTTCGATTCTTTTCCTTTAGGAATGAAAAGACAAGAATTAATTGCTACATCTGTACGTTTTGGTATATTTAAAGTCACACGACATGAGCTTTTATCAAAGGAATACCTTCTATTTGTAAGATTTGTTCTTTTGACATGACATTGCCACATGACACACACTTCTCCTCCATTTTAACCAATTCTTATCAATTTTAGTAATTACCATGAGTTGAAACTAAGCTCAATTTATGAGTTTAGGCCAAACGCAAAACCATTCGTTAGAGAAAAGCCATTGATTTAATAGATCAAACTCTTTAACTTTAGCCACACAACCATTATGTATTACCTTTTTTATTTTTTGAACTAATACTTAAACACAATTTAATGATTATTGCAATGGATTTCATGAATACATGATGGCAATCTTCATTTTGTCAACAATAAACTTATCTTTTATAATTATAGATTTGTAATTTTATATTTTATTGAAGTTAATATGTAATATTTAAGATTTCATGTGTTTTTCTCTTTGATAATCTCTAAGATATTTATATTCTTTGGTAACTTAGTGACTTTGTAATTGATTAGGTAATGATTTTTATAATTTGCTCTTAACTAGTTATGTATTTACCTGAATTAGTTGATTATATACTGGTTTTCATGATTATCCAACTTGGCTATTCCTTTATATATATATATATATATATATATATTATTGCACTTTTAGTATTTATAAAAATAAAGGCAAAACTAAAGAAGTGTTTGTTTTAGCTTTTAGGGAGAGCTTATTATTATTGAATTTCAAAAAGTAAGAAAATTAATGTTGTTGAGTTTATCTTTGATGACTATTGTTGGATTTGTTGTCAACACTATCTCATATGATTATATGTATTGATTTGAGGTTATGAATGCCGTTGAAATGTATAGAGGTTATTGGGAAAAACCAGTAATGATAGGTCAACCCTGATGTTGAGAAGTAAATATTGACCTTGACCTTAAATTTAAGAAGTCAAGATTGAGCAATAATCGTTGATCATTGACCCTAAATTTTAGGATTCAAATTTAACCATTGATTGTAAGGTAACCTTTAGGAATTAATGATGACCATTGATGATTGTGTAACCCTAATCTCAAGGCTTTATAGATACCCTTATGCATTTTGCAAGAAGGGGGTGTGTTGTAGAAAATTAAGAGAGCTGGCTAAAGAGAGGTGAACGATAAACTTAAAGTCATAAGGAGAGGTAGCAAGGTAGCCAGCCAAAGAGAAAAAGAAAGAGGGAAGGCAACTAGCAAAGGAGAGAAAGAAAGAAGGCAAAGCTATCAGTTAAAGAGAGTGCAACAGGCATTATGGAGAGGTAACAAGGTAGTCAACCAAGGAGAGTGTAATAGCCACTAAGGAGAAGTAGCAAAGTGCAACTAACCAAGAAGGAAAAGAAAAAGAGCAAGATAGCTGGCTACTACACCAATAAAACCCTTACTAAGATAGTAGTTGTATTAATAAACCTTCACCAAGGTAGTAGTCGGCTCTAGCAAATCCTCACCAATGCAATAATCATACTAGCAAACTCTTACCAAGGCAGCAACCACACCAGTAAATACCACCAACGTAGTTGTCGCACTAGTAAACCCTCACCAAGGCAGTAGTCGGCATTAGTAAACCCTTACCAAGGCAGTAACTGCACCAACAAACACCACCAAGGTAGCAATCACACCAATAAACCAATAACGCAGCATAGGAAGACAAATTAGAAGGAGGTAGTGGCAACAGAAGGGTTCTGGACTAGTTACCAAATGCAGCAGCAGGTTGTGCATCTGTAGATAACAACAACTTGTATGGATAATAGTAGTGTGTGAGTAAATAGTAGCAGTAGCGCAAGTGCACATCAGTAGTTGTGAGTGCGAACAGCAGGATTAGCGTAGGTGGAGTGTGTGTGGATAGCAATAGTAGCACACATGAATAACAGTAGCAGCGTGTGTAGATAGCATTAGTAGATGCATAAATAGCAGTGGCACCACATGTAGATAGTAGGAGCAATGTGCACGAATAGTAGTAACAACGTGTGCGGATAACATTAGTAGCTTGTGTGAAAAGCAATGACAACTCATACAGATAACATTAACATTGCGTGTAGGTAGCATCGGGAGTGGGTGAGACAACAATGATAGTGAAAGAAGGAGAAGATTCATATTCTACTCTAGTAGTCTGTACATATTGAGTGATTGTGCTCTAGAAAAGGTTTTACAATAAATTCTTGATAAATTTATTGAAAAATTAGGTAGGATATTTTTGAAGTGATCGGGAGATCAACTCTTTAACTGGGAGATTGTTGTAAGTGGTTAAGAAGTAATTTTTTCACAAGTGGTTAAGGAATGATCATTTCACAATATTGTTGTATCACTTGATAACAAGAGTGGATTATGTGATTTAGGAGTGATCTTATCACATCATGAACATAACTCACACATTGTGGTTAAACTATGTAAAAATTATCGTGTGTTCTTGGGTACTTGTACATATGCATTGATTTTTATTCGTATGGTCACGCTCACATAAAGGACAAAAATAAAAAATTGGATTATCAAATCTAACAAATCACAAATGTTAAATCCATATTGATTTGTAAAATAAAGATATTTCACACTAATTTACCTTCCTCTTAGTATGAGATTAAAGTAGTCCTTATTAAATGTTTAGTTAATTTTTTGAAAAATTGTTGTTTTTTACTCTTTCAAAATAATTGATTTAAAAAATAATTGTAAGTTACCTTTTAATTAGAATAACTACTTATTGATAATATTAGACATAAATACCCTTATCACTTTACACATCATAACTTCTTTTTCTTTTTTTCATCTATCCTTTTTATTTTTATTATTATTTTTTATTGAAATACTAACATAAACCCTTCTAAGCCTAATTGATTAATATTGTTGTACTTTTTTCAAATTAATTCTATTTTCTTTTTATTTTATTACTATATTTTCAACTTATCTTTATTAGTTACATTGATATGTGTCAATTACATATATTCTTTAAACCTAATCTTGCTAATACCATGTAGTATTATCTTATTGGTGTATAGCTTTATTAGATCATGAAAAAATTGGGTAATAAAAGCAAAATGTCTTAAATATTCATTGTACTATTTATATAATAACAAATAATATTAATTTAAACAAAACACTACAATTTACTTTATTCATCAAAAACCATAATCAATAACAATGATAAGTATCAAGTAAACTAAATAAATCCAAACTAAAAGACCTTAAAGGAGGAAAGCTAAATAATAAAAAGTCTATAGGAGCATAACTTATAAAAAGACATAAAACTCAAAGGAAAAAGAAAGACAATTTTTAAAAACCTTTAAGGATATCCTAATTGCTATAAAGTATTAAACTTTAGGTAAGATATAGAGTTTAAATCACATACTTGATTTATAGTTAGATCTTCTTCCTTTATTTTATTAAACTAAAAATAAAAGTGATAATCTTTAAAATAATTTTGAAGCATAATGATCTCATAATTATTAAATTGACCAAAAGCTTAAAAGGAACACATGAAGCACTTTTACATAATACACAAATTAGTGATGTAGGTTAGTAGTCAAATGGAGAATGGATCATGTTGATTTACTAACTATTTAAGTAAACAATTGTTAGCAAGTACTAACTTCAAAAAATAGTTTAGTGTTTTGTTCATCTAACCCTTTATCCTATAATCTTTTAAGGGTTGAAATAATTGGAGGCATATGAAAAAAGTAAAATTATAATGGGATGTGTGTGAGAATTAGTTGAGTTATCCAAAACGAATGAGCAATAAATACATTTATGTCTAAAAATTTAAGAAAATAGTAATTTATTGTTAATTAAAAGTAAAATTGAGATTTTCGAAAATAATGCTACATTATCAATAGTTACATATGGATATTTATATATCATGTACACAAGTTTATATATGCACACACTACAAGTGTAGAGGAGTGAGGAAGAAGGATTAAGGCCAAGGTAGTGTCATAAGATCATTTAGTTTAATTTAAAAGGAAGTTTATATCGCATGTCTTGTATATAAAGTGTGGTAATATTTCTCATCCTTTATTTTTACATAACATGTTACACTCTATAATTTGAGTATGGTAACAACTAACACTTTATTAAGTAATTATTAGTAATCATTTGAAAATATTACAAAAATGTTATTATAAATGACATATTGAGACCAAAATATCTATAATTCTTCTCTATAATTGGAGACATGAGTTTTTATAAGATGCAAAGAATGAAAAACTATAGGAATTAAAATTATATATTATCTTAGCAAAAATTATACCTTCAGTCATATTGATCAATAATTCCTATAATTATAAAAGAAAGATTTCAAATAATCTTCTAAGTTATTACCTTAAACTTCTTATAAAGTGTAATGTTAATGGTTCATAAACTTCCTTATATAAGTTAAGATAGGTAACTTTATATTACTAAACTTTCTTTCATTAAGATAAACCTTTTAATATTCCTAAAATAAAATGTTTAATTAACTAAACATAATTTTCATTAAGAATGGCTTAATTGTCATAAAAAATAGTTTAATTATCATTAAAAATTGATAGTTACAACTTAATTATAATATGAAATAATATTTATTCATTTTTTACATGAACTATTTAAGAGATATTATAATATTCTCCTACTTTGTTCACATGAAACTAAATAAGTGATAACTTTGTTTATTATTATGAATTGAATTATCCATATAAGTAAATTTATTTAAATAAAAACCTTTATACATAAATTATAATAGCTATGCTATATTCTATTGTAAACATTGACTTTTATATGTCACAATGCTAGTAAATTTTTACTTATACAATTTATTAAGGCATTAACTTATTGAATAAACAATACTTTAATTCTTATTTCATTTAGATGCCAAATAAACTTTATGTGCATGAAATTAGTCTTTATTTGTAAATCACCAAAAGATCTTCCATAAAGCCAAAACATTAAAGAGTATAATTTTAAAAGAGACTAATTAGACCTAACTAGTCCTATATGCTTAATATAATCCTTATATGACTTGGTCATCAATCTTTTAATTATAGGATCAATAACTATAAGTTGAGTACTAATATACTCCATAATAATTGCTTGCTTTCTAACATAGTATTTGACAACTAAATAATTAATATCGAAATGTTTATTTTGACTTTCACTCTTTTTTTTATTAAAAAAAAAAAGAATACTACAACTAATTTATCACAACATATTTTGAATGGTCAAGAAATAGAATTCATGAAATATATTCTTATTATAAAATTTCTTAACCATAAAGCCTATGTAGTAGTCTTATGACAAGTTATAAATTTTGCTTTCATAGTGAAAGAAGTAATAATGGTTTGCTTAATGCTTTTCCATGATATAGTACTATTTATATAGTTAATGAAATTAGCATTTACACACCTAACCATTTCCAAATGGTCAATATGCATGTATGTAAGCTTATAGTTCTTTGTTTCTTTAAGATGCCATATAACCCTTTTGGTAGGTTTCCAATGATCTTGTCTAAGATTACTTTGGTATTTTCACAATATTCCTACTGCAAATTAAATATCAAGTTTACTACAAACCTATGTATAAATAAAGTTACCAATTGTGAATACATATGATATATGCTTAATTTATTCTTATCTTAAGTCATTATGAGGATATTGAGCAAGATTGAATTTGTACCCTTTAACTATAGTTGCTATAATAAAAGAACAACTTTTAATTCTAATTTTTAAAGACTTTTTCAATGCATACCTTTTGCAATAGTCCTAACATCTATCTTTATAAATTTCTATGTTAATAACATATGAAGTTTCAACCATATTCTCCATTGTAAAGTTTTGTTAAAGAAATTTCTTAGTTTCATATAGTAACCTTAAATCATTGTATACAAGTAAAATATCGACTACATAAAGGATTAAAATAATGTATTTGCTTTAACTAGCCTTAAGATTCCCACATTGATCCATAATATTCTTTAAATTCATATGAAATTATAATAATGTATAATTTAATATACTATTATCAGGATGTTTGTTTGAATTTATATATGGATTTCTTAAGTTTGCATACAAGATGACTTCTTTATTAGTAATAAAACTTTTAAGCTAATCCATGCATAACTCTTTCTTAAGATCCTTATTAAAGAAATTTGTTTTTAAATCTACTTGATGTAACTTTAAGTCAAAATATGCCATTAAAGTTATAATCATTCTAATTAAATCCTTCTTTAAGATTTGAGAAAAGGTTTTATAATAATCAATTTCCTTATTTTGAGTGAAACCTTTGGTTACAAATTTAGTCTAATAATTCAAAAAAGTCTTAAACTTGATTATTTGCCTTAGATTCCATCTTCTTCATGGCATTAGACCATAATTTAGATTTTTCACATTTCCTAATTGGTGAAAATGTGTTAAGATCATCTTTGAGATTGGTATAAATCTCTTGAAAATTTACAATATAGTCATTAAGAATTGTAGATTTCTTTATTCTTGAGGATCTTTTAAGCTTTTCATTTTATGTATTCTTATTTTGTGAATCATATTCCATATCTTCCATATTTGCTTGCATTATATTAGAAATTTGATTTTATGTTAGTTATTCTTCATTATAATTATTATGTGAATTTTCTTGAACAACCAAATTTCTAGGGTTTATAAAGTACTTAATTGAGTTTTTACTTTCTTCGTATTGAACTCTATGCTCCCATTAAACTTAAAATCCTCAAGAAATTTTATGTTTCTAACTTTAATAATTTTAGGTGCCTTTGCAAGATAGTAAAACTTATATCCTTTATAATTTATTACATAACTAATGAAATAACCCCTAATTATCCTTAAATCTATTTTCTTTTTTTTTTTTTTGTAAATTAAGGATTATAAATCCTTACTTTAGCATGAAAACCCTATACATGCATTTGCCTTAAACTTGGTTTCTATCCATTCTATAATTCAAAAAGAATCTTAAAAATAGCCTTTGCAGAAACCCAATTTAAGACATATATTGTAGTTTTCAACACTTCACTCCATAAATTTAATGGAAGATTAAAATTATTGATTATTTATCTCACCATGTCCATAATTGTTTGGGTTTTGATTTTAGTTATATCATTTTGTTAGGGTATACTCGATGTGGTATAATGCACAATAATATCCTCTTACTCAAGGAATTTTATAAATGAACCTTTCATTTGCTTCATATCTATATACATATCATAATATTCTCTACCAATATTAGATTATATAGTTTTAATTTGTTTATCCTTAAGTTTATTTACTTTAATTTTATATGATTGAAAAATATCAAATGTTTATTCTTTATCAAATAATAGGTAGAGATAAATAAATTTTGTATGATTATTAATAAATAAGATAAGATATCTCTATTAAAAAAGGGAGAAAAAATAATCCACAAATATTTATGTGGACAATCTTAAGAATTTATAAACTTCTTTTAGCACGTAGAGTACTCTTATTAGTTTTGTTACCATTTATGCAATATATATAAATGCTAAAATTTGTAAAGTTAAGGTTTGTTAAAATTATTTTTATATATAATAAAGCTAATAAATTAAACATTAAAATACAAAATTTTCATACCAGTAAACATAAGAATTTTTTTTTCAGTTTCAATTTGCCATTTTATTCCAATTAACTCAATAAAATAATTATCTCCTTGTAAGATTAAGCAATTTATTTCAAAAAAATTTAATCTAAACTCTTATGTGTTATTGATAATCTAATGACTATATATTTTTATATGATCTTTCTATCAATCACTAATATTATAATAATTTAAGAGGTTATGGTTATTTTTAAATTAAAATGATATTCCATATAATGACATTAATAAAACCAAAATATAATATACACATAATAAATATTGAAAGTAGTTTAATCTACTAAGCATGTATAAATAATTTTGGATATCAAGAAGACCAATAGACATAAAGAAAACTTAATAATAAACTAATAAATCACTTTATACCACTAGGCTTATATATATATATATATATATATAGATGTGAGGTATCCTCTTTCTAGCATTAAGTCTTATATATATGCTTAAAGATTAACACATGTATCACATCATATTTTCTAGAATTAAATTTTATTACCTTTCATTTGACATAAAATATTAATAAGAATATATTAAGAAAAATGTTCATATTTTTATATCAATTGAAATAATCAGATCATAAAAAATTCTTATATCGTTATGGATGTATAAATAATAGCACTAATATCAAGCCACATAAAGGATTTTAATTAAATTTAATTCAAAACATACTAAAGTACTTAATTTTTTATTAAATGTTATGTTTTGGATAATCATTCTAATGGTGTTTAACATTCTTTATAGAAGTGACAATTATCACCCTTTTATTCCTTCCTTTTTAGTATGAGTAATATAAGTTATTAAATTTGTTAACTTTGATTTTCATTTATTTCTCAACTTTTTTGTCCATAAGATTAATGAAGTGATTCAATTAACTTTTCTTTCTTGTTTCTTTCTAAATAAGTATACTAACCAATTTATTAGCATTCCACTTTTCATTTGTTGTTGTTATAATGAATTTAAAATGATTTACACTTAAGTGGTAATGAGTTTAAAATGAATAGTACCAAAAAAGAGTCATATACATTAATTTTATGGTTTTAAGTTTATTGCAAAATTAGTCATTTCAATAATATGTTATTATATAGTTTGCAATCTAGTCAACTTCATGGTTATAAGTTTTGCCACAAAAGTATCAGCAAGTGACTTATTTGTAAAATCAAACTATGTTTTCATGAATTGTATTTTTTTGCTGCATTTTCTATTTGTAAAATAGTTCTCTTTATGTTCTTTATAACAATTACTTTTATAAACATAAGTCACAACCTATCATTTTGTTCTTATATTAACAATTTAATTTATATATTTCACTACTTGAATTTTAATATTAGTAAACTTACTCACTAATAATATAAGTCAACATTTATAACATATAAGTAAACATTGATTTGCTCATGTCATTTTGAGAAGTTTAATCCTTGAACAAAAAAACAATTGAAATATACAAATAAATTATAATAATTGCATAATTGTAAATACTCGTAATTAATCATAAATTATATTTAATTATAAAACCATTATAATGTTTAGTAGTTCTCCTTTGAAAAATCTTATAATACATTATTATAAGTAATATCATTAATTTTAATAGATATAGTAAATATTTTCAACCAAATATATTTGATATATTTGGATAAACAAGTATATTTAATTGAAATATTAATCTATTTTAATCATATTACTAATTATAAAATAATAATTTATCTTTAGATAAATTTTAAAGTTCTAATGATTAATAACATTAATTTATTCAATCATTTTTCATTCAAACATATTTCATTAAAATCGTGGAGAAATGACTTATTTATGCATATTGTTAAATATATTAGTTTGACCACTTGATAATTAATAAACTATAATTTTAAGATATATATATTGTTTAAAGTTCAATTGCATTTCATGAAAAAAAAAATGTAGTATATGACATTCTAATTAATATGATGGAATTGATATAATGGTTGTAAACAATCTCTTCCTTACACGAAACAAAAATTCTATTCTTATAAAACCCAATTTAGGATGACTTTGTAACTTTTTATTTTAAAAAATAATAATGAAATTAGTAATATTTAAGCTTATTATTGCAATTCAAAGCAATGCTATCTTAACTCACAACAGTAAGTCTTATTTTTACTTTTTTATTTATTTAACAATTATCATACAAATTATCTTATACATATTGACAATCAAAACCTACTCATCAATCTTTATATAAATGGAATTGATAATTCCTTTAGTCCATTTGTTTAATCATAAAATTGTATTGTTTATGAGGTGAAACATAAATTTTTTAATTTTTTATTTTTATAAACATCATAAAAATTAAACAATCATAAACTAAGAATTAGTAATTCTCAATTTCTTTAACCATGAACTTAAGCAGAAATCTTTAATTCCTTAAAGTCATAACTATATAAAGTCTTAATTTTGATTATTAAACAATCAATAATCAAGTATTTGTTACTTATCATATACAAAAAATATTCAAGTTTCAAAATCACATGCTGTGATACTATGTGTTGGGTTGCTTAATAAAAATATCATTATTAAATATTAATCTTTTAGATCTTAAAATTAAATATATTTATATAAATAATATTGTAAATAATATACTTGAGTATACAAAAACTAAAATGTTTGTTACTTTTGGAGAATTAGCCTTAGTCTAATAATTGATTTTTCTTTATAAACTTTTATTGTAATCACATACTTTTAAATAAAATTTTCAAGTGTGTTAGAAAGAAAAAGGACCCATTATATATAAACAACTACATAATGTAAATTAAATATATCCATTAATATCATAATCAAATTTGCATTTATAATTTTTAATAATTATGATTTTAAATAATGTAATAATATATAGAATGATTTTTTGCTCATTGAAACTAAATTTTTAACAATAACATGATTTAGAATATTTTAATAATATTATTTGAAAAATGTTAACACTTCAATCAATCATGTCAACTGTAGGATCTATCGTCACAAAGAGAGAGACCTTATGATAGGCGAGCTACACAGAGACAAGCAGTTGTCTTTCTTTTTTTTGATTCGCCCTGTTACCTTTCATCCGTTAGAATTTAGATATAGTCCTGGTACGCCATTGGCAACTATTGTTATTGCATGTGACAAATCATACGACATGGAAAAGAGCCACGACGAATGCTCAGAGGTCAAATCCAAGAAGTGTTTCCATGGGAAGCTCAGAGCAATGCCCAGTACATAAACCTTAATTCCCATGAACATAAGAAAAGAAAAGAAAAAAAAGAAAGCGCGCACACACACACGCACACACATAGATATTGCTTTGACCATACCAACAACTCAGTATCAGCCGAATTGACGTTTGAAATTTAGTAATTTTAAATTTAACCACCAAGAATAAAGAAGATACAAGGATCTTTGACTATTTGAAATGTAGTAATTTTAAATAGTGGTTTTGCGTAACCTCAATTTCCTCCGGGAGCAGCTTTTCTGGAAGATGTTTTCTTCATTTTACATGAAACAGTCGTGTGTGTAGAGTTGACTTGTGGACTCCCCCAGTTTTTTCCCCGCAGCCGCAGGAAGCACAAGTGACAAGCTGCGACGCTCACAGCGGTTCCACACTTTCGTTCCAAGCTGTGGTACGTACGCAGAAAGCCAAAACAGCGTGTTTTTGATATAACATGGGGCAGGATCATGGGATGGATGGTAGCAAGTGTCGGGCGGCGTGTTCGGATCATTGGCAATGATCATTTTCTGCCTCTCTCCACGGTCAACACCCACGTCGTTGCAGGACAAAGGAGCTTTCACTTTCTTAATTTCGAATTTGCAATTCTTGATTTATCTATATTTATATGGATCCACACTCTCACAAGGGACAAAATAGCTGATTAAGCCACCAAAGCTGTCAAAGACAACTGTGGAGTGACAATGAAGTTGAATCCTGAAAATCGTGGAGAAGGAACAATAACCATATCCAGTACGCGCTGTGAAAAATAATATATATTGTAAACTGCATATCTTATTGACAAGATAATTTTTCTTTTTCCATTCTTTTTTGTGTCAAGAAATTGATCAGTCCAAAAAGCTTAATTTGTGATTAGGGGTGTCTTTGATGTCCAAGTCCATTGTCGTTTCTACCGACCGTCATAGATTTATATTTTACAAATGATCAGACAAGCTTCTTTTAAAATACAATTTTCACATGTAAAACACTTTTCAAATATCTATACTACTCGCAGAAATACACACAGGAGTTAATTTTAGTGCCACTTCTCCTAACTTTCGTAGGGAAAAATTGTGTGGAAATTGAAATATTTTCTTAGATGAATATTGATGGGACAGAGACATAGAAATACAGAAGACAAGACGTGGCTTCGACGCATTAAAAACATTTGAAAAGATTCTACGCCACTGTTTCTCAAGATTTCATATCTCGGCCGCCGCCAAATCATACCAATTCATGATAAAACTCACTTTCTTCTAGTTCTCATTTCCAATGTGCATTTATTCCGAGACTCATATCTATTCGGTCATGAATTCCCAGCTCTAACAAGGAATCATATTTGTCCAGCAATAGGCTGTCCCAGTGAAACCTCATAAAAGCTATCTCTTTTCGCACAGAGATTTACTAACCAAGAAAGTTTTTCAAAACGCACAACTCTATCGCTCGCGGCAATTCAATTCTTTAATGGGAAGTCCTTAAAAGATTTAATTGTTATTTATTCTGTTGTATTAGTCATTCATTGCCTTTGCATTAATAGGCTTGTTTGATGAAGATTTTTTAGTAATATCTTATAATTTTTAAATTTAAATAATTAAATATATCAAAATTTCATTAGAAACTGATCCTTTAAAAGTTATTAATAAATGATGATTTTTTTTAATAAAATAATCATTAATTTCTTTATTTTTGTAATTTTTTCATTTTTTATTTTTTATTTTTTATTATTTGATGTCAAAGTAGTGTTCTTATGGATTTCACTTATATTATATATTTCTACCACCACCATAAAACAAAAGAAGTCTCACTATCACTTTACAAAATTTATCAAATACTTTCAAAATTGGATTTTGTCATGTTGAAAAATCATTATTTTTTATTCAAGAGTTTCTTAAGTAGCTTGAACAAATTATTTTTGCCCACTATTATTATTTAGAAGACATTAGATTTGTTATTAAGTCCAAGGAAATACAACCTAATAATAAGCTGTTAGATACCAAATTAAAAAGCATTCACAGTGACATTGATTCAAAGTATGATTATACTTTTGATTGAATATTTTAAACTACCACTTATTAAGATTGATGAATCTTTCAAGGAAGAGCAAATTATTTGATTAGGAAAAATTAATGAGTTCATAAAGAAGAAATTTACCAACCAACTTATTTTAAAATGTGTGAGAAAATATATGTATAACTCATAATTGGTAAAAACTTGTCATTATAAGATAAATTCATAGTTCAAAATCATACTTATTACCTATACTGTACAACAAAATTATGTTTGAAATTAATTTTTTGTTAATTTTGAGAAATATTTTTTGAAATCTTTTAGAGGAAAATGGTGTTATTAAAGTCAATATAGTTCTTGGTCATTATATAAAAAGAATTATACAAAAAAAAAGTCTAAAGAAAATAGTTGATTGAAATAAGATATTTGGATAGTTATTTTAAACTTTAAGAATAACGTTGTTTCAAAGGATAATGGAATGATGTATTCCTTAGATTATAAGATTTTATAATTGTCTTTTATTATTGGTCATTTATTGTTTTTGCATCAATAGACATAATTAATTGAGTCCTTTTAAGAATTGATTATCCTTGGCTATTAAGTTAGACTTTTGAATCTATAAATATGTAATATTTTGTAACTTTTTAATTCAAGCAATCAAATATATAAAAAATATTAGCTTATTGGAAGTCGATTTCCTTAAAATAATCATTGAAAACTGATTTCCTTAAAGAGATCAATTATTTATTTTTCTAGTTTCATAATTTTTTTTATATATCTAATCTCTAAACTCTCATTATCATTGGCTTAAACCAAACTTGGAGACAAATAAGAATGTGAATATGGTTAATTTCCTTCAAATTCATTGTTAAATGTGTAAAACAGTGGTAGAGCCAAGAACAATTTCCTAACAATGTCATTACTCACCCATAACCAAAGTTTCAATTTGGATGATGAAGAGATGGCAACCACTTGTATACAATGGAATTAGCATGTCTTTAGTATTTTTAAACAAAAAATCCAATTAAGGTATTTTGTGCTAGGTGATTAATGTGTAGGGAAGAATTATTTTGTAAATAGTTACATTTTAGTTGCTAAATTATTATTTCTTTAGCTTAAAGGTGAATATACAGGAGATGATAGAAGTTGGAATAGATCGATCTTCTTACTCAACAAAGGTGATTATACATTCATGGAATGTTTGCATAAAAATTTCAATGATCTTAATTGTTAGTTATCTTTTCCATTTTTGTGAGATATAGTGAAAGTATGAATGACGACAACAAGGTTGAGAAAGCCAATGGCTTCTAAAAGAGGATTTGAGTCAATTTGTTTGGCAAAATTAAAGAACCTTAAATAAAAAATATGAAACTTTTCGTTCATATCCACCCCATTAAATTGCCAACTTTATTGTTAATTCAATTTTGATGTCTATCATATCTAATGTTCAAAGTCAAAATGTAATATTGTTAAAGATCTTGCATACCATTATTTTCATTTAATACAAACTTTAGTTAAGCATGCTTTTACAACTAATTTGAATTTGATTACTTATTAATTTACTTAATCAATGACATAAGTTGACACAATAAAACTGTATGATCTAATTTCTCGAGTACATATTTCACTTTAAGATGTATTATAATTGAAGTTATGCAATTATGTGTGTGTATGTGTGTGTGTGTGTGTGTGTGTGTGTGTGTGTGTATTATACATAAATGATGATAATAATTTTCGTCATAATATTATAATATAATAAGTGTTAAAATGGGAGATGACTAATGAGAAAATGTTATAATTTTTTAAATAATAATGTTAGAATATTCTTAAATAATATTTTTATCAAGGACTTAATTATAATGTGACCTAAGTAATGAAGAATAATTTTATATATTGTTGCATTATTGTTGAACATGTCTAATTTAAATTTAAACTATATGTGTATGTGTATGTATGTATGTATAATTGATCATTTTTTCTTTTAATACACATGAAATTTTCATTTAAAAGTATGTAATTATAATAAAAGTCATGAGAAAAAGTCAATTTTTAGAATAACACAAACTTGCCAAATGCACAATAATTTTAGGTTTTATAAATTTAAATATATTTAATTTTAAAATTTGAAGTATTAATGTTTAATAATGAATTCTTATTGAAAAAGATATAACTTTAAGTATTCTCCCAAAATAATTTAGGTTCACTGGACCATTGAAAAAACTTAAAAATAAATGAATAAATTACATAATGTAGTAAAAGTTGAGCCTTATAATTTTTTATTCCACTACTATGAATCATCAATATATACAAGGCAAACATTCAAATTAATCATCAAAATATAAATATGAAAATAATACAATCATCTCCCACTTTTATTACAGTGTATGTTTGATGCAGAAAACCCCAAAAAGACATGGCTTAGGGACCCAACGCACACAAGAAATCAAAGAACAACCAGGAAAACTAAACCAGATTTTAATATCACAAACCCTAAACCCACACTTCAAAGGAACAAGAACCTAGAACATTTAAAAAGGATATGGACGCCATACTCCAGAAAAGAAAGGAATTGAGAGTGATAAGTAGATTGGAACACCACAAGAAGAAATATCTCTTGATAAGTTTCTTAGTCCTTAAAAGAACCGAGAAGAAAAAATCCTTGCTTTCTATTTCACTCAAAGTTGTCTGCCTTTTTCTAGAGCATATAAGGGGTGCTTATTTATAGGTTAAGATAGCAATCTTAAAGAGGCATAAATTCCTACTTAGGAGAAATCCTTATTTTGGAGGAATTTCTAAATATAGACAAATTTCAACATAGACAATAAACTCCTATTTAGGATAGATAATAAACTCCTATTTAGGAGGGAATGCTTATTACTTATTCTAACCTATTTAAGTATTCTAATTATATTAATTAGGCTTGAACTCTTTGTCAAACTTGAATTTGCACCATTTGAAACTTAGTTAGCCTGAATGTCCTGAATTAGCCCATTTAGTGATTCTTTAATCTTTTTGGCTCTAGCTCGTGTTATTGAGCCTTTTAGAATGTGCAATAGACCTCTTGCATCCCTTGAAGCCTTCCACCCATCATCTATATGGTTTTCATTATTCCCCCATTCCTCAAAAGGATTCGTCCTCAAATCATCACCTACATCAAAAGGGGAAAAGTCCAAAACATTAAATGTTGCACTTATATTATACTTACCAGGAAGTTCCAACTTATAAGCATTGTCATTAATTCGGTCTATAACTTGAAAGGGACCATCTCCTCTAGGTTGTACCTTCGAATGCCTCTGGGCTAGGAACCGTTCCTTACGTATATGCACCCAAACCCAATCACCAGGTTTAAACACCACTTTCTTTCGTCCCTTGTTGACATAGGATGCGTGTTGCTCAGTTTGTTTTTCAATATGTTGTCGTACATTTTCATGCAATTTTTTTTATCATGTCAGCCTTGCATTCACTATTTAAGTTGGCATACTCATTAATCTGTATAGGTACCAAATCCAAATGAGTCAATGGATTAAAACCATATACGATTTCAAATGGAGAGTAACTAGTAGTAGAATGAACACTCCTATTATACGCAAACTCAATATGTGGTAAACACTCTTCCCAAGTTTTCAAATTTGTTCATATAATAACACGCAAAAGGGTAGAAAGAGTTCAATTAACTACCTCAGTCTACCCATTAGTTTATGGATGACAAGTAGTTGAAAATAATAACTTAATACCTAACTTACCCTACAAAGTCTTCCAGAAGTAGCTTAAAAACTTTGTATCTTGATCTGAAACAATGCTTCATGGCATGTCATGCAAACGTACTACTCTAAAGAATAAATCAGTCACATTATTTGCATCACCAGTTTTATGACATGGGATGAAGTGTGCTATCTTTGAAAATCTATCAACAACAACAAATACAGAATCCTTATCCCTTTTTCTTTGTTGCAATCCTAAAACAAAGTCCATAGATAAATCAACCCAGGGATGGTTAGGTATGGGTAGAGGGGTATACAAGCCATGAGGTAAAACTCTAGATTTAGCTTGTTTGCATATTATGCATTTCGCACATATCCTCTCAACATCTCATTTCATTCATGGCCAAAAAAGGTGTTCATTTAGGACATCTAAGGTTTTCCTAATTCTGAAATGACCCATTAGACCACCCTTATGAGCTTCTCTTACAACCAACTCCCTTAAAGAACTCATAGGCATACATAAACGATTTTCCCTAAATAAGAAACCCTTATACCTATAAAACTTCTTAAAGGTTGACACCTCTCATGCTCTCTACACATTAGCAAAGTCAGGATCATTCATATATAAATCCTTAATTTGTTCAAATCTTAATAAGTTTGCAGTAAGTGTAGAGATAAGAGTATACTTATGAGATAATGCATCAGCTACCATATTTTCCTTACCTTTTTTTTTTTTATATTGGATGATGTTGGGAAAGGTCTCAATGAATTCAACCCACTTGGCATGTCTTTTGTTTAACTTTCTTGTCCCTTCAAGTGCTTTAAAGATTCATGGTCAGTATGGGTGACAAACTCTTTAGGCCAAAGGTAATGTTGCCATGTCTCCAAAGCCCATACCAATGCATACATCTCTTTATCATTAGTAGGATAATTAAGACTTAATCTATTTAGCTTTTCACTAAAGTAAGCAATTAAGCGCCTTTCTTGCATCAAAATAGCTTCAATGCCAATACCTAAAGCATCATACTCAATTTTGAAAGCTTTTGCAAAATTAGGTAAAGCAAGTAAGGGTGCAAAACTTAATTTTTCCTTGATGCAATTAAAAGCCTTGTCTTGGTGACTATCCCACCTAAAACTAATGTTCTTTTTGATAAGCTCAGTGAGTGGTGCGACAATGGTGCTAAAGTCTTTAACAAAGTGTCTATAGAAACTAGCTAGACCATGAAAGCAAAGCACGTCACTAGTTGAATTAGGTGTAGGCCAATCATGAATTGCCTTAACTTTTTCCACGTCAACCTCAACACCTTTAGCACTAATAATATAGCCAAGAAATGTGATTTGATCAATACAAAAGGAACATTTATGTAAGTTAGCATACAATTTCTTAGAAAAAACTTACAACAGAACGTAAATGATCAAGATGATCTTCTAAAGTTTTACTATAGACCAAGATATCATCAAAATACGCAATTACAAATTTACCAATAAATGCACGTAAAACATAATTCATTAGTCGTATAAAAGTACTTGGTGTATTAGTGAGACCAAATGGTATAACTAGCCACTCATACAACCCATACTTAGTTTTGAAAGTTGTTTTCCACTCATCTCTCTCTCATCCTAATATGATGATATTCACTTTTCAAATCAATTTTAGGAAAGAAACATGACCCATGCAATTCATCTAACATGTCATCTAATCTAGGTATGAGGTGATGATACTTTACAGTGATTTTGTTGATTGCTCGATAATCAACACATATCCTCCAAGTCCCATCTTTTTTTGCTACAAGTAGGATAGGAATAGCACATGGACTCATGCTTTTCCTCACATATCCTTTGGACATAAGCTTCTCAACCTGCCTTTAAAGTTCCTTTGTCTCTTTAGGATTACTCTTATATGCTAGCCGGTTAGGGATGGATGCACCTGGAATGAAATCAATTTGATGCTCAATTCCTCTATTAAGTGGTAATCCATTTGGGATATCATCAGGGAATACATCTTTAAATTCCTGCAATAGTGTAACAACAACACTAGGTAAAGATGGATCAAACTTGTTAGTGTTAAAATAAGTCTCCTTGTACAAAAGTACAATCATAGGTTGTTTGACATAGAATGTTCTTTTGACACACTTCCTTTTGTATAGAGATTTTCTCTCTTCTTCTCTTTTTCTTGTGTCCTCACGTTTTCTTCTCCTTTTTCTTTATTATCAATCTTTTTTTTTGTTCACTCTCATTTTTAATCCTTAATTGATCCTCATATGCTTGTTGAGGTGATAATGGTACAAGAATGATAGGTTTTTTATTCATTACAAAGGAATATCGATTCTTGAAGCCATTATGTATAACTCGTTTATCAAATTACCATGGTCTTCCTAATAGCATATGTCCCGCATGCATAGGTACAACATCACATAAAACTTCATCATGGTACCTTTCGATAGAAAATGATACGAGCACTTGTTGATTTACCTTTACTTCACCAATTCTCATTCAACCACTGAAGTTTATATGGTCTAGGATGCTTCATAGTACGTAAATCCAGCTTCTCAACCATAGTTGTGCTAGCAACGTTAGTCCAACTCCCACCATCAATAATCATACTACATACCTTATCTTTGACGAGACACCTTGTCTAAAAGATGTTATCTCATTGCACCTCATTTTCTTCTTTTGCTTGCACATTCAATGCTCACCTTATAATGAGAGCTACTTCGTTAACCAGATACTCCTCTCCATCACATTCACCCTCTAATGGTGGCACAGAATCATCATCTGATTCACTTTCAATTTCAATATCACCATTACTTCTTAGGATCATTGCACACTTATTTGGACATTGAGATGCAATGTGACCTTTGCCCAAACACTTAAAAAATTTAACATCTCTATTTCTACTTGGTTGGAGTTCAAATTTATCTATTTCCTTGCTAGAACCTACATTCTTGTGCTTGGGTAGCTCGACTTTGGACTTGACCTATCTCGTCCTTTTTACTCCAATTTGACTTCCACGATAAGGTAGAACCTGAATTTTGCCCAAACCATATGGAGCCCTTTTGTTTAAGTTACCTTTCAAATTTCATTGTTATATGCACCATGTCTTCTAATTCCATATAATGCTACAATTCAACCATATTTACTATGTCCCTATTTAGCCATTGTAGAAATCGAGTCATGGTTGCCTCTCTATCTTCTTTTACATTGGCCCTAATCATGGTAATCTCTATCTTCTTGTGATAGTCCTCCATACTTTTGGTGCCCTTAGTGAGCTCTTGCAGCCTTTGGTACAACTCCCTGTAATAGTGATTAGAGACAAGCCTCCTTCTCATGATAGCCTTCATCTCCTCCCATGCATCAATAGGCCGCTCACAATTCCTTCTTCTAGTCAAAACAAGTTGATCCCACCAAATAATAACATAATCAGTAAATTTAACTACAGTAAGCTTTACTTTTTTCTCCTCGGAATAGTTGTGGCAATCAAAAACCAATTTAACCTTCTTTTCCCATTCTAAGTATGCATCAAGTTCATTCTTACCTTGGAATGAAGGAATTGTCATTTTAATATTGCCTAAATTATGGTTGTAAGTGCCTTACCTCCCAAATTCTCTTTGATCCCTTATATTGTTACTAGTTCTAACCATTGTAGTTTGATCATCAAATTCATCATCTTCTACGTCATCTTCATGGTCATAGGTACGTGTTAACTTCCTTCTTTCTTTAGGAGCCTCATATTCCTCATGTCTCCTTTGCAACTCTGCTATTGTATAAGCTTGCTCCTCTAACCTCTCCCTCATATCATCAAATCTGGTATTCATGTGCTCAAATTATTATTGCATAGCTTTGATCATGAAGGACACATCACCAGCTCCCTCTTGAGCTACGCCTTTGTATTTGGACATTATAGTCTTACTTCTACACAAAACAAATAGGATACCTCACAGAACACTCCTTTACATGTGTCACTCAAAAGATTGTGTCATACTCCTTAGTGTTTACACTCTTTATGGTTTTTCTTTATATGAACCTTCACTCTTACCTTTTACCGTTCAGATTTTCCCTTTCAGCTCTATAAAGAACTAAACAATGTAAATCAAAGGTATTGATTTTGAATAGAATAAGCTAAATGGCATAAAATTGAACGAATTGGAGAACAAAGAATCAAGCGAAAAAAGATGTCAACACAAATGGATTTAATGAACTAAACTCACAAAAATTAGAATAGGGGTAATATAATATAGAGGACAAACTTGGGTAATAAAATAGGAAAACAGATGGTAGAGTTGGAGTTGAGCAAGAAAACTTTATTATTATTGTGGCCAATATGACCAAATTGTTAACCTTATTAATAACTTTGAATTTGATGTTTTCTTTCTTTTGTTCTTCTTCCTTCCATTTTTCTTTTTTTGGTCATTTTTTTTCTTTTTTTTTTCTCAACACAAGACAATAGTAGAATACTTAGACATACTAATTGGAATTGAAATTAGCAAGTTTATGACCTTAAACAAACAAGCAAAGAGAGAAGGATTGCAAATAAATAGATTTGTGCATTTGAATGATAATGCATATAATAGACAAACTAAACAACAATAAATAAATCAAAAGATAGAAAATTGAAGAGTGAGTAGATTCAACCTGATTTAGAATTAGGCTCTGATACCAACTAATACGAAATACCCCAAAAAGACGTGGTTTAGGGACCCAATGCATATAAGGAATCAAAGAACAACTAGGAAAGATAAACTAGAATTTAATATCACAAACCCTAGACCCACCCTTCAAAGGAACACAAACCTAGAGCATTTAAAAAGGATATGGACGCCACACTCGAGAAAAGAAGGGAATTGGGAGTGGAATGCCACAAGAAGAAATACCTCTTAATAAGTTTCTTAGTCCTTAAAAGAACTTAGAGAAAAAAAACCCTTGCGTTTTATTTCACTCAAAGTTGTCTGTCTTTTTCTAGAACATACAAGGGGTGCCTATTTATAAGTTAAGATAACAATCATAAAAAGATATAAATTCTTACTTAAGAGAAATCTTTATTTTAGAATAATTCCTAAACATGAACAAATTCTAATATAGACAATAAACTGTTAATTATATTAATTAAGTTTGAATTTTTTGTTAAATTTGAATTTATACTATTTGAAATTTAGTTAATCTGAATGTTCTGAATTAGCTCATTTAATATTTTTTTAATATTTTTTGTTCTAATTCGTGTTATTGAACCTTTTAGAACATGCAATAAAATTCGTATTTCTTTAATCTTTTTTATTCTAACTCGTACGGTACTCATTAGTGTTTATGTCCCCGACTCTTATTACTGTACTGAACCATCTCACTTGTAAATTTGGCGATGGACAAAAGGAATATCTATATCTATATCTATATATTTATATTTATATCACCATCCCTCTCAGACTCTTTCTCTCTCTCTCTCACATTCCTTTTTGAATGCCGTTGTTGTTGCCCATCTTCCGCTTTACCCTCCCGTAGAACAACACGCACATCAAAAATAAATCTCATTCTCATACACATAAGTGGATAAGACTTCTTAATCCACTCCAAATAAATTCAAGGAAAATCCCTCGCTAACATAAACTTTCTTTGGATAAGAGAGATTTTCCCATTAAATCTCGGCCCAATCTTTCAACTTAGTTCCCCCCCCCCCCCCTTTAATCTGCTACGCCAACCGCACGTTTTTTAAGTTTGCTTCACATCGTGAGCTCTCTTGGCCTTCGCTTTTTGTCTCGAATTCAACCATCTCATGTCATACGTCGTGCTTAGTTTTTGCACTGTTTATGGACTGGTCGAGAGAAATAGAAGGCAAACAAGCTCATGATCCTCTGTTCATTGAGAGTAAGTCCCCACGTTGTGAATATGTTACCGGTCCAGTGATCGTGGGAGCCGGTCCTTCGGGGCTGGCAGTGGCATCCTGCCTGAAAGAAAAGGGTGTGCCAAGCTTGGTCCTAGAGAGATCTAATTGCATAGCATCTTTGTGGCAACTGAAGACTTATGATCGCCTTCGTCTTCACCTACCAAAGCAGTTCTGTGAGCTTCCTCTCATGGGGTTCCCCGCCGAATTCCCAACGTATCCCACTAAGGAGCAGTTTATTGACTACTTGGAGGCATATGCTTCAAAGTTTGATATCAGGCCAAGGTTCAATGAGACGGTGTCAAGAGCAGAATATGATCAAGTCCTCAGTTTCTGGCGCGTGAGGAGTGTGGGGCCAAAGGCGGGCGAGACAGAGTTGAGGTGTCGGTGGTTGGTTGTGGCGACAGGAGAGAATGCGGAGGTTGTGGTGCCTGACATAGAAGGAGCAAGGGAATTTGGGGGGGATATAAGGCATACAAGTTTGTATAAAAGCGGAGCCGATTTCAGAGGGAAGAAGGTGTTGGTGGTGGGGTGTGGGAATTCAGGAATGGAGGTTTGTTTGGATCTATGCAATCATAGGGCCAAGCCTTCACTCGTTGTCAGAACACAGTAAGCACTCTAATTAATTGTTCCTCTCTCTCTCTCTCTCTCTCTCTCTCTGAGCTTAATTAAGCAAAAATACTTAAAAAGGTTCCTTGAGCTTTTCGTCGACCTAATTCTAGATTTCGTAGAAACGAAGCTCGTTAATTTCTCTTGCACAATAAGACTGTATCTTATTGAAGTAAAATAAGCAAAAATCTGTTCTTTTAAAATTTCTCTCCTTATTCTTTACAATTGTTCCCTAAAAATTCCAATCCTACTATTTTATAAGGCATTCTCTGCTTTCTTTATACCCATGTAATTTTTTTAACGTCTTTATACACATATAATTATATACAAAAGGAAAAGTAGAGGGGCCTCAACCCCATCAAATGTTGAAGTTCCTACTTTTTGATTTCTCAAACCCCCCTTTTTTTATAGGTTTATTATTATTTGTTTCCTACTTTTGCATATCTTAATTATAGGTGCATGTTCTACCACGAGAGATGCTAGGAAAGTCAACTTTCGGGCTGTCCATGTGGTTGCTAAAGTGGCTGCCCATGCGCCTTGTTGATCGGCTCCTGCTCATAGCGTCGAGGCTCATGCTCGGTGACACAGCTCGATTCGGACTGGAACGGCCGCGGTTGGGTCCCCTTGAACTCAAGAGCCTGTCCGGGAAGACCCCAATATTAGACGTTGGGACACTGGCAAAGATCAAAAGTGGAGACATTAAGGTATATTTGACAAAGAAATATTAGTTGCTTTTCATTTTGTCACTTTGGCAGCTGTTCCTTGGATGGATCCTACGCTAGTGTGCTGAACAGTCACACCAATATGGTTTTGTTCATTTCATTTGCAGTGTTGCATAATTCTCCATTTCTTGTCGCCTTTTGTTTTTTGTTTTTCCCCCTATTTTGGAATTGTTAATCATTTAATTCCGTCGTTTAAGTGACCAGAAGTATTAAAATTTAAAGGTTAATTACTATTGAGTGAATACTAATTTGATTACCATCGGTGTAGGTATGTCCTGGCGTTAAGCGATTAAAACGACATGCCGTAGAATTTGTTAATGGGAAAACTAAGAGCTTCGACGCCATTATCCTAGCTACAGGCTACAAAAGCAATGTACCCTATTGGTTAAAGGTGACTTTATATTTGTTAGTTTTTTCTTCCTTTCAAGGTTTTTTTTTTTTAATTTTGGTATTTGATTCTCGAGAATATTGTTGCGTTCAAAGCACTTAAGAAAATGGAGGAAATGGGTTTAAATTGTATTTTCCAGGAGGGAGACATGTTCTCGAAGACAGATGGGTTGCCACGAAGGCCATTTCCAAATGGATGGAAAGGTGAATGTGGGCTATATGCGGTGGGGTTCACCAAACGTGGATTGTTAGGGGCTTCAATGGATGCCAGGAGAATAGCCGAAGACATTGAATGGTGTTGGAAAGCAGAAGCAAAGCACAATTTGGCTTGTACTCGATCGCTTTTGTCACACTCATCATCACCGTGACCCTTTTTTTTGAGTACAGTTAATTGACTAGCAAAAGAAGCTTCATTGAAGAAACGCAACTGATCAAGTGGAGGGACTTGTTGATAGCGCCAATGGATGCACAATGCTGGCGGCACTTGTCACCAAAGTTGGTTCTTATCCTCTGGTCCAGTCATAGGACAAAAGGAAGGTGATATGAACTACACAAGTATTAGAGAAGTTATGCAAGTGATTGAACCCTAACCTTTTTCAAGACGACATCAATCAAAAGGCCCCCGGGAAGGATGAATTTGAGGGCGAAAGAAAGTTTCTTGTGTTGTTTGTAACCCATCATCAGTTATCTGTAAATCTCGTACATTGCAACTTTTCTCTGCTCAAAAGCAGATATGTATGTGTATATGCGGGTGGAAGGAAGGTTGCATGGTACTCCTTTGCTGAGTGCTACGATAATTATGCTTAATCTTTATTTCTCCATGGGAAGCTTTTGGGGGATGAGAATCTGAGAGTATTAACATATATATATATATATATATATATATTCTGATGTTTCCTCTAATGAGCATCGATGAATAATCATGACGACTTCAACAATAACATGGCCTCCAATGAAATTCTTATGCATTTTGACATTTTCTCACTCAATCTCCCTAGAAGCTTTTCGTACTTTCTTCTTTAACATTTGTGACTTCGGGGGGCTTATGATGTTAGGATCTTAATTACAAGGTATAGGACTTAAATCTCACGTAAGAAATATGAGATTTCAATGTGAAGCTTACATAAACTTGAGCTCTTTCCCTTTTAATAGCTAGTTTTTGGAAATGTGATTCTTTTTAGGGTTTGTATTAACTAGTATCAAAGCCTTTTATTTTTTTTGTCCAGTTACCCACGTGGCACACATATGGTAACATTGATAGCGTTGGAACTAGATCTAGTGTAAAGCCAAGAAGAGTGCGATGATACTATCGAAACTAGATGGTGTGGCAAAGTCAGAATTACAGCATTCACCCAGTTTAAATTTAGGGCAAAATTGATCCCCATGAATGGAGCTTTGCCAAGTATGACAAAATCTTAAGATTCTATTCGTAAAATCATAAGATTTGAGTCTCATGTTGAAAATATGAAATTTTAATATAAGACATATGAATTTGGATATTTCCATCTCAATAACTAGCTTTTGAAACTTGGTTCTCTTAATGTTAGGATACTCATACATCATTAATACAGCCCTGGTGAATTTTGGCGACCTTTTTGCAAAATTGATTTCATTCCTCAATTGCAGCCAGGACCACAGCTTGTCATCAGAAGCTACTTAAGAACCTGCAGCGTCCCATTAAATGGAAAGAAACGCATCACTGTTTCCTTCTGTCTCTTTTGTACTCTCCACAGCGATAATGGTGGCTTGTAAGTTGTAACCAAAATCTCATCAACAGGTTGAATTACCTGGCTTTCTACAATTACCGATTAGTAAAAAGAGGGATGATATGAGTACTAAGATTTTTATATAGGATATGAGATGTGGTCCACGGTCTTTTATCTTGTATGTAAGCTCTACCATTTACCATAAAATGTGTTTAATTTTGTAATGTATGCATCATTAAGGTTGTGCTTAATATGAGGTCCCGTCAAAATCCAATATGTCATGCTTGGCTTGGACAACAGTAAAGAAATCTATAATACAAAATAAATAAGTAAAAATATAGAAATTCATGATCCATTATGGCAATGATAAACTAGATATGATTTGGAACCATAAAGCCATGTATTTGGACAAAGGCAGTTACTGGATCAGACAATCCCTGATCCAATTCGAAAAATGAAATTATAAGAAAAAACAAACTGAAAAATGTCTTGGTCCCCCCCCCCCCCCATATTGTTTTTCCCAATTATTCTTTACTTGTACAGGAAAAATGTCATAAGCAGCTTTTCAAAGTGTAGCCCTAAACACAAAAGAGTGTCAATAGCACATGTTTTAATAAAATCAAGGTAAACTTGTAATATTACACTCAAAAAAAAAAAAAAAAGAAAAGAAAAGGTAAACCCGTGATAGTAGAGGACTAAACTCAATTAAATTTACTTCATCAACTGTTTGTCCATTTGTGTTGACTTCACCAATCCATTTCCCACGTTTTTTGCTGAATTTAATTGGAGAAAGAATCTAACATGATCCAAATTTGAGAATCTCAACCTACTGAAAATGGGGAAAACGTGAGTAGTCAAGTTCAACATAATCATCTATTAAATTGTGATCATCGGCCGCCTTTCTTTTGTCTCTTGTAATCACCGTATACTCTTGAAAACACGAGCTTTAGTCCTTGATCTTTTTAGCCTTTCATGTAATGCGTGATTCTTACTTTGCATGGAAAAAAAAATATATATATACATATATATATATATTGTGACCTTGACGGCATCTTCTTCGATTTTTTTTTTTTAAATACAATTGCTTATTGTTGCCCATATATTTCTTGAAGGATCGAGTATAGACTTGAATTGCATGCATACGTTCTAATGACATAGGAAAATAATTTCCTTAGCTGTTCTTACAGTGGGAATTACGTTTTAGTTCATGCTTCCCCACCCCCCCCCGCCCTCTTTTTTTTTTTTGGCATAATAAAAAATTACACTTCCTAAGTTAAATTCTGAATGCACTAGGCTAATATAAACAGTGCATCGTTGTAATCGTCCAAAAAAAAAAAATTTAGTCTCACTTGACCTGAGAGCTAACCCGATAACCTCTTTATCATAAAACAAGAAAATAATTATTTCTAATATTATGAGACGTAGTAACAAGGGATGTTTGCTACATACTTTGCACTTTTAGGGTTCTTATGATTACCCCCAACTGTATGAACTAGGAAGCTTAAAGAAAATGTGTGGGGAGAGTATCCAATAATCATATATTTCCTTTTTCTTTAGGCTGATGTGACCATAATGTTGAATTTGTGTAACATAAAAATATTATTTAATTTTCTCTCAAAAAAAAAATGTTGTGGAAAACTTGTGATGGATACCCCCCAATCTCCAATTTTTCTTGTTAATAAAACTTGATTAGTTTATTTAACATAAATAGCTTACATATGTTAATAAATTATGATAATTAATTCTTTATTCGTATTGTATATTAAATTATATATTTTTGTCATATTAGATTTATCAAATACAATATTACAATATATATACACTTATGTCCTATATATTATTACATTTTACATATTAATTTTTTTTGTAAGGCATATAGATACTAAATGTTTTATATATTTATTATGAGATTAATAATATGTAAATTGATTTTTTTGGTTATGTTTCCATTATAGGGAAATAATTTCTCTTAATTTATTTTCACATATTTTCGAACTGCAAGTATTTTTGGTATATGTACTACGATAGATGTGTTGGGAGAACTTGGAATGACGAATTGACAACACGAGAGGGGCGGGGCGGGTTTGGGCGTTGTGAATGTGGGTGGGGGGCTTGTGGGGTTTATGCCGACCACATGTGTAGAATTGATGTGCAGGCAGCACACACAAATGAAACCGAATCTTGGCCAGAGAATAATAGAGCACCATGAAACTTATATAATAATCATGTGAGAGAAAGAGAGAGAGAACGATAAACATCATTTCCAGGAGGCCCTCCCTCTTCTTTTGCAATCCTATTAATGGCATGCAAGACGGGATTCGATAGAGTGTGGACGTGTCTATTAATATTTTGAGAATCGAATTAATTATCAAACTGAAAAAACAAATCACTTTAACCAAAAAAATCAATTGACTAGATTAGTATCTAATAATAAATATATAAAACATTTAGTATCTCTATGCCTTATAAAACAAATTAATATGTAAAATGAAATAATATATAGGACATAAGTGTATATATATATTATAATAGTATATTTGATAAGTCTAATATGACAAAAATATATAATTTAATATACAATAAGAATAAAGAAATAATTATTATAATTTATTAATAGATGTAAGCTATTTATGTTAAATAAACTAATCATAGAGCATATTTTAATTTGCATATGTTATTTAATATTAATCCACGTGTTTTCTTTCTTAAAGAAAAAAACTGGTTTAATACATGAAAATAGCTTAAATTGAAAGAATAAGTCCAACATATATTGTATCTTATAATATGTATTTTTTCTCTAAAATGTAAATTAAGAATATGAGTTAAAAGTTAGCCTTAAATGATGTAGTTTTTTTTTTTTGTTTTTCGAATATCAGATTGTATAATTATAAAAAGTGTGTACAACACATGAGGTTATTATAAATATGATGACTTTGATTGAACAAATATGTGCAACTCTTAATATATAGTAAAGACTTCTTTATCATAACTATGTTATTAATTTTGTATGACAAACCTTACCTTATTTTGTTAGGACGACAAAATGGTTGCATTCTTAATGTTGGAAGATAAAGGAAACTCGATCATTAGTTCTGATAGTGATCTCATGGAACACTGGTGCACATTTGTAAAGTCATGGACTACTTATTATTGATCCATACAATTGTATTCAATAGTCACACTCAATAATGAGTAGAGCCCCCCACTGTCATATTCCCCATATTCCAAGATGCATTGCCTCTCATATTGCAAGTTATTCTATCTCATTAATGCTAATAGCTTTAACCACCTTCGAAAATAGACACATAACCTTCTCGTTATCCTTTTATAGCACTCGTTTTATGCTAACCTTTCCACCCTTGTCCATCATCAACGCATTTGTGTTGAATTTGAAAGCACTATGTGAAAGCACAACACATATCAAATCTCTTCACCTTTCTCATATGACAGATAGCTTTCAAGTTCAGCAAAACCTCATTAAACATAAAATGGCATTGCGGTCACTTTGCCTTTGACCATCATTATAATCTAATCCAAATTAGATTACATGTTCTCTCAACTAAAAAACTTTTACTCGCAAAAATGTGTTCATTTCTTCATAACTAGATAAACTATGTGATTGAGTAAAACTCCATAATCCAAATCTCCCTTAATGTGTAAGTATGATCCAATTTATACCATGACTTCCATGCCTTCTAAACTAAACCTGAAATAACCCATGAGATGCCTTATTACCCTAAACATATGTACCAAACAACCCATATGAGATGGCAATGGAAGAGCAAGTGGTTTATTAACTTTATCCCTATAGAACATAATAAGCATGTGACATCTTACTCAGGCTCTCCTATCAAGCATAACCTTTCTCTGATAGAAGATGATTAAGTAACATTTGCCACCCAAACAACTCCACCTTAAGCGAATCTAGATGTAGCCGAATGTTAATAATCCCTCCCCAATTTGGACCATAATGGTTATATAGGAAATTTCATAAAGACCACATTAAAAATTGTCCATCCTTTTCCCTTTGTCATATAAATCTATCCTCTACCCTTATATTAGTTGATATGTTGATATAAGATTTATAAATTTGATAACCAAATCCTTTTCTCACTCAAACAAATCCTAATGCCATTGAATTTTTAAAATCTAGCAATTATACTCATAATTACCAAAGCTATTAACTAGGTCCTTCTAAACATCTTGGAAACCATATCACCAAAGGAGTATCATTTAGTTATAATTGGTTCCAAAATTCTACTTTCTTGTTGTCTTTAACTAGAAAATTGTAATTAGACTTAAGTATTAATATATCATTGTCCTCTTTCTGCCATAGTGAACATATACTCTTTTAAATTAGGGACATTTGCTAATATCCCAATGTCCAATCCCATGGCCACAATCAACATGTCCCATATCATGCTTTGAGGATCTTGACCCAGTACACATCACTTGCATTTTCCATCTTTCATAACCACTTTAACAACGGCCCAATATTAAATTTTTTTAGATTGCCAACCCTTAACTCACCCTATTTCTTTTCTTAGCATATAAGACCTTAACCACTTGGATACATCCACCTTTTGCATTCATTTTCTCCCTATAAAAATGATCTCTATATCTACTCAATTTGATCCTTCATTCTTGATATCCGGAACATATACACCTTATAGAGTATATAGTCAAGGATCATAAGCAAACCTTTAAGAGAACTAATTGTTTAGCTTTTGATAAAAAAAAAAAAACTCATTTTCCATTTGGTTAACTTTTTCTCTATTTTCCTAATCATCTGGTCTCATGAGCCTTTCGCCCTAGTTTTAAAATTTATGAAAGAACTAGAGATCGCAGTGGTAAGGACCCAAAATTATAGCACAAAAACTAATCTATCATTAGATTTGCAACTCGTATGCCTAAATCTCATATAAAATTGCCTTCAGAAGGTTAATTCTTAGTGTTGTACAATATTGAAAGCATTGAAGTAACTCCATATCAATTGCTCATCCATTTGATTAAATATTATGGTGTCTTTAATAAATTATAAATATGTTAGCTTAATATCTTGCCTAATTAGAATATCATTAATGACGTCTAATTGTATAGCCCTTTTAAAAATTGACTTCCCTTGAGAACCAAAAGAAACTAAAAAAGGTAATAGTGAATCCCTTTGTCACAATCCTCTAGCCATCCCAAATTGTTATATTAGGTTACAATTGACAAGAATAGACACCATTAATGTAGACACACACTCCTATATCCATAAACACACACTCAACTATATCATAAGTTTTTTCAAAATTCTTTATAATTAACCCCCTGTATGCCATCTCTTTATCTTTTTAATTATTTCATTAGCCATCAAAATGCTATTAAGTATATTATACCCCTTCACAAAGGCAATTTGCAACTCCCCTACAGCCTTACTAATTACCAATCTAAGTTTGTGGGCTAAAACCTTTGTAAGTATCTTGTAAATGCTTTACAAAAGTAGAAATTAAATTCCACCTCACCAACAACCTTCGAAATTAACACTATAAAAGTAAAAGTCAATGCTTTGCATAGCTTGCCATTGACATAAAAATCACTAAAAAACTGCATAACATCTTTTTCCACCAATCTCCAATGATGCTTTACGAAATTAAGGTTAAAAACATCTAGGCCTAAAGCCTTATTACCATTGTAATCCTTAATAGCATTGAAGTTCCTGACTTCTCCCTAGGATCTACTAGTTTGTGATACTAAGAGGGGGGGTCAATTAGTATCACCATGATTCATAATTCGCAGGTAAGTGAATAACTTCAACCTCTTCTTAAAAGTAAACTCTTTCTCAGACTTGATTAAGGTAGATCTATTGCTACCCACTAATCACAATAATCCCCAAAGTCACCTTTCAAACACCTTGCCTAATAGACAATTCAGATGTTCTTGTTTAGGTCTTCGTTAAGTTATAGGTTTGCTGATACTTTAACTGCATTCATAACTCAATTCAAAACATAAAACGTAAAGCAAATTAAGGACACATAAGATTTACATTGTTTCGTCAACATGACGTATATCCACGGTGGTAGGGACTCTCCCTTACTGAGACTATCCACTATACTTAAGAATTCCAGTTACAAAGTATGTCTAAATCCTTTGCTCCTTTCACTATTACAATTACTAAGCAAGTACAATACAAAGAGTGTCACTTACTATGTTTACCCTTCTTCTAGCTTGTCTTGCCTCTGTTGAATTGAAAGGCTGCTCCACTATTGCTTAGAAGTTCACCGCAACACTTTCTAACCTCTCTTGAAGAAATTTGGAAATACATTGAGTTTTTAATGCTTCACTGAATTCTTTCTCTACGTTGTTTCACACAGCTCCTACTTTCACCGTTTCACGGTCTCACCCATCTCTTACTTCACGATCTCACTATCTCACGGCTCGCCTCATTTGCATTTCTGGTTTGCCCTTTTTTGTTTGACACCTCCTTTGGCCGTATCAGATTTTCTCTCTTTTCTGTCGGTCACTGTTCATCAGCAATCCACCCTCTGTTCTGGCCGTATCTGGTTTTTCTCTCCTTCCCTATTTGGTTGCCGGGTTTCTCTCTCCTTCTGCCGGTGGTGTGTTTTTCCTTGTTCGTTTCATGATTTTCTCCTTATCGTGTCATTCATTTGTCTCACATTGTCGCAGATCTATTGTCTGCTCTTTTAGTGGTGTCTCTCTCTTCATCTGTCTCTCTCTATTGATTCTATCGTGTTGCCTCCTCACCGACTATTGGTGTGCTGGTGGTGTGTTGTTCCTTACGGGTTTCTCTCTCTTACCGTCACACAATTTTCTCTCTTTTTGTCCGTTCATCTGTTTTGGCTATCGAGTTTCTCTTTTTCTCTCCTTTCGCCGGTCTACTTCGATTTGCTTAATTTGCCAATCTCTCTTATTTCTAATGACAGCTTCTCCTCTTCTCCCTTTTTCTCTCCTTCTTTCAACGACTGTTTCATTTTCTCTTTTTTCCCATCGATGGCTTCTGTCCTATGCTTTCTTCTGTTCCTATATATACTCCTTCATAAAAAAACTAATAGGGTGAATTTATTGTCTTGTCATTCTATGTGGCTTTTATGTTCTTATCACTTCATGTGGCTTTTACCTTTTTGCCCTTCAATGTGATTTTACTTTCTTGCACACTTAAACCTAGTTGACAACAATTACAACCTATACAAAGCTGTGACAACAACAATTTCCCCTTTTATAATTGTTGGCAATACTCATAACAAAAACTACTATGCAGCAGTTTCAACTCCCCCTAAATATGCACTCCCCCTGCACTGTTGCTTCTCTTCTCCTTTGCCAACCAATTACAAATTTGAAAAACTCACAAAGTAGAGATAGAAGATTCACTTGATTTTTAGGCTTGAGGAGGTATTCACATAAACAAACTCATTCTGTGCTTTTCAAACAGTTCTGTGGATAGAGATTTAGTTAGATCTTATGTACCATCTTCAACAGATTTAAGTCCAACTTGTGAGAGTAAAGCAGTAGTTCTCACAATTTTTCTTCTTGTTGTAACTCCTGCTAATGGGTTACCTATGATCTGATTTTCTTGATGAGCATTGGTTCACGTTTTCTTTGGCTTTCTTTCTTGCACAGTCTTAGTTGTAAGAGGATCTCTTTCTTTATCAATCACATACAAATTTTCAGTTGTTCTCTTCCCAGCTGCAACAATATTGCCTTCTTTACTCTTTACCTGACAACCTGTTTTTGTGAATATTACCTTATAGTCTTCATTGCATAGTTTGCTGACAGATGCTAAATTATATCTAAGTCCTTCAATGTGAAGAATATCTTTTAGCTTTCCTTTTCCAATGTTTACTAACCCCTGACCACTGATGTTGAGTGAATCATCATTGCCAAACTTGACTCTACCTTCTCTTGACTTGTTTAACTTTAACAATTTACTCTTATCTCCCATCATGTGTGAAGTGTATCCACTGTCAAGGATCTACTGCTTATCCTTGTAGTCAGCATTAAGTGCAATTTCAGCTATATTAGCCACCTCCCTTTTAGCTTTATATTCCTTCTTTTGAATTAGCTGGAAGATAGCTTTTTTCTTTTTCTCAACTTTGACTGTACCGCTTGTTTTCACTGTGCCATTGAGTGTCTTCTCTTGCTCAGGGAGAAGTGTCATGCATCTCTTGGCATTATGGCCATCCTGCCTACACCTTTCACACTATTCCAAGTCTGCCAATACAACAAACTTGTCTTTGAAACCATTGGTTTGGGCTTCCACCAACACTCCTTGTCAGTGTGTCCTTGCTTTTTACAGTATGTGTAAGAACTCACAATAGGTGTTCTCCTCTAAATTTTGTATTGTCTCCCCTTGTATGTAACATCATATCTTCTCGAGTTGGAGACATATACTGGCTTTCTCCACCAACAGTTACTCACCTTATGACCCCAAACTCCACAATAAAGGCAATGACCTTGAAACTGCCTCTTTTTAGTCTGATCATAGCTTGTCTTTTTCTGTTCATCACTTGCTGTGTAGGCAATGTAGTTGGCTTCTTTGCTTGTGTGACTTTCATTTCAGTCGTAGCCCTTTACTGGCTGACTTTCTTTTCTTCCTTTTTGTTTGCCGCCTTAGGTTGTTTCTTCAAATCTTTTTTATTCTCAGCTATCTTCTTTTGAGTCACAACCTTCTTTTTCAACTTCTGTGGCACATTCTTATTTTCTTTAACCAATGCAACCTCAGATTGCTACACTTTCTTTACATTCTTTTCTCCTTCTACAGAACTTATTTCTCCTATCATTTCAAGCTTTTGCAAGTTCTCTTTACTACTTTTAAGTTGTTGCTAAAGTCTCAACAACTCTTTCTTCATTTCTTTAATTTTTGTAGCCCTTGACCTAAGCTCTACTGTATTATTCTTCACATATTTTGATCTGTTCTTCAAATCTTCTCTTCAAGTCAATATGTTCAACCCTTATTTCATCCTTTTGACTTTCAACTTTCTTAGACTTTGCTTCAACTTATTTTATATAGGCCTCTAACCTTTTTATGGTTTTACCCCTCTGATTATCTCCTTTGAAGCAGCTTCCAACTCAATTTCAAGATCTGGCTCTTCTTCATCAACCTCCTCCTCCTCTTCAGAGGTTGAACTACCACCTTGAGCTGATGCCATAAAGGTGTGTTCATTTGATGATTCTTCATCGTCCTCCTTATCAGCTTCTTTTAGCTGACTCACATAACTTTAAATGAGTCTCTCTTTTTCTTCTGTGGGTTGACAATCTTCTTACTAAACTTCTTTGATTTGAGTGATGATCTTCTCCATCTTGAATTATGCTAATCATTACCATCATCATCTTCATTATCACCATCCTTATCTTCATCATTAAGTTTCACTTTGCATTGAGAAGTAAAGTATCCAGTCTGCCTATACCGATAACATCTTAAGAACAACTATCCTTTTCCCTTCTTAGACCCTTTTTTGAATTTCCTTTTAAAGTAAGCCAACACTTTACCTTTATTTTCTTCCTCATCATTATCATCGTCCTTACTGGATGATTCTTCTTCTTCTTTTATCTTTCAGTACTTCATAACTTTGAAAGCTGCCTCCTTTAATACCTTCGTTGTTGCAGAGCTTTCAGCTGACTTTATCCTCATCTCATATGTAATGAGATTGCACTAGAGATCATGCAGAGACTTAGAATTGAGATCTCTACTCTCCTTTATAGCTACTACCTTTGAGGCAAACCTCTCAAGCAGAATTTTCTTCACAATCGATGAGTCCCTCTTGTTATTCCCATGACTTCTCAGGTCATTTAAAGCGTCAATAACCCTGGTGAAGAACTTTTGAACTGTCTCATTCTTCTGCATTCTGAGAGATTCATATCTCTCTTTGAACACTTGAAGCTTAGCCTCCTTTATTCTGCTATCACCTTCATAGACTTTCTACAATCTGTCCCATATCTCTTTAGTAGATTTGCAGTCCATAACTTTAGCATACTCAGCATCTATCAATGCTGAAATCATGATGTTTGAGGCCTTCCTATTTATCTCATATTGCCTTAACTCCTCTAGGGTTGGGTCTTTACCTTCTTCATGAGGGACAAAACCCTCATGTACGTATTTCACCACGTTTATGGCCATGGTTACAAATACCACTTGCATTCTTACTCTATATATAGTAGTTGGTTCCGTTGAAAATTGGAAAATTCTTGTTGTAAGTGGTGCTAGTGTTGGTACTAGCTTCCATTTCTTAGTATGTTGAACAAGTCAAACTTTTAAATCCCTTTAAACTAGTATACTAAGTTGTTAATTTTCAAATTAGTGAACTTATGCTTTGATACCAATTGAAGTTTCTGACTTCTCCTTAGGATCTACTAGTTTGTGATACTGAGAGGGAGGTGAATTAGTATCACCATAATTCATAATTCGTAGGTAAATAAACAACTTCAACCTTTTCTTAAAATTTAACTCTTTCTCAGACTCGACTAAGGTAGATCTATTACTACCTACTAATCACAATAGTCCCTAAAGTCACATTTTAGACACCTTGCCTAATAGACAATTCAGATGTTCTTGTTTAGGTCTTCGTTAGGTTATGGATTAACTGATACTTTAGCTGCATTCAGAACTTAATTCAAAACACATAATATAAATTAAATTAAGCACACACAAGATTTACATGGTTTTGTCAACGTGACGTACATCCACGGTGCTAGGGACTCTCCCTTATCGAGACTATCCACTATACTTAAAAATTCTAATTACAATGAATGTCTTAATCCTCTGCTCCTTTCATAATTGTAATTACTAAGCAAGTACAATACAAAGAGTGTCACTTATTGTGTCTACCCTTCTTCTAACTTGTCTCGCCTTTGTTGAATTGAAAGGCTACTCCACTACCGCTTAAAAGTTCACCGTAATGCTCTCTAAACTCTCTTGAAGAAATCTCGAAATATGTTGAGTTCTTTAATGCTTTGCAAAATTCTTTCTCTATGTTGTTTCACATAGCTCCTGCTTTTACCATCTCACGGTCTCACTCGTCTCTTATTTCACTATCTCACTGTCACACGGCTTACCTCATGTACGTTTCTAGTTTGCCCTTCTCCGTTTCATACCTTCTTTGGTCGTATTAGATTTTCTCTCCTTCCATATTTGGCCGTCAGGTTTCTTTCTCCATTTGCTGGTGGTGTGTTTCTCTTTGTTGGTTTCACGATTCTCTCCTTACCATATTGTTCATTTGTCTCACGCCATTGCAGATCTGCTGTCTACTTTTTAGTGGTGTCTCTCTCTTCGTCTGTCTCTCTCTCTCTCTCTCAATTTTGCTATGTTGTCTCCTCATCAATTGCTGGTGTGTCGATGGTGTGCTGTTCCTCACGGGTTTCTCTCTTTCATCGTCACATGGTTTTCTCTTTCTTTGTCTGACCGTTTGTTTTGGCTGTCAAGTTTCTCTTTTTCTCTCCTTTCGCCGATCTACTTTGATTTGCTCAATTTGTTGACCTCTCCTATTTCCGATAACGGCTTCTCCTCTTCTCCTTTTTTCTCTCCTTCGTCCGACGACTACTTCATTTTCTCTCTTTTCCTGTCAACAGCTTCTGTACTGTGCTCTCTTATTTTCCTTTATATATTCTTTCATAAAAACCTAATAGGGCAAATTTACTGTCTTGCCCTTCCATGTGGCTTTGACGTTCTCAACCCTCCATATGACTTTTACCTTCTTGCCCTTCCACGTGGCTTTACTTTCTTGGACACTTAAACCTAGTTGACAATAATTACAACCTATATAAGGTTGTGGGAACAATAAGCTTCCTATACTTTGGTGCTAGTGAAAGAACACTCCAAAATTAAATTATCCAGATGACTCATCTTATTGAAAAAAAAAAAAAAAACTCTTATCTATCGCTAAGCTTGGTTCAATGGATACTCTTAACAAGTCCTTGAATTTATATGAAAGCACATCCTTCACTCCTTAACTAAGAGTTAGAAATGATTCCATTGACCATCTCTAAGGCATCAACCTAATGTTTTTGTCTACTATTTAAAGTTTGGATATAGAAGAATTTTGAGTTTTGATCACTATCTTTCAGTCATTATAGTTGGAATTTTTGTACCATTCTTATTTATCTTTTTTCATTGCTACCCAGTAATTTATTTATGCTTTTAATAAATTTGTCCACTTGGCCTCTAATAAAAATTGTATCTCTTACATTAAGCCAATTGCTCAATTTTTAATACCTGTTTTTGATGCTCCAAACATTCCTATCTACTCCCAAACACAATAAAGTTATTAATAACATATAATCTGTCATTTATAGCATATCCTAGATGGCTTGTAATTGAGGCTTATGCCTATATTACCTCCATATCCTTACTTTATTATTGATCATCCATCCAATGATTTAGAAGGGAAAGGACCCCCAGACACAATCTCAAACATCTAAATAAACACTAGAATGATCAAAGAAAGCACATTGTATGCCTCACAGTGTAAGATTTGGTATTGTTTACAACCATTCAACCCCAACTAGAAATTTGTCTACTCGACTCATGGACAAAACCTCCTGCATATTACTCTAGGTGTATCTTTGCCCATATATAGGTTAGTCTACTAGTTCCATGTCATACACAAAGTTGTTAAAGTTCTTAATTACCTATCCATCATAAAAAACTCTCACAGACTCTAAATCATATAATTATATGTGTGTACTAATCCTATGATATAAAGGTGTCAAGTGGCAAGCTTCATTTGCTTTTAAAGCCTATTTAAAGCTTTTTCTTCAATTGGAATTTAATGAATTTTTTTCTCTTTCCTAAATTTTTCAATTCCACTCATCATATATTTAATGTGTGTCCTTTGTTTTTTCTTCATTTTCACTAAAATTAAAAATTGAATTACTATGATAACTTACCAAATAATTTCTGATATTAATATTAAGCTTAATATGAAATTAATATTTAATTAAAGATGAAAACAAGATAGATGAATAACAATCAATATATTTATGATAAACATCTTTTTATGTCTCTCCCAAATCCTAACTTCCAATTTTCTTTTTTATATGTCCTATCTTTCCTTTTAACTCCTTAAACTAAAAATTCACGTACTTTTCTTTAAAACCAAGCCAACCTAAACCTCTATCTTGTGCAAGGTTTATATTTTATTCTTATATTAATGAGCTCTTACAAATAGATAACGATCAATAAAACCTTTATTTTCCTTAATTGACATAGGAAAATAAAGGATATTAATTTTCTATTTTTTTTTAAGAAGATCATAACTTATAATTTCATATAACAATATATCATTACATTTTCTTTTTGTGAATAAGGATTTATTTTTATTGATATTACTACTCCTAAGTATTTGCTTATTATTTAATAATTATTATGTCAATGTTAAGCAATTTTAGATTTGGATTGAATCTCTCTTATTTCAATAGTATAAAGGATAAACTTAGAAAAAACTTCCTTTATTCCTAACTAAAATCTTAATGATGTATCCAAAAGCATTTCAATAATTGTTAAAAATATAGTTACTATTTATATAACTGTAGAGTTAATGATTAACGTTAAAAATCATTTCTTATTTTTATGTTGCTAAGAGAAAATTTCATCCTTATTTCCAACTAATTTAAGTGACAATTGAAAAAATTATTAAAAATGATCATATAAATAAGGCAAATACACTTATTTAAACTAATGATTTACCACAATGAATTAGTTATGGCAACATCTAAAATTATTTTAAAAGTATTTATTCTATAACCTTCAAATTCACCAACAGTTGTTCCTCAAAAACAACCTAAAAGATAACACTATACAATCTAAAATTACTCTCTTTAATTGCTAACATCTACACCTTTTTTTTAATGTCTAAGAGATATTTACAAAGATATAAATATATTGATTCTTGTTTTCTCCTTTTTGACCTTGCCAAAAGTCCCTTAAAGATTGAATTGATCAAGACAATGATAGTTTATTCTCTTCCTTATCAAAGAACACCTTCTAAACAAAGCCAAGGTCACTTTGTCTATCTTAATTTCATAACCTAAATTTCCAAACACATCTCTAATCAAAACCCCATCCCTATCCCTTAATAAATCCCTCTTTCCTCCTCTACGCTAGTTTTTCTCTTTGTATTTCATAGTTAAGTAATGGGGATGGGTTATTTTAATTATTAATTCAATTAAGTGTAAATCCAATAGTTGGAGAATGAGATTTGGTTAGTTATATGTGTTCACTTTTATAGGCTACATTCTTTCTTATACCTTTAGAAATGGGATAAGTATGTTTTAGTCTTAAACTTTTTCCTTTTTTAATATATCCCTAAATGTTTTAAAAGTTTCAATTTCATCTTAGACATTATAGTTATATTTTAATTTAATCCAATTACGAATGAAAGGTAATTTGACTGTCAAATAAATGATTTGATCGAATTAAAAAATGAGAAAATAATGAAGTTGGTGGCTTTTAAATAGGACATTGATATTTAAATTTTGATCTCAAATAGTACTCTTTTGTATTTTGAAATCTTTGATAATTTTTTAATATGGTCAATGTATGAAGATAACAATCAATGATTTGATTGAATTAAAAAATGAGAAAATAATGAAGTTGGTGGCTTTTAAATAGGATATTGATATTTAAATTTTGATGTCAAATAGTACTCTTTTGTATTTTGAAATCTTTGATGATTTTTGAATATGGTCAATGTATAAAGATAACAATCAAACTCTTTTATCAATGCTTGTTCTCAATTGAAAAGAATTATAATGTTTAAGACTAAATTGAAATTAAACAAATACTTAAGACTACATTACAAAAAAAAATTATGACTAAAAAATACTTAACCCTTTTTAAAACAATAATTTTTTAAAAATTCTTTTTTTCTTTTGTGTTTATAGGTAAGGATTACAATTAAATGTACAAAAGGTGGTAAGGTTGCAAGGTTGGCCTCAATGGACCTCAACTTTAAAAGTTAGTTCAAAATTGAGTTGGCATACAAATTAAACATTAAGATATTACAACCATTTGTTATCCTGTATTATTTTTCTTTTCCAAGTTATAAATGTCTTTAATTAATCGTGATATAATAATTTACTTTGAACTTTGCTATAAGAAAATTTGGTTGGTTCACTAAGTCATTCGCATTGACTTTGTGTTTTAGCCTTAAATAGATACAAAAAAGGAAAGAACTTAAAAGACTTAAAGAGGAAAATGGTTATGTATCATTTGTGGTATTTGTAAGAAATGATTTTAAGTATATTTACATAAAGTAAATTAGGATAGGTTAGCCCATCTATGATAAGTTGCCCTAATCCATTAAAGGTAATTTAAAGAAAGTTAAAATTGCTTTCCTATTATAGATACATATTATAAAAATATGTTAGAGACTATAACATTTGTATTAATAAAAACAAATTTGAAAACTTTTAGAAAATGAAAAAAAATACATTAATCTTTTATACTTTGAAATTAGAGAATATATTATGAATTGATTCTCATTGTAAGATGTTCTTAAACTATAAGAAAAATGCTATCTAGTATAGTAATATCGCCTTAATCGTGAGAAACATATAATTTGCCAGTGATCAATTTATTGTTAATTTTTTAAGGTCTTTAATGGTAACTATAATCCTAACTTTTATTTTTAATATTGGTATATAACCTTCTTAGACTAATTCTAACATGAAAAACAGTATGAAAGTTATTATTTAAGTGTTGATATATTTGGAAATTGTTTTCTCTCACATACATAATTATCTTTTTATGAAATGTTGCATGTGATGAAATAATAAATTGTACAATATGTTATAAAACTTTCATAATTTTTTGTTGTCTTTTACAAGAAAATATTTTTCTTTTCATACATTATTTTTCAAAATTAATATTGAAAATAGCAATTTCATAGCACAAAATTTACATGTATAGAAAGTACTCATTATAGGCTTTCCAATCATATATTATTTGTCAATCTTGGATATGCCAATTGAGAGTAATTAAATTTTAAATTTTAAGAAAAATATGAAAACTTTTAAAACAATTTTCAGTCTTATGTGTTTAAAAGGTTTTTCTAAATACATATTTTGATATGTTATTTTTGAAAACTAAACAAATTACTAAATTAAGGACATCAAATTATATTATGTGTTAAAATTTCATAACTATGAAAGGTATAGACAATAATGAGTGCACTAGACTTCCATGTTATATGAGTAAAATGAATTGTATATTTGGCTAATTTGATAAAAGGAAGACCAATAATGCACATGATAACTACAATTGCATACTAGTGAATAAAAATCTATCATTTAGTATTATTTTTTGATTATTTTAAAAATAAATTAGTTCTTTAAAAATTCATAATAATTAGTAAAATATCAAAAAAATTAAATTAGCACAAAAGATTTTCTAATTTTTTTGTAAGATTTTGATATTATATTTCAAAAATTAATAGCTTATATAACTAATTTTTTATGTTGCTAATTTTTAATATCCTTTTAATTTTATTTAAGAAATAAATATGACTTATATGATGTAAACTCTAATTAAAAGAATCATTACAGAGTACTCTACAATAATAAATTTTAAACTCCTTGAACAATTGAGAAATTTATGTTGTCAATGAAATTTCATCCATACTTTTAAAGAATGTAAAATAAAAATAATGAGAAGTTTATAGAATATGTTAAACATATGGGATTTATTAATTGATAATCTTGAAACCTCAATAACTAAAAAGGCTTAAACAATTATAAAGATTAATATTGTACTTAAGTCATTAATAAACTTTTAGAGGCTAAGATATATTATGAGTTGAAACACATTAAGTGCATTATTAAGTGATATAATGACTTAAAATATGCTCTCAAGAAAGCATAGAAGCATCACATTAAGCATACTACAAGGTGCTCTAATATGTTGTTGAGGACTCCTTATCTTCGAGCTACAAGGCATATCCACTTTGGCAAAATGAAGATTGGTTCATTGCTACGAGTCTTAGTTATGATAGATGATATTATTATAATATTATTTCATATTTGATGTTTTGTATGTATATATATTATGTTTGATTATGTAGGTAAAACTTTATTGTAAATATTTACTATATTGCTATATGTATTTAATTAGTATCTTTAATACTTAACACATATACTTTACATATACGACAAACTAACTAAAAAGTGAGAGTTATTAAATTGGTCAGATTCTAAAACCATCATTTAGGAGCTTAAATTTTGCAAAAATTGGAATAAATTAAAATAATATAGTATGAACATAAAAAATAATGGTTGGAAACATTGTGAGCTTTCAATTCTTTGACTAATTTTATATTATTATTATTAATTTATTTCAATATTAGTGCAAAAAAGAATGGTTAAAGTACTAATCATTGATAAATGTCTCAAGGTTGTTATAATCATGACTAAAAAGAATATTGTTAATAAACTTAAGAAAGAAGACAAGTAGAATAGTGAAAATTCTAATATTTGGTACCATAAGGTTCAATATATCTTTGAAGAGCATAAAGTGCTAAAAGTCATTAACTATGTCATAATGGACATTGGGAAGTGTTCCTTACTTATCAAGGGTAAGACCAACAGGCCTTAAGGTTTGCAAAAGAAGGAAAAGTATGGCTTATATAGCTTTGCTTAAAAATGTGCAAGATGATCTCATTCGTGAGTTGAAAAAGCATTAGACTACTTATGTAGTTAGCTTTAGAAAAAAAGTTTGGGAGTACTTTAACCACTAGGTTAAGAGAGCTAATAGTTAATTTTGATGTCTATATAAATTGGTCATATCATAACATAAGACAACACTTAGGGTAATGTTTCATATAATCAAAGTGGTCAAGGCAATTAGTCATATCCTTATGGATTAGTAGTAAGTTTAGGTTGTAATTCACTTAATTCCTTAAAATTAGGAATACATAAAAATTAATATAATCTATAATAAGACTATTAAGTTCTTTAATGATATTACTTGCTATTTGATTTTAAGGAGTACCTTAAGGCTATTAAGTTTTCTAGTCAAGTGAATGTGGTTGAAGCTAAGACTAGTTTAAAGGCTATTTTTGGTTCAAAATGTATGTGGCATTATAAGTATCATAATAAAGGAAAAGAGAATGTATAACCTTGAAAAAAGAAAAAGAATAATTGTCACAAGAGGCATAGTGATAAGAAAAAGAATAAGACCAAAACGACATGCTACAATTATGGCAAAATAGGATATTTTCTTCGTGAATACACTAAGCTAAAAAAGTATCCTTTACCTTACTTCTCATCATTTAACTAATGTTGCCAACTTGGTAATGCTTACAAAATTCAATCCTTTGTGAATTGTAGATTCAAGAGCAATAGACCATGTAGTTAAAAATCAAGAAGAATATATGAAGTTTTATTAAATTAAAGCTAGTTTAAGATAGGGTGTATGTTAGAAATAGCATGAGGGTAGAAGTTAAGAAAATTGGCATTTATAAATTAAAAATGTAAGATGGTCGAACTTTACAACTTCATGATGTTTATGCATTTGAGATTTAACGAAATCTTATTTATATTTCGATTCTTTTATGTTTAGATTGTAAACTTGTTTTAAAAGGTCATATTGTAAATATTTATGATGACACTTATATTAGTGATGAACATCTGTCAAATAATTTATTTGGATTGGATATTAACTACAGTATGTTTGATATATAACAATTATTTTTCTGTTACTACATCAACAACAATTATATTGTAAATAATTTGTCATAAATGCAAATATTTGGTATGTTAAACTAGGTCACATTGGATAAATGAGAATAAATAGATTAGCTAAAAATAGCCTTTTAAGCTTACTTTTTAAAATTTAATTGTCAACATCTCAACATTATTTAGCATAAAAAGCAACTAAAAGGCAATTTTGTAAGGTTGTTAAAGCCAAATGTCCATTGCACTTTGTTTATTCTAGCATATATGGCCTAATAAGTGTAAGGGTGAGTCATGGTGCTTCATATTTCATTGCTTTCATATATGATGATTTATGTTATGGTCATATTTATCTAATCTTCCATAAATTTGAAATATGAAAATTCTTTAAAAGATATTTGAATATGATAAAGAATTAATTGAACACCTTTTTGAATAATTCAAGGAATTATGTAATGAAAAGAATATAGTTAGGTAACTAACTATTCCTAGGACTCCACGTCAAACTAGTGTTGTAAAAAGAAGAAACAAAACCTTATTAGAGATGGCTAAGTTTATAATAACATAAGTAAATCTCCTAATATATTATTGGGGTAATGCTTTATTAACGATTGTTTATATACTAACTATATACACCCTAAATCTATTACTTTCACACCATATGAATTATAATTAGGATGGAAGCTTACCCAATTAATTTATGACCATAGGGGTTAGTAGTTTATGTTTATGATCCATCTTATAAATATGGGAAATTGGGTTTGAAAGAAAAAAAATGCATCTTTGTAAAATATTGTGAATACTTTAAAGGGAATATGTTTATAGGTGAACATAATAGAAAAAAACTGTTTTAAAATTTAGATGCCATATTCTTAAAGAATGAATTTCCTAATATGGGTGATATTAATAAGGATTTTTATCCTTATGTGATAAATGATCCAAATGGCTATAACGCATAATCTCACTGACTCAAATGGTTTAAGAAATGCCTCAAGCTATTAATTAAAATAGAAGCATTATACCACAAGCTGTGCAAAGTTTGTAAGAACCTATATTATGTAAAATTAATCATAAAAGTATCCCACATGGTTGTTTTGAGATTAAAAAAAGAAGCTTTTATGATTGTTCTTTATGATAAATGAAAAGTTTAAAATAGTAACTATGAATCTCTTATGCCTGACTGTGGAACAATACAAAAAGGCAATGGAAGAAAAGATGCAATCCATAAAATATAATTAGGTTTGGAAACAAATGGGTTCTTAAAATCAAGTGTAAGGAAGATGGATACATAGAAATATATAAGATCCACTTAATGGCAAAATGTTATAATCAACAAAAAGGCATATACTATCAAGAAGTTTTTTCAACAATAATAAAGTTTACCTTGATTTACATAATTCTAACTATAGTAGCAAATATGAATTTAGCATTATATTAAATGGATGTTAAAACTATTTTTTGTCAATAAAGAGATAAATGAAAAAATCTATATGAAACAACTTGTACGTTTTATTGTTCATGGTTAATAGGATAAAGTATGTAAACTTAAAAGATCAATTTATGGCCTGAAACAATCATTTAAACAATGGTACTTAAAATTTCATCTTGAAATAATCTCATATGATTTCACAATGATTGATAAAGATCATTACTTATATGTTAAGTGATTTAAAAATAAATTTCTAATTTTATCTCTATATATAGGTGACATTCTACTAGTTAGAAATGATAAAGAGTTTGTCACTACCATCAAGGAATAATTATCCTCTAATTTTGAATGAAAGATATAAGTAAGGCAATTTACATGTTAAGAGTAAAGATTGCTTCTTTGCTTTATATCCGGTACAATGACATTTCCTCAATCGTGAGAAATGTTTAATTTAATAATGCTTAGTTTATTATTAATTTATAAAGGTTTTTAAGGGTAACTATGTCTTAACTTTTATTTCTAACAATTTGATTATTTAAGGTCATACTTATATGGATTCTAAAAGGATTTTAATTGTATGGTTATATTTAATAAACCAATGCTTGGTTGTATTAGATAGATTTATGATTAAATAATTAGTTAAGTAATTCAAATCAAAATTTCATGATATTAACATTTGAAGATATTTACAATAATTTGTAAGCTTAAGAGAAAATTTGTTGGATTGCTATGAAAGGAATTCAATTAAAAAAAATAACATCCTATAAAAATGTCTTAATTGGTAAATATATACATCAATTAATGAATAGACATTTTAAGATCATAAAATTATTTTATAAGTTTTATTATAATAGTTTTATTAATTTTAATATGTTTGATGCTTTTAAATTTTTGAAAAACAATAAATATTAAAATTTATATGCATCACATGAGAAAGTAAGCTAAATTTATTTAAATGATATGTAGTAAACCCTCCAGTTCTTTATAACCACTACAGTTATATAAATAAAAAAAAAAAGAATAAAACACATGATAAGTTATAGCTTTTTCTTAAATCAAAAATGGAAAAATCCTTATAACAAAGGCAGACACCCTATTTTTTTCTTAATCAGCTGCAACTTCTATTGTCTCTCCCCTAATATTTATTAGCATTTGCTACCTTTTCATCCTTCATTATTCTTTGCTACAATGAATCACCTCTTAATTGTACGAAGATCTCTCTCCCCAATCTCTTTATTTCTGCAATACTTCCATTAGGCTTTAAAAGCCTAAGACATTTTTAGAAGGCCATAATAATTTGACATTTTGTGCATTTTTTTAATCTCAAACTAGGAATCTTGAAACAACCAATCCTAGTTCATCAGTTTTAAATTGGTTCATATACCCTTATGTTTTTTTTGTCAGGACTAGACTATAACATGAAATGTTTTTATTTTTTTTCAATTAAACTGGTCAGTTTGATTTGGTTTTTGAAATATAAGTATGTACTTAAGATACATTTATATTTAAGTTACTAAATTTCCAATTTTTTAATCCCTTATCGTTAATTATAAAATTGTCTAAGTAAGGTCTAAATTATTAAAATGTGTCCATACAAAAGTTAAATCCATCAATGTCCTAAAAGGGACCATTAGGTGTCATCATGGTACTTGCATATGTTACACATATCAAGACGTGTATCCTAGTTGGCATACTTTATTAACATGGAAAAAAATGTTGCTTCTTCTCTCTCTCTTTCTGTATCTCTCTTTCTCTTTTAGCAAAATGTTCTCTTTTAGACTCACTCCCTTTTTTTCTTTCTCTAATACATCATTTTTTTTCTTTTTTTTTTACCAAATTCTTAACTCTAATATAAAGCTATGCCTAAATCCACAAAAAAAAAAAAGGAACATAAACAATAAATCAAGGAAGCTAAAAAAGGAAAAAAGCCTAAAGGAGGAATTAATGACATGCTTCTACAACAAACCTATAACTTCGACATCATTGCTAAACACAAATATAGGTCTTTGATTTAAGACATACATTTTATTTTTAGTAAGGTTAACTCTCAAATCTCAATTTTTACCTATAATATAGCTTATATAAAGCTGAAAATTAACCCTTATTATTCTATTTTTGTGTGATTGTAAAGATAAGAAATGTGTAATTTTTTCAATGGATTGATCTATCACTTAAAAGCATGAAAATTAAACTAAGGTTTCATAAAAGGGCCTCTAATATAAGAATTCAAAGTAGCAAGAATGAAAGGGAGCATTCTTGTTCTTGTTAATTTTTATGTTAATGGTCTTTATTCTCTTTATAATAGGAAAGTTTAGTCCAAATAAGAGAGAAAAAGGTTATGCAAAATCTAATATTGGCTATGAGATGAGGGACACTTGTATCAATCATAGTAGGTAATAAATGTTGGGGATATATATTATTTTATGGGAGTAGATAATAAAAATGAAATGTAGTTATGATGTCTTTTTTTTATGTGTATTTTATTAAGTACATATAGGTTAAAAGTTCGCATTTTAATTAGTGAAATGAAGTTGGCCTTTTGGTATAAGATAATGTAATCAAGGGTCGACTTGTCCTAAATTTCCCTTATATACTTGTTAATCTATAAATAATATCTTGAATTTGTTAAAAAAACAAAAGTCAACCAATGTAAGGAAGTTGCATTATTCTTTATTTATTAGTACACTAAATTATAAGGTTAAGGTAACATGGAACTTTATTCCTTGCTTAATGACTACAAGATATCCTGATAAATTATTGTATTTAAAGATAAAATAAAAGTTGCAAGAATAACATAAAAGCTACATTGCACTTAAAGTTATTTGGAACCATGCCCAAACTTACATTTTTCATTCAAAAATAGTTAATATTGTCATAAACAAACGTTGTATTTTAAGTATACCTATGATGCCATTTATCCCATAATGGCAAAGAACACAATATGTTAAATACTTAAATGGTATAAATCAAATTGTCTATATTGTTCTTGCACCTAATTGCAATTATTCTCATGATCCTTTACAAGGAATTGAACCCTAATCCATATGCTTAAGATATATGTAAGGCTATATATGTATCAAGGTCTAATGTTCATAAGCTTAATGGGCTAGTGGTGAAATGTGTTATGTTATTATTTAAGGTTTTTTTCTTTTCAATTTAAAATAAGGATGCAACTCTTCAATTTTGAGTTGTTGCTAAGTTGTTTTCTAATTAGTTATGGTAAGGAATAAGGGGGAATGTCCTTTTCCTTATAAGATCTATGAGTTTTAATGTCTATATAAGGGGTCATAATCTATAAATGAAAAGAGGGATGAATAATATGATTGAAGTGCTTTTCTTCACTTTTTAAGAATTTCCTCTTACATATTTATTAAGAATATTATGGTTTTATCAAGGCATTTTATGATGACCTAATCATTATAACTTTAGTTCTGATTAACAAGTTTGATTAAGGTTAAGTTCTCCTTACTTGATTTGAATACTATCTTAGGGTTTTAATTCTATGTGATTAAGTTTTAAGCTTAACTCAACTTAAAGTTTGCATTATTTGGTATTAGAACTTTAGTTCTTCAAATCAAGTTCTATCTATCTTTTATTCTCTTTGTTTATTTTACATATCCATTATTCATCAATATATAAAAAAATTAATTTGATCATCAATTAGATTAAAACGTTACTCCTTTATTTAAAAATCTATTACATTCTTTTTATTACTTTGTTCGTTTTGCATTTTTTTTATTCAATTTGGATTAGTATCCATGAATCTTTATTCAATTAGGATTCATAAAAAAATTTTCCTTATTCAATTTGATTTTCTTAATTTGTGATTTTAGCCAAAATACAAAAATTTCACACATCCTAATTCAACTAGGATTCCTTGTCCATTAAGATTTCACCAAATATGCTTACCCTATCAATTTCTTCATTATAATCATAGTCTATCATTTATTTCTTTATTGTCTTTAAATCAAGCATAGAATTGTCTAACTCCATTATTGTTTGCTATTTTAGTAAGAACATTAATAATGTTCTTCATAAAAGGCTTGTCAAGGAAAGTTATGAGTGGTAAAAGGTAAGAGTGGTGACAATATCAATGAGAAAAGCCAAATTTGAGAAAGATACAAGTAACTAAATGACATCATGCCAAGTGTAAACACATAAGGGAATATGTGAGAAATTAAATTCTATCTTGTTACTAACATTTTATTTGTAGGTTTAAATATGAGTCATGTTGAAGATAACAAAGAAAATAATCTTAAGTTGTTCATAAAGGTAGTTCAAGAGCAATTTAAGGTTATAAACATGAGGTTGGATAATATAAAGTTTTTATTTAAATCTAAATCATTTAGAAAACACTTGTTAAAAGAGGAGAAAGAGGAGGATTTTGATTATAATGAGTTTAGTCTTAAACACTTGTGAAAAGGTTGTTTCAAAATAAGATAGCAATTTAAGTAATATTAAAGATGAAGATCCTTACTTTTCATAAGAATACATAACCCTAAACTTTACTTGAAGTAAAAGAGAAAGGTAAAATATATTTTTAATTGTCATAATTATTGAAGAAAAGAAGGTCAAACTAGCAACAGTTGAATTCATAAATTATACTAGTACCAATAGGATTAATTGGTGATTAATAAGTGTAGGAATGGTGAAAGACCAATTAAATCATTGGAGCAGACGAAAGATTAATATATACTTTGAGGAATACTTTGAAAGATGAATAAAACATCCTATTTACTTTCCGTCCATTCCTTCTTATAATTACAATAAATGAAATTAATAGTCATTAGGACCTAAAAAACAAAAGAAGAAGCTAATAAATTTTTGCCAATATAACAATCTTTATAATACATAAAACTCTCAAAATGTATAAATGAGCTTTTATCTAACTAATCCTATCTCCTAAAACTTCTTGTTTGAAATTTTAGGTTTTACATATTAACTGTCTTATAAAGATTAAATAACTAAATTTTCTTATCCATCAAAAGAATTATTAGACTATAAACTAAACAATAAAGGCCTTTTATTTTTTTAAATAGGCAATGAAAATGAAAAGTTAGGTTTCAATTAAAAAAAATTATATTACATTATAAAATACTTGTAACAATCATTGCTTAAGTAATTAAAACAATTATCTAATATCAAAGGCAACAGCTTACTAATTGCGACTTTATATTGGTGTTACAATAGCCTTTATACAATCATTTTAAAGATTATTGCCATAAAAAAATTGTTACAATAAAGATTTACCTAGTAATTTATGCAATTAATGGCATCAGTTTTATAAAATTTTACATAATGTATCATATGTGCATAACCAACAATTGCTTAACCAATAAGCATCGTTTAAATTTTCTATTGCAATGGTTTTTGTTCGTAAAAGCAATAGTGCCAATACTAAAAGGTAGCATTTTTTAGATGAAATTATAACATTTTAGAAATTCAAAGGCAGTGGTTTCAAGACAAAAAGACAACAATTTTGAGAAATAAAAACAACAATTTTGAGACCTCAAAGCAATAGTTATGAAATATAAAGGTATTAATTTTAAGTAATAAAGGTAGAGGTTTTAAAATTTGAAAGTAACATTTTTAAGACATAAAAACAACATTTTTGAACATAATGGCAATGATTTTGAAATTTAAGGGCAGTGATTCATAAGGAATAAGTGCATCAATTTTTTTATTCAAACATTGGTAATTTAAGTTGTTTATACTAATTTTTTACTTCAATTACTCATAATTAACACATAATTTTTTAAATGAAAAATACTTTGTCAATTCACTAAGTATTTGAACAAATATAAAAAGTTCATTATGAAAAGTCTACAAGCATAAAATCTAAACAAATATTATTATCACATACATATGTTTAATATAGTTTATAAAAAAGTAAACTAATCAAATAAGAGACTTCATCCACAACATAAGTGCTCAACTTGCATTATTATCATTATCTTTGTCTTTATCCTATAAAAAAGAAAATAATTGAGTGAGTATGAGTTCTAGCAATCAAAGATATAGCTAACTAATTACAATTAAGTAAATAGGAATTGCAAATCATGTAAAAACATAAGAAATGTTTTTGGGCACACCTGTTTGAGCGAACTATAGGCATACTTGATCTTAGAAAAGCTTCAAATTGCTCAAAGTTTAAGCAAATACTTGATCTTTTAACAAATGTGAAATGGTTATGTACTTATGATAAATTTAAAGTTGTTGAAAATTTGAGTATCATAGCATAAAATGTAAAATTTTGTGTTTTTCTTTAACCCAAAAGCAAATACAAAAAATGTTCTTACCTTTTTTTCATTAATTATAATGACAACCAATAGTTTGTAAAAATATAACCACTGTTAAAATAAACACTAGCTAATTAATGAATAAAGTCGACTAATTATCATATTAAATTATAAGAATACTATTCATAACTAGCTTACTTTACACTTAAGATCTTAGGAATAAGCATATGATATATCCCCAAAATCTTTGGTAAGCACATTGGACTTTTTAAGCTAATTGGTTAAGATAAGTAATTCAAGTATCTAGGACCAAATTTTATAAATGACTCTAATTATGTCTTTGTGACTTGTTTGATAATAAACCAATCATGCAAGGTTTTTTACAAAGAAAACATTGCTCTTACCACCTTGAGCTCTCCACTTCTTACAATGACTGAGAGACATTATAAAATCAAGTAGAGAAGGTAAACATATCCTCCTTAAGGGATCAAACCACTTTCTATAATAACAAAGCCATAATGTATCTCACCTTACCTTTAGGTCCATTACCTCCAAATGAAACTCTTATGTGCATAGACTTTATATAAGTGAATGGGTCTAAGATTAAAGAGCTACAAGATCCTAACATGGATAGGATGCTCTCATCTAGAGACCCAAGACCTCTGTAAGTGTTAATTGTCAATTCATCAACTAAATGAAATGATTAAAAGGCCATTTACATCTAACAACTTATAAAAAGAATTGAAATCCCCACTAACTTTTCTCCTCTTACTCTCATTAATGAATTGCTTATGATATTCTAAAGGTGCTAAGTATAGGCTATACTCATCATTATATGCAAGAATTATAGTGTCATCTATACCCACAGGGTGTAGCCTAATACCACCTTTAAGTTCTAACTCCCTAAAGGATGAAACATAAATTGAATTATACTATGCTAATGTATCTTGTTTCTCAAAGCTTAATAAAAGGTTCTTGTTGAAAGTACAATAGAAATGTAAGGGCATGCTTAACTAACTTGTAGAATATTTCATGTTATCAAGGCCCTTAATGGACAATGAGAGTAAAATATCTTCAACATGGTCCTTTAAAGCGAACCTATGTGGCTTTGTAATTGTTATTAAAGATTCTGTCATGGTTGAATCAAAATGCACACTAACATCATCAATTGATGGCATTATTAATGACTAGTAATCACCAATCCATGCAACATCAAATGTACTAGATAAACATATCATGATATAAGCATGACCTTTAGAAAGAGACTCACAAGCATTCCTGCTAGATTTCATCCCCATTATCAACCTCTCCTAATCCCATGGTAATTATTCTCTAGCCATTATATCAATTAATAAAAAATGATGTAATATTAAAAATATAAATACCATATCTCCATCAAAAAGTTATTTAAATAAGAATTAAGATAATAAAAAAGTTGCAAACAAAAGCTACATTAAGCGTAGCTTCAATGTGAAACTTGATTGTATAGTTAATGATAAATAACCAAAGAAAAAAAAAAGAAGGAAAATTTAAAAAAAAAAAAAAGAAAAAGAAAAAGTAAAGTAACTGGAGTTGGAGCTAGAGCTAAGAAGAGAAGCTTCAAATTGATCAAACGACAAAAAGAGAAAATTCCTAAAATTACTTTTTTATAGTAACATACATGAAAATAAAATTATTGAAAATTTTCATGAAAATTAACCAAAAAAAAGAAGAACTAAGAGACATAGACTTACAAGAAATAATTGGAAGAACAAGTTAAAAGATCAAATTCATAATGCAACACTATAAGTCAAATTGCAAGCAGTTAGTATTTGAAACTAAATGTGAGAGACAATTGTTTAGGATATTAAACCAAGGAAACAAGTGGAGAGAAGTAACATAAAGGCTTGATTCAAAGAGATAAGTTAACAGCTAACTCAAATGGAGAGGTATGTTTGTTGGCAAGTTTAAGTTAAAAAGACAGAAGGTTTGAAGGAAAATCATAGAGGATTGGTACCTCTATTACTTAATATAAGTGATTAAACAACATAGTTTGGATATTTAAAAACAATTATTGCATCATCCTTTTTTAAAACTGTTGGAAAATCTTAGTATACAAATTGTTAATAAAACCTTTCAACACCACTACATTTAAACACATAAGACAACAGTTTTGAACCGTTGCATTAAAATTTATGCATCAAGGTAATGAGGTAAAAGTAACTACATAACCTATTCAAAACTGTTGCATGAAAATACAAATGGTGTTTGTTTTGGTCCACTACCTTAAAACTTTTGCATGAAAATAGTGTGGATTAAACAACACTACTTAAACTATTAGAAACCGTTACATTTAAAATTACTATTTAAAAGTAGGGTGAGTTTGGAATCGCTACTATAACCATTTCAAATTGTAGCCTGTAAATGTATATCATATCGGTTTATAATTGTTACTAAGAAATCACTGCATAAAAATTACTATTACCAAATATGATGAAAATAAATTTGTGCTATGGTTATAAATAGTCTTATGTTGTTTTAACAACAGATATAAATCATCACAAAGAAATTCCTGCTTTAAATACTTTATGGTGTAATGTTATGAAGTGAGAAGCTTTCAAGAGCTATTAGAAGACAATTTTGGAAGGAAAAACGTTCGACTAGATCAACTAGAAATTCAAAACAGTATAATGAAATCTTCCTAATAAGAAACGTCACTGAGGCATAACCATCCAACGCAACTAAGGTGGTCCTGCTTAAGGCGGGATATCATCCACAAGCTGATGATAGGCACTCTCGCAAACCTTACTTTCAGGTGCGTATCCCAATGGTGCACATGGTTCACTGATCTGGTTCATCAATCCAATTTGAAAGGGTCCTCAGCTAGGCTTTATTGTTTGTGGCCCACAGAATTGATTATTCCTAACGGTTTGATTGGTACGTCATCCAAGTATGGACCATTTTGTAGGCTTTAGAAATTGACTGCCACAAGTCTATGTCAGAATGGGATGGTAGGGCAGCTTACCTGAATTTTTTTGGTACATCCGACAATTATAAATTTCAGTCACAAGGCTTATGGCTTGCTCAAGGATCGCTTGTTATTCCCTGCCAAGTGAATGAGTCAAAATTAAGGGGGAAAAATAGGAATTGCTTTTTACATTCCTATTGTTGCTGTTACATGTAAAACCATTGCCTTAGACACCTAAGGCACCGAGATTTAACGTATATAAATCAAAAATATGTGTGTATATGACAATTCCCATAAAATATATATATATATATATATATATATATATATATATATATATATATATATACACATCAATTGGAAAGAAGAAAACTTGTCTGAACCGTTACCAGTGTTCCAAATTGTGTTAAAAATAAACTGGATTTTGCCTGGAGTCTGGCACTTGTTTCATCGGAGTTCAGCGCTTGAAAATCGTTGTAACCAATTATTGACGTGTTTTCTTGCGCAGATTTTTTTATTTAATTTTTGCATTCAAATAAAATGATCAAATTTTGCTTTAAGTTTTTGATACTATGGCATAAATAATTATAAGTTAGAAAGTAATGGAAAACTGATATATATTCAACATTAATCATAAATTGAAAGCTTTGAAAATAAATGTACATTATAATTAAAGCTATTTAATTCGACCTAATCATGATTTATAGTACCCATTTATTAATATTTTAAATATTTCATACATACCCTTTTAATTTTGTTATATCAAGATAATTTATAAAAAAACATAATTACGCATAAATTAGTGTCTATTAAATTTAAGACTTAATTAACATCTAAAATTCGAATCTCAGACCTCATAGATAGTCAGAGAGTTAGAGTTTTGCCCCCACACTCTAATTGGACTACAAAAAGACGATTTATAAAGTGAAGCGTTTCTTAATTAATTTGCAACATCAATCTACTCTCGGACATGAATAGAAAGATAATTTGACAACAAAAGCATTATATTACAACACTAATCTTTCTTTTTTGTTTTTTTTAACTTTCGCAGATGAATTAGCTTTGACCAGGTCTTCGGGCCTTTTAGTATCCTACGCTTAAGCTTGCAAAAAGTTGCAGACATGGAAAAGAAATTGATGATAGTGCGAGAATGACTTGTTGCACGAGTGCCAATTCTCTGCTTCATGGTTGCTGAAGCTTTCGTCTTTGCTTCGTGGAAGAACTTGACTTTGCCAGATAGGGTATGGAAAGTGAAGCATATATAACGGGTTCACACCAACTCTTATATTATCCAAAAAAAAAAGGAGATTTTTGGTCATATAAATATAGATACTATATATTATAATAGATTACCTTTTGGGAAGAAGATAATGGTCTCGTGACAAGTGGTATCAAAATCTACTCCTATCTGTTGTAAGACCTCGATTTGGTGTAGAATTGATAAGAACCATAGAGATGATGGATGGAAGGTTTCAATAGATGTAAGAGGTTCATTGCATATTCTAGAAGATCCAATAATACAAGCTAGAGTTTCAATGGATGCAAGAGATCCATTGCACATTGCATAAGGCCTAATAACACAAGTCATAGCCAAAAAGATCAAAAAAGCACTAAATGAGCTCATTTAAGACATTCAAGACAACAAGTTTCAAATGATGCGAATTCAAGTTTGACAAAAAGTCTAGACCTAATTAATATAATTAGAATACTTAATAGGTCTAACTAAGTAATAGCATTCCCTCCTAAATAGGAGTTTATTGTCTATGTTCGAACTTGTTCATATTTAGAAATTTTTCCAAAATAAGGATTTCTCCTAAGTAAGAATTTATACCTCTTTAGGATTGCTATCTTAGCTTATAAATAAGCACCCCTTATAAGTTATCGGAAATCAGACAACTTTGAGAGAAATAGAAAGTAAGGGTTTTTTTCTCTCAGTTCTTTTAAGGACTAAAAGAACTTATCAATAGTTACTTCTTCTTGCGGCGTTCCAATCAGCTTATCACTCTCAATTCCTTTCTTTTCTAGAGTGTGACATCCATATCCTTCTTAAATACCCTAGGTTCGTGTTCCTTTGAAGGATGGGTCTAAGGTTTATGATATTAAATTCTGATTTAACTTTCCTAGTTGTTCTTTGATTCCTTGTGTGCATTGGATTCCTAAGCCACGTCTTTTTGGGATTTTTCGCATCAGTTGGTATCAAACCAGTTCTAAATCAGGTTAAATCGACTCAATTTTCAATTTTCTACCTTGTGATTTATTTATTTTTATTTATTTTGTTTATTATGTATTCATTCAAATGCACAAATTTATTTGTTTGCAATCCTTCTCTCTTTGCTTGTTTATTTAAGCTTATAAACGTGCTAATTTCAATTCCAATTGTTGTATCTAAATATTTTACTGTTGTTTTTGTGTTGAAAAAAAATAAAAAGAAAGAAAGAAGAATAAAAGAAAGAAAACATCAAATTCAAAGTTATTAATAAAGTTAACAGCTTGGTCATATTGATCATAATAATAATAAAGTTTTCTTACTCAACTCTAATTCTACCATCTATTTTCCTATTTTGTTACCCAAGTTTGTCCTCTAGGTTATACTACCCTTATCATGGTTTTGTGAGTTTAGTTCATTAAATCCATTTGTCTTGACATCTTTTTTCATTTTTGATCCCTTATCTTTAGGATTGCTATCTTAACTTATAAATAAGTACCCCTTGTAAGTTATGGGAAATCAGACAACTTTGAGAAAAATAGAAAGTAAGGGTTTTTTTTCTCTCAGTTCTTTTAAGGACTAAAAGAACTTATCAAGAGTTACTTCTTCTTGCGGCATTCCAATCAACTTATCACTCTCAATTCCTTTCTTTTCTAGAGTGTGACGTCTATATCCTTCTTAAATACCCTAGGTTTGTGTTCCTTCAAAGGATGGGTCTAAGGTTTATGATATTAAATTCTGATTTAGCTTTCCTAGTTGTTCTTTGATTCCTTGTGTGCGTTGGGTTCCTAAGCCACGTCTTTTTGGGGTTTTTCGCATCAGTTGGTATCAAAGCCAGTTCTAAATCAGGTTAAATCGACTCAATTTTCAATTTTCTACCTTGTGATTTATTTATTTTTATTTAGTTTGTTTATTATGTATTCATTCAAATGCACAAATTTATTTGTTTGCAATCCTTCTCTCTTTGCTTGTTTGTTTAAGCTTATAAACGTGCTAATTTCAATTCTAATTGTTGTATCTAAATATTTTACTGTTGTTTTTGTGTTGAAAAAAAATAAAAAGAAAGAAAGAAGAATAAAAGAAAGAAAACATCAAATTCAAAGTTATTAATAAGGTTAACAATTTGGTCATATTGACCACAATAATAATAAAGTTTTCTTACTCAACTCTAATTCTACCATCTATTTTCCTATTTTGTTACCCAAGTTTGTCCTCTAGATTATACTACCCTTATCATGGTTTTGTGAGTTTAATTCATTAAATCCATTTGTCTTGACAACCTTTTTCGTTTTTGATTCCTTGTTCTCCAATTTGTTCAATTTTATGTCATTTATCTTATTCTGTTCAAAATCAATACCCTTAATTTACGTTATTTAGTTCTTTATAAAGCTAAAAGGGAAAATCCAAGTGGTAAAAGGTAAAAGTTAAAGTTCATATAAAGAAAAAGTCATAAAAAGTATAAATACAAGGGAGTGTGACACAATCTTTTGGGTGACACAGGTGAGGGAGTGTTCTGTACGGTGTCCTATTTGTTTTATGCAGAAGTAATACTATGACGTCCAAAGACAAAGGTGTAGTTCAAGAAGGAGTTGGTGATGTGTCCTTTATGATCAAAGCTATGCAACAACAATTTAAGCGCATGAATACCAGATTTGATGATATAAGGGAGATGATAGAGGAGCAAGCTAATACAATAGCAGAGTTGCAAAGGAGACATCGAGAATATGAGGCTCCTAAAGCAAGAACACAGTTGACATATGCCTATGACCATGAAGATGATGTAAAAGATGATATATTTGACAATTAAATTATGATGGTTAAAACTATTAACAATAAAAGGAATCAAAGAGAATTTAGGAAGTAAGGCACCTATGATCATAATTTGGGCAGTATTAAAATGACAATTCCTCCATTCCAAGGTAAGAATGATCTTGATGCATACCTAGATGGGAAAAGAAGGTTGAATTGGTTTTTGACTACCACAACTATTTTGAGCAGAAAAAGGTAAAGGTTACTGCAATTTAATTTAATGATTATGATATTATTTGGTGGGATCAACTTGTTTTAACTAAAAGAAGGAATCATGAAGGGCCTATTGATACATGGGAGGAGATGAAGGTTATCATGAGGAGGAGGTTTGTCCCTAATCACTATTACAGGGAGTTGTACCAAAGGCTACAAGGGCTCACTCAAGGCACTAAAAGTGTGGAGGACTACCACAAGGAGATAAAGATTACCATGATTAAGGCAAATGTAAAAGAAGATAGAGAGGCAACCATGGCTTAATTTTTGTAGGGGCTAAATAGGGATATAGCAAATGTGGTTGAATTGCAACACTATGTAGAATTAGAATACATGGTACACATGGCAATAAAAGTTGAAAGGTAATTTAAACAAAAGGGCTCCACACGGTTTGGGCAAAATTCGAGTTATACCTCATCTTTGAAGCCAAATTGGAGTAAAAAGGACGAGATGGCCAATTATAAGTCCAAAGCCAAACTATCTAAACACAAAAATGTGGGTTCTATCAAAAAGATAGGTAAATTTGAACCCCAACTGAGTAAAAATAAAGATATGTTTTAAGTGTTTAAGCAGAGGTCACATTGCATCTCAATGTCCAACTAAACGTGCAATGATCTTAAGAAGTAATGGTAATGTTGAAACTAAAAGTGAATCGGATGATGATCCTATGCCATGATCAGAGGGTGAAAGTCATGGAGAGGAGTATCCGGTTAACGGAGTAGCTCTCTTTATAAAGCGAGCATTGAATGTGCAAGTAAAAGAAGAAAATGAGGTGCAACGAGATAACATTTTTCAGATAAGGTATGTAGTATGATTATTGATGGTGGGAGTTACACTAATGTTGCTAGCACAACTATGATTGAGAAGCTGGATTTACCTATTATGAAGCATCCTAGACCATATAAGCTTCAGTGGTTGAATGAAAGTGGTGAAGTGAAGGTAAATAAGCAAGTGCTTATATCATTTTTTATCGGAAGGTACCATGATGAATTTTTATGTGTTGTACCTATGCATATAAAACATATTCTATTAGGAAGACCATGACAATTTGACAAGCGAGTTATACATAATGGCTTCAAAAATTGATATTCCTTTGTAATGAATGAAAAACCTATCACTCTTGTACCATGATCACCTCAACAAGCATATGAGGATCAATTAAGGATTAAAAATAAGAGTGAATAGACAAGAGAGATTAATAAAAGAGAAAAGAGAGGAGAAAACATGAGGACACAAAAGAGAGAGAAAAAAAGAGAAAGTTTCTATGTAAAAGTGATGTTAAAAGAGCATTCTATACCAAATAGCCTATGATTGTACTTTTGTACAATGAGACTTATTTTAACACTAACAATTTTGACTCATCTTTGCCTAGTGTTGTTATTGTTTATTGCAGGAATTTGAAGATGTATTCCTTGATGATGTCCCAAGTGGATTACCACCTAATAAAGGAATTGAGCATCAAATTGATTTCATCCTAGATGTATCCATCCCTAACCGGCCAGCAAATAAGAGTAATCATAAGGAGACAAAGAAGCTTCAAAGGCAGGTTAAGGATCTTATGTCCAAAGGATATGTGAGGGAAAGTATGAGTCCATGTACTGTTCCTGTGCTACCTGTACCCAAAAAAGATGGGACTTAGAGGATATGTGTTGATTATCAACCAATCAACAAAATCATTGTAAAGTATTGTCACCCCATACCTAGATTAGATGACATATTTGATGAATTGCATGGATAATGTGTCTTTTTTAAGATTGATTTGAAAAGTTGATATCATCAAATTAGAATGAGAGAAGGAGATAAGTGGAAAACAACTTTCAAAACTAAGTATATGTTATATGAGTGGCTATTTATGTCATTTGGTCTCACTAATGCACCAAGCACTTTTATGTGACTAATGAATCATGTTTGTGTGCATTCATTGGTAAATTTGTAGTTGTGTATTTTGATGATATTTTGGTCTATAATAAAACCCTAAAAGATCATCTTGATCATTTATGTTTTGTTGCAAGTGTTTTATGTTCTGAGAAATTATATGCTAACTTGCATAAATATTTCTTTTGTACTAATCATATCATATTTCTTGGCTATGTTGTTAGTACTACAGGTGTTGAGGTTGATAAGGAAAAAGTTAAGGCAATTCGTGATTAGCCTACACCTTAATCAACTAGTGACGTGTGTAGCTTTCATAGTCTAACTAGTTTCTATAGATGCTTTGTTAAAGACTTTAGCACTATTGTCACACCACTCATTGAGCTTATAAAAAAGAACATGAGTTTTAGTTGGGGTAGTGACCAAAACAAGGTTTTTAATTACATCAAGGAAAAATTAACTTTTGTACCCTTACTTGTTTACCTAACTTTGCAAAGGCTTTCAAGATTGAGTGTGATGCTTCAGGTATTGGCATTGGAGCTGTTTTGATGCAAGAAAGGTGCCCAATTGCTTACTTTAGTGAAAAGCTAAGTAGAGCAAACCTTAATTATCCTACTCATGATAAAGAGATGTATTGGTATGGGCTTTGGAAACATGGCAACATTACCTTTAGCCCAAGGAGTTTGTCATCCATACTAAACATGAATCTTTAAAGCACTTGAAGGGACAAGGAAAGTTGAACAAAAGACATGCCATATGGGTTGAATTCATTAAGACCTTTCCCTAAATCATCCAATATAAACAAGGTAAGGAAAATGTGGTAGTTGATGCATTATCTCTCTTAGGTATGCCCTTATCTCTACACTTATTGCAAATTTATTAGGAATTAAACATATTAAGGATTTATATGTGAATGATCCTGACTTTGCTAATGTGTATGGAGATATAAGGCGTCAGCCTTTAAGAAGTTTTATAGGCATAAGGGTTTCTTATTTAAGGAAAATTGTTTATGCGTGCCTATAAGTTCTTTGAGGGAGTTGGTTGTAAGAGAAGCTTATGAGGGTGATCTAATGGATCATTTCAGAGTTAGAAAAACCCTAGATGTCCTAAATGAACATTTCTTTTGGCTACAAATAAAATGAGATGCTAAGAGGATATATGCAAAATGTATAACATGCAAACAAGCTAAATCTAGAGTTTATTTAATGGCTTGTATACCCCTTTACCCATACCTAACCATCCCTTGGTTGATTTATCTATGAACTTTGTACTAGGATTGCCACGAACAAAAAGGGGTAAGGATTCTGTATTTGTTGTTGTTGATAGATTTTCAAAGATGGCACACTTCATCCCATGTCATAAAACTGATGATACAAACAACATAGCTGACTTATTCTTTAGAGAAGTAGTACATTTGCATGGCATGCCACGAAACATTATTTTAAATTGGGATACAAAGTTCTTAAGCTACTTCTGGAAGACTGTGGGATAAGTTAAGTACTAAGCTATTGTTTTCAACTACTTGTCATCCACAAACTGATGAGCAGACTAAGGTAGTTAATCAAACACTTTCTACTTTTTTGCTAGCTATTATTTGAAAAAATTTGAAAACATGGGAAGATTGTTTGCCACATGTCGAATTTGCGTATAATAAGAGTGTTTATTCTACTACTAGTTACTCTCCATTTAAAATCGAATATGGTTTTAATTCATTGACTCCTTTGGATTTGGTACCTATATTTGTCAATGAGTATGCCAGCCTAAATAGAGAACACAAGGCTGACATGATAAAAAAATTGCATGAGAAGGTGCGATAACATATTGAAAAATGAACTAAGCAACACACATCCCATGTCAATAAAGGACGAAAAAAATGGTGTTTGAACTTGGTGATTAGGTTTGGGTGCATATGCATAAGGAACAATTCCTAACTCAAAGGCGTTTAAAGTTAGAACCTAGAAGAGATGGTCCCTTTCAAGATGTAGCTCGAATTAATGACAGTATTTATAAGTTGGACCTTCCTAGTGAGTATAATATGAGTGCAACATTTAACGTTTCTGATCTTTTCCCTTTTGATGTAAGTGATGGTTCGGGGATGAATCCTTTTGAGAAAAGGGGGAATGATGAGAACCATAGAGATGATGGGTGGAAGGCTTCAATGGATGCAAGAGGTCCATTGCAGATTCCAGAAGGCCCAATAATATAAGCTAGAACTTTAATGGATGCAAGAGATCTATTGCACGATAACACGAGTCAGAGCCAAAAAGATTAAAAAAGCACTAAATGAGCTAATTCAGGACATTCAGACCAACCAAACTTCAAATGGTGCAAATTCAAGTTTGACAAAGAATCCAAACCTAATTAATATAATTAGAATACTTAATAAGTCAGATTAAGTAATAGCATTCCCTCCTAAATACGTTTATTATCTATATTGGAATTTGTCCATTTTTAAGAATTACTCCAAAATAAGAATTTGTCCTAAATAGGAATTTGTATCTCTTTACGATTACTATCTTAGCCTATAAATAGGCACCCTTCATAAGTTTTGAGAAATCAGATAACTTTGAGTGAAATAAAAAATAAGAGTTTTTTTCTCTCGGTTCTTTTAAGGACTAAAGAACTTATCAAGAAGTACTTTTTCTTGTAGCGTTCCAATCGACTTATCACTCTTAATTCTTTTCTTTTCTGGAGTGTAGTGTCTATATTCTTCTTAAATATCCTAAGTTCGTATTCTTTCGAAGGGTGGATTTAAGATTTGTGATATTAAATTCTAGTTTATCTTTCCTAGTTATTCTTTAATTTTTTGTATGCGTTGAGTTCCTAAGTCACATTTTTGGGAGATTTTCACATCAAGAATGCCAAAAACCTTTGGTTTCACCGACTCATTTCATGTTGTGGGACTTTTAACTTGGCCTGAAATGCCGAGAATCTTCGGTTTCACCGACTCAATATATGTCCAAAAATATTGTCAAGAATATTGTTGTGGATAATAATAAAAATTTTAAGTTATATAAATATAAATTATATATTCCAAAAGTTCATAAAAGATACGCATAAAGAGAACATACGTGTAGACTGGCATAAAGACTGATTGAGGAGGTCCCGCCGACAAAGCTGGTAGGACCTCTTGACAGGGGGTTTTGTTATCTTCCGGAATTGCTTCTCCCCTAACGAGGGCTCTGGACTAGATCATGTCCACTGTTGTGTATGCATTTGCCAAATGAATGGTTTCCACATTAACTCTGTTTTTCCTTTTCTTTTCTTTTTTTTTTTTTTTTTCTCTTGGGGATATATTTATTTATGCTTGAAATGTGCTAAAATTAATGCTGCATGATCGCCATGCGTGAATGATATGCATGAACGCTATATAAAATGAAATTACTACTATACCTTGATTTGATGCATAGAGAGGTACAATTTAATCTTTGCACATAGTGCTCCTCCCCCACCGGCTCATCAAGAAATGCCACGGCACTTGCTGTCTTTTCCTTTTTCATTATTATTTGGGACCGCCACTCTCCCTCGAAGTCTCCCTTCGTCGTCCGCATTCGGCCCCTCACCCACCGCGTGTTCTATCCCAAAAGTTGAGAGTGTTTTCCCTTTTTCTTTTCTGTTTTTTTTTTGTTGGTTGTCCATCCAAGGATTCATTTTCTAGCTTTGCTGGCAAACAGTTTATATAATATCTCCACCGGGCGGAGACGTCTGGTGCATTTGGGAACCAAAGCGAGTGGAAGCGAATCATGATTCCCCCCACGGGGGTCACTTTGAAATATTATGTTTTATTATGTCTATTATTATCTAGAATTGGCCCCAATCATATAAAAATATTATTATTTTTTTATATTCAATAGTACACAAGTCTTTTACGTATATATATTTATAACATTTATAGCGTGCATACATATAATATACATTTATGTATATTATATGTGTGTGTGGGGATAAAAATTATAAAATATGATTATGAAAAATAAAATAGACAATTATATAAAATAAATAATCTATTATAAATATGATATATATATATATATATATATAATCAAAAATTATTTAAATTAAATGTAATATATATATGTATATATAATATTCATTTAGCTACTAGCTAGGTTCTTTCTCTCCAATTTGGTGAGAAAAAAGTATGGAAAATCTCCTTTTTAATTTCGATTCATTTTTATATTTATAGAAAATTTACTTTTTAATTTCGAATCACTCGTTCCCTTTTGATTTTTTATAATTTGAAGGAAGTGTAGTGGAATGAGCAATGAGAAGTCCCCTGTGCCCTTGTGCCTTGTGCCTTGCTTTCTTTCTTCTTAGCCTGCATGTTATCCAAACGTCACGCAATAAAATCATATTCCTAGTGGATTATGATCTGATCGCCCACAATATTTCAAGATTCAAGACTTCGAAAGTTTCGAACCGATTTCCCCCCCCCCCCCTTGCAATCGGTTACTACTATTCGTCCCTCTGGGCCGAGAAAAGAAGCCCACAATTGGCCCAATAAAGCCAACCCCCTCCCCCTCACTCCCTTGGAGCGTAGCTTCGAATTAGTACGACGAAACTATTAACCTTCGGTCCAGAAAACGAAAAAGAAAGAGAGAGAGAAAGAAAGAAACGGGCCCTACAACAATGTCAGTCAGCACTTTATTTGCTTGGGAACCACAGCATTTGAAGTTCAACAAACAGTATAGACATGTAATGATTTCCTTTACAGCTCTCAGACGAGTTTGGGACTGGCATTCATCGTAGGATTATGGAAACGAATCATATAGAACTTCAAACCAAATACCTGACAAATGGGGTTCGTCAGTTTTGTAATTAAAGAGCGGAGGTTTAATATTTCATTTCTTGATACAATAAAGACAGGAAATTCCTGGTTTGCACTCTTTTACCTCAGTGTCTGAGCCAGTAGCTCCGTAGTTGAGCCATGTGCAGTAGGATCTCATCACGACCTTGATTGGTGACACTGCTGGTCATAATCCAAGGAGGTGTTGTCTGGAAAAACCCGCCTATCAACTCCTGAAAGTCGTCGACATTTTCTTCAGGCCTTTTCCCTCCGTTCTTTTTCTTCTTCCGCTTGTCACATTTGGTGAAAATTAATGTCATGGGTATCTGAAAGACAACTACTAAACTTCAGCACATTCCCATTTACTAAACCACTTCGCACAAGTAAGGCAATATAATTTCTGGAAAGAGACTTTCTGATCTACATGTTGTCTTCAGTTAGGTAGCTGAAGAGGCCTAGATTCAAAACCAAACTGGCACGATGCATTTCACAATAATCAGCTGGAAATCACCCAATTGAGTATGTTACCAATTTTTACATACAAAAATTAAGTCTTCAAAATAAAACATTCTAATGAAAATTCGAAGACCTCAAAACCAGCTTTTAAACAGAAAAGAGAATATCTTTTCTTATTTCAAAGACAAAATAGAGATTACCTCATTCTGTCCTAGCCATTTGGCATAGTCAAGATCAATTTTCTTCACAGGAATACTTGCATCTATAAGGAGGAATACTGAGACCAAGGTTGAGCGATTGAGAAAAAAGTCTTTAGTAAACTTTTCCCAGTCCATCCGAAGTTCCTGGGGTGCAGCTGCATACCTGTTTGGAGTAGAAATACATCACTTATGGCTAGAATCTCCGTAGGGAATGATGCACATGGATGAAATGTTAACTCCAAACAACACAACTTACAAAGGAATCCATACCTGTCTGATAAAATAGTAAGCAATTGCAAAGCAGAAAAGCAAAGCATAGTTATTATATGTCAATTAGACACATCCTCCATGTGATTTCTCTATCATGTGTCATTGGAAAATGACAATGAAGTGTCTAAAATCCCAGATTGACGTCCAATTCAAATCTAAATCTATGCAAAACTGGTCAACTGTGTAAAATCAACAATGCTCCAGAAAATGCAAATAAGTACAGAAATCAACTGCCAAAGGATAGCATTCACATTATCTACATCTACATTATTACAAAAAAATTTTGGTTTATTCTAGACTTGGATACACATTGAAATCACATGGCCCAAGGATGCTAAGATGTTATCCTCAACAGGGACAGCAGCGCTAGAGTTCCAAAGTTGCACTCTACCACTTCTAGATATTTAAACTGGGCCAATGGACTACATGGGACACGAAAATCTAATGGTTTGAACGATACCCATATCCAGGCAAATCCACCAGGTACCAGCTATCATTGATCCGAAAATGGTTGATGCATTGTGTCTTTCCTGCATGGAGAAAGCAAAGAAAGCAAATAGGCAGCTGGTAGACATTCTGACATAGTAGGTTAAAATGCAATGCCAAAAGTTTGAGCTCCAGATCCAAGTTTCAAGACTGAAGTGAGTTTTCATCATACAGAAAATTAACCATATATATTTATCAGTTTTTCCTCTGGCCTCCCCATCTTTCAGGAACCTATCTTCCAAAATATAATTTCTTGTAAAGTACTGGAGCAAGAATCCAAGGAAAGACAGAATAGCATTCAGGTCATAACAATATAGTCAAAACTTTGTGGAAATTTGGCGACAATGTTTTTCATATGCGATTTGCTAGTTAAGTAAGTGAACTAACCAGGTTTCTTAGAAGTGAGTGCGAGGCGCTTCCTCCTGACAAGCGAATTGAGAAGCGAAGACTTGCCAACGTTAGACCTCCCGACCAGAGCAAATTCAGGCAAACCATCAGACGGGCAATCCTCGGTTCTAACGCTGCTCTTCACGTAATCAGCCTGCACAACCTGCGCATCCAGGGCGTAATTACTCAACACTATATTCGACCCTTTCAAGATTCTGGTGGTCAAGGCAGCAGCGCCGTCGACAGAAACCTCCGTATCTGGGGGCACGAAGAGCCTGTCCATGGATATTTGGACCCCACGGCTCCCCTCCTGCTGACATTCCAAGAGGTCGCCAGCGTCCGAAATTCGGGAAACGGGTATGGGCTCCGCAGTCGAGATATTGGATTTGGGTTTACCAAAGGTCGAGCTTTTCAGGTTGCGGATATTGAAATGAATGCGGAGAGCAGCTGGGATTGGGCGGGCGAAGACATCGAAGTGCAGCCTTGGAAGTTGACTCATCGCCATCATGCCCCACCTTTTCACTTATATGAATCTATCCGCCGTGTGTTCTGCCGCCCTTGCCTGCTTGCGGGCTCCGGGGGACGAGGAAGAACCCTTCTAGAACATGCCGACGACTGAATTACGTCGCCGTTTTGGTCTTCCCAAAACATTTTAATGCTTATCCGGCGCCGTCTCGATACCCTATTGTTCATCCACGGGCCCACCGTTTTCACTCTTCTTTCCTTTGAGCATGGTAGAGGAAGTGGAGTCGAAAGGCGAGGGGGGAATATGTATGTATGTATGTATGTATGTATGTATGTATGTATGTATGTATGTGTTCTCAAATTAATTAGTTACTTTCTGCCCCTCCTACCCCATTTATGTCTTTTATCAAATCAGACAACAATTTTAATCGTATGTTTATAAATTCCTTTTACATTCAGTATATCCATTTCCAAGTCATATAAGCCCAAGGCTTTTGGCATATTGATAATGGAAAATGACCCTTTTTCTTCAGTTCCCTTCGTACAAAATCTCTCCTTATGTTTGAATGAATAAACATGGCGTCAATCCTCGAAACTAATAGAAAGTATCAATATAATAAAAAAAAAATTACATATTTAAAGTGTAATAACAAATTATACATCTACTTTTTTATTTTACGTAATTAATTATATCTTGATATTTATTTATATTAACAAATAATATTCTTTGTCAATTCTTGCTCAGAAAATGTATAAGTTAATTACAAAAATATTATTATAAATAATATAAATACAGATGCTAAAAAAGGATTAAAATGTTTATATTTACATGTGTAACTTCATTCACACATATTAATTAAACTTAAAAAAAATTATATATAAAATTGAATAAAAACATATATAAGAGTTTCAATTATATATATATATTATAAATTATTAAAAATTTAATTGGCATTTAATCTAATAAAATTTTGAAAACTTCTAATCTGACATTTTATTATAATTTATAAAATTCAATAATTAAAAATTTATCCATATTTAATCTTATTATTGGGATTAAATGTCTCTTTTAAATTTTCAATATGAGTAAACTAGCTTGTATATATATCTCTCTCACTAAGACTAAATACAAGGTGCATAATGTAAAATTTTCAAAAAAAGAAAACACAAAATAGGTTCAATTAAACAAGAATTCACTAACTTACATGATTTTGGTGTACTTCATCTCTTTTTTTCTTTTTTTTCTTTTTTTCTTTTTTTCAGTGTATACATTTATAGCATCAACTTTGAAAGATTATTTCATCACTTTCCACATTAACAAAGATATTATGCTAATTTATGCAGGATTAGTGCAACTCGAATAAACATCTATTCCAAAAGGGTTTTGAAAGTGATTAATCCTCACAACCTTAACAAATTTCTACAATACTGAAAGATTATGAATCTTGCTCAAATTGTTATTTAGAATCTATTTAACGTCAGTATTGTTGGTTATGTTCATTCATATTCCCCTACCATCTTTTGTTTGTCAGTTTGTTCCAAACAGTAAGAACAGGTTAAAAGTCTCCTTTCCCACAACCGGATAAATTTCTTTTTACTAATTTCAGAAGAGTGTCCAAAAATACCTTTGCACTAATTCAATTTTGCCAATTTCCCAACCATTAGCAAGTTGCTGTAATGATAAATCATAGCTCACAGATGCATATATCCCAATTGAATAACATCTCCAGCTATATTAATTAATTTCATAAATATTGCTTAAAACAATTTAGATGTTAAAATGGCTCAGATATCGTTGATAGGCTTTATTGTTATGGAAATAGTACTTTCGAAAGAGATACTATTATCACCTCATCAAAGTAAGTCATTAGAAATTAAAAGTATGATTGTAGTTTAGTTTCCACAAAAGCCATAATATATTCAATTTTATAAATATAATAATAAAAATAATAATAATAAAAAAAAGATATAAGGGCAACCCTATGAGATGAAATGGCTGATTGGATTTTTCAGAAGATTTGTGCAAATTAACTGATAGCAATCTGATCGTCATGGCAACGGGAAACACTAGGAAAAGATTTATGAGTCAAGGCTCTTCACTTTTTGAAATTTAAATTTAACGTTATTGTTTTACTATCGTTTATGCATTGTTATTATTTGAAAAACTTACAAATGATTTGAAATGCAAACAAGAAACAAGTAAGCATATCTTGTCTACAATCAATGCTTCCAAACCATACATCAACTTAGAAATAACAAACCGAGTAGGCATTATTGGTTTACTATTATTTATGCATTGTTATGATTCCAAGAACTTGCAAGTGATTCAAAGTGCAAACGAGTGAAAATACCTTGTCCACTCACTGTGATTCCAACTTGTATATCAACTTAGAATTGATGGAAACTAAGGAGATGTTTCAAAGGTAATCTCATTTACTGAGAGGTTGCTTTTTCCCAAAATATTTTATGCCAATAAAACTGTACACTAAATGGATACCACATTACACGTAGATTTGGCTTTGAGAGCCCTTCATTTCACCTATTCTGAAAGCACCAATGTTGAAATTAATTTATGGTAATCTTCATAATTAAAAATAAATATGAAAATATTTTTTAAAAATAAAAAATAATTATTATTATCTAATTATCATAATTCTTAAAATTAATCAATTTAAATTATAACTACTTATCATCAAAGTTAGATAATGATATGATTCTTAACTTAATTTATAAAAGAAAAGTTATTGAATATCAATGGATATTTCTAAAAAGTATTAAGTTATAAGTTAGAAGAATTAATTAATATTACTAAAATTTTATCTTTATCACTATAGGTTTATATTTGTTTATTAATATTAGTGAAGGTACACCTTTCACCTTTTTTTTTTTTTTGACTCATGAGTAATTATTTTTTTTCTTTTGAAATATAAACTTATAGTTGTATTCATTGAAATGAATCATATAAAATCATACATTGGCCTTATGAAAAAATAAATCGATAGCCTCATGCACCCTAAATAAAACAAGCTTAACTTGAAACAATTAAGAGTTGTAAACAAAAAATATTGGCTTCTATAACTAAAGGAATACTATTTTTATTTCAAAAGCAAACGGTTACAAGTTGAAATTAGTATTATGAACTTTTAGGTATTCAACAATCCAAAAGAATTAGTGTGCATCTCTTCCAATTAAAGAACCTATAATACCATGAGATTTTTCCCTTCCAATTGCCCTTTACTTATTGTTCAAAACCATTAATTGGGTCATTTTCTGCTTTACCAAAGTGAAGAGACAGGGAAATCTTTGTGCTAGAAGAGTGTCGCTTATTCATACTTAACTTTAAAAATTCATCTTCTAACCATGCCTTATCAAATAATTGAAATTGGATTTCATATCTACTATATTTTCTACCTCACTCTACCATATAGATGACACATTGTTTTATACCAACAACATTTATGAATAACTCATTAACTACTCCAGTGACTATACCTACACTTGTCATATCTTGCCTTAAAAATTCTTACCCATAACACACACTTTTCATTTTTTTATTTTCCACAACCATTTTGTTACTAGATCAAATTTCCTATCTCTTAATCTCTTAATTCCTAACCCACTACGACTATACTTTCTACACATAATACCTTATCCAACGTAATATATTCATTAGTGATCATTATCTTATTTTAAAAAAAGGATCATTATATCTTCTCTAGCTATTATTCCATTTGCTTAAGTATATTGAATATGAATATATAATACACCATAAGAGATTGCAAGCAAGATTTTGGGAGGACTAATCTCTCAACTTTAAAAGACATCTTGTTTTTCACTTTGCGATAAGATTTTATGACCTTTCAGTCTTAAATTAACCTTTAATGAAAGTTCAAGGTATTTCATAAGGACATACCCAAAATTGTAATTTTATAAATCAGGTTATCTTTGAACCTTTATACCATATCTTTTAATCCCACACATAATGATCTTAGCTAAGTTTACCCTCAACCTTGACAACATTCTTAAAAGAATCCTTATCAACTTTGTTGAAGATAAATGGTGTCATTGACAAACTAAAAATATGTTAACTTAATGCCGACTTAAATGTCTTTTATGATACCTTATTTTAACCCCTTTTTGAATAAGGCATTTGGACCCTTGATTGCCAATATAAACAAGAAGGGAGAAAGAGAGTCCCTTTATCGTAGTTCTTTCATCATCTTGAATTGTTACATACAATTATCATAACTAAAATTGTAATTTGTGGTGTAGATATGCACTCTTACATCTATTGCCTTTATTTATCACCGAAACCCATACATCTCAATACATCCACTACATAACTTCATTCAACTGAGTCATATGTCATTTTAAAGTTAATTTTATTATAATCCCTTTTTTATATATTTCTTCATGTTTCCAATTGTTATATTAGTTATAAATACACTATCTAAAATATTGTTGCCTTCCTTTAAAAAGGCAAATAGGTGAAACTAATTCAAATACTTCACCTCATCAATATTTAGCAAAAGTATTAAAAAGGCTAAGTGAGAAACTTGTATAACTTACCATTCTTATGAAAATATTGTATAAAATCCATCACATTTCGCTCCGCCACCTTCTAATGGTGTTTGATGAAGTTATGATTAAACCTATCTAGTTTTGGCATTTTGTTCCCATTATAATCATTAATTGCATCCTAAACCTTTATTGTTGTAAATGGACTTCCAAGGATCATATTGTCAACTCTATTGATCTATTCTCTATTTTTAGATACGATGGTGAAGAGGTATCGAATCGTTCCTAAAATAGATAAAGATAACACCTTTAACCTCTATAGGTCTAATTAAAATTTGTCCCTCCATCTAGATGCAATCTACTGTGTTCTTAAAATGCCTATTAAAAGCCATAATGTAAATGAATCCTGTATTTTTATTACCCTTTACTAACGAGCAAAGACATGACTTTTGAAATTCTTCTTGTTCTTGCTTCTTTATTACACTTTCATATTCTTTCCTTTCATGAATCAATTCCTTCTTTTCCCCTTTTGACAACTCAGTTTTCTACTTCAAAGACAAATGCTCCACCCTCATTTCTACAACTTTTAATTCCTTTTATTTTCCTCCTTTCCTTTACATTATAAGACTTAAAAAACAACTTTATTGACCTTATTTGATCACAAAACACATACCACAAATACCCCTTACCAAACTTTTCAAGTATAAAACCTTAATTTTCTTAGTTCTTTATTGTTACTCTAATGATTAAAATATCTAAATGGAATTGGACTCTAATTCTTACCATTCACCTTTATATATATACCCTAAAGTAATTTAAGAAATAATTATGAACACTTACTACTTTAAATTTGGCAATGCTACCAACCATATAACCTTAATTAAAAATCTATCCATTTAGCTCATTGATGAACTCTCATGAAAATTGTATAAAGTGTATCTCCTCCCTTATATTAGTAAATCTACTAATTCCATATCATACACAAACTCTTTAAATTGTTAGATAGGACGACTATTATTAAACACTCTACCTTTAAATCTTTTGCCAACATAGTGTTGAAATCATTTCTTATGCATTACCATCCTATAAATCTATTTTTGAGGGCCCTTAATTACTCCTTGAACCCTTATTATTCAACATGAAAATTAGGCTTATAAATGTTAACCAATATGATAGTTTCTCTAAATGGAAAAACTATCTTTAATAATACGAACTTCTACACTTCTTCCTTTTTGCCTCACCCTTCCTTTTCTTGCTTTATCTTTCCTTTTTATACGCATGACTACCATTAAAGCATCCCTTGACAACACCCTCCCTTTTATCCTCTCTTTGTAATTAGAGCATAATTTACCCTTATCATTACCATTCTTACCACTAAAAGACACAAAAATGGGATAATTAAAAGGTTTATTTACTAAGTTTCTTAAAGAAAAGGGTATTATCACATGTTATACAACTTAAAGTACACTTTAACAAAATAATATAACTAAAAGAAAAAACCACATACTTATGGATATAGTGAGAGGCATAATTAATAATTTTAATCTCCCTTTAATTTTGTAGAATAAATCCTTAAAATTTATAGTATATAACTTAAATAGGGTTCCATTGAAGGTTGTCTTGAACATAAGGTGATAAACCAAATTAAGGGATACATTGACAATAATAGTTAAGGAATGGATCCTAACTCATATAAAATTGGCATGATTGAAGTCTTAACTCGTGCATGTTTGCCTTCTTAGAATCAAAGAAACTTGACATCACCAAAAATCTTATATTTAACCACTTTGACTCTTGCTCCTCCTACACTTTATTACCCTTTTCAAAAAGGTAACAATCCAATAAGACTACAACTATTAGGTAAACTTCTACAGTCCAACATTTACATTATTAGCAACATTTACCATTGCAAAATTCAAAGGCATCACCTAATGCAAAAGATAATATACTCTAAAATACATAAAGAAACTCATGTAAATGAAAGAGAAAGTCATTATGATTTTAAATGATGTTAAAGAAATCTTGGAGTAAAATGTCAAAAGAGTGGAATCATTTATCACTCATCATCGTTTATAACTTAAAGAGGCCTTTGTTAATAAAGATGAACTACAACCAAAATCTAAATTCTCTTATAGCTAATGAACCAAAACCAAGCATATGTTTTATATGCTATTTCCTTGGCCAACTTTGACCACATTGCTAATAATATCATGACAAGAAATTGCATCTTATTTTCAGATGACGAGATTCTAGTTAAGGGATATAGTCATACCAAGGCACTACATATACCATTAACCTATCATAACTGTAATATGTCATGTATTCTTATTGATAATGTGTCATCATTAATGTCATGCCCAAATACATTTTGGAGCAACTACCAATTAACATCACCATTATAACATTAAGTCACATGATTGTTTAAACATTTGATGGCACACGGTGTGAAGTGGTAGGGACCACAAAATTCCCAATATAGGTAGGACCATGTACTTTCAATGTGGTTTTTTAGGTTATAAATATTAAGACTACTTACAATTATTTACTAGGTTGCCCCTAGATCCATACTATAAGAGACATTTATCTACCTTACACCAAATGGTGAAGTTCATTATAGGTAACCAATTAATTGAAGTTTAAGCAAAAAAAATAAAAATGAAGTACTTGTCTTTAAACTCCTTAAAATACCCTATGTTAAGGCAATTTAAGAAGCATTAAACTGTGCATTTTATTCCTTTGAAGTGGTTAATATGACTCTTTAGTTCAAGGTTTTATTCCTTAAGATGTCATTCTTACCATTTAAAACATTACAAAAAGTAACTAAATTAATGATGAAAAATAGTTATTTTTTAAACAAAAGAATTAAAAACATCTTTAAGGCATCATTGCTGTAATATAACCTAATAGACAAGAAAGCTATTTTAGAATCAGATGCTAATGCAACTAAGGTGATGTCATCCAAAGTTACTTAAAAGATAAGGTAATTAAGCTTATACTAACCTTAACTCATCATTTCAAAAATATATGTTTAATTAATTAAACCTATGAACATCATGATACATAAACTAAAGTCACTGTTGAATTTAGTTCATTAACTATCCACATAATCCCCAAAGGAAAAGAAGAAGAGTTTCCTTGAGTCTTATTGATCTAACCATGCAACATTGATGTCTCTATTTGCAATTGGCAAACTAAGGAGATTCCTAGTCTATCGAGGCTCTTATAAGGTCATGCAACCTAAAACTCTTTTGTATATTGATACCTATGAGTTTTAAGGATAACTAAATAATAAAATGGGTAGCCTTTTGTTATATATTAACCAAAAACATATGCTTATGTCATTTGCACTCATAACCCTTGAGTCATCATTTAAATTGTTATCTTAGCATCGACCTTTGTATAAATAAGTCATTCTAACAATATTTTTTTCATGTCTTATAGCTTTTCCTTTATTATCCAAGATATCAAAAGATGAAACTAAGTTTAACCAATGCTTGTTTTGAAACAGTTTGAAAGTGCCCTTAACATGCCAACCCAATATAATCTTAAAGTTGAAGAAATCTCCTTAGACCTCTAGTGCCTAATTGAACATAAAGAAAGGTAGTCTTTAGCTAAGAAAGAGTTAGTTAAGTTAATCAACTTAGGTACCACAGAAGATATATGGAAAATCAAATTGTCAACATAAGATTTCCCTTAGAAAGTAAGTGGCGTATAAATCAATTGCTCAAAAAATACATAGATATGTTCACTTCATCATATTAAGACACATTAGGCCTCAACACTAATATAATGGTGCATAAACTCCCTCTATGGCCAAAATGCAAACTTGTATAATAGAAGTTTAGGAGAATGAAACTTGAAGTCTTATTAAAAATAAAAATAAAAAAAAAAAGCAATTAGACACAGACTTCCTTTAGGTACTATGTTGAGCTCATCTTTAATGGCTAATGTTGGATTTGTTATTAACACCATCTCACACGATTATATGTGTTGATTTGATATTATGAATATCGTTAAAATGTAGTGAGGTTATTGGGAGAAACCAGTAATGATAGGCTAACCCTGATTTTGAGGAGTCAACGTTAATCGTAACCCTAAGTTTTAAGGGTCAAGATTGACCATTGACCCTAAATTTTAAGAAGTCAATGTTGACCATTGACCCTAAATTTTAAAAATTAAATCCAACTGTTGATTGTAGGGAAACATGTGGGAATTAACGATGACCATTGATGATCATATAGCCTTAATCCTAAGGCTTTATAAATACCCTTGAGGGTGTCTTATAAAAAGAAAACTGAAATTCCTAACTTCTCCCTAGGATCTACTAGTTTGTGATACTGAGAAAAGGGGTGAATCAGTATCACCACAATTTGCAATTCGTAGGTAAGTGAACAACTTCAACCTCTTCTTAAAAGCAAATTCTTTCTTAGATTAGACTAAGGTAGATCTATTGCCTAATAGACAATTCGAATGTTCTTGTTTAGGTCTTCGTTAGGTTATAAGTTGGTTGATACTTTAACTGCATTCATAACTCAATCCAAAACACAGAATGTAAAGCAAATTAAGGACACATGAGATTTACGTAGTTCCGTCAACGTGATGCACATCCATGGTGGTAGGGACTCTCCTTTACCGAGACTATCCACTATACTTAAGAATTTCAGTTACAATGGATGTTTTAATTCTCCACTCCTTTCACTATTACAATTACTAAGCAAGTACAATACAAAGAGTGTCACTTATTGTGTCTACCCTTCTCTTCTTCTAACTTGTCTTGCCTCTGTTGACTTGAAAGGCTGCTCCACTGCCGCTTAAAAGTTCATCGCAATGCTTTCTAACATCTCTTGAAGAAATCTGGAAATACGTTGAGTTCTTTCTAATATTTCACTGAATTCCTTTTCTATGTTGTCTCACACGGCTCTTGCTTTCACCATCTCACAGTCTTACTCGTCTCCCATTTCATGTCTCACGACCTGCCTTAAGTTTCTGGTTTGGTGTTACACGTCTCACGCACGTTTCTGGTTTGTACTCTTTGTTGGTCTCACAACTTACGCACGCTTCTAGTTTGGCATTTCATGCCTCACGTACATTTCTACCTCACATTTTTGGTTTGCACAGCTTGCTGGTCACACATCTTACCACCGTTTCTAGTTTGTGCTTGTCCGTTTCACACCTTCGGACAGCTTGGTTTGCTCTCCTGGTGGTCTCTTCTTTCAAAGTTTCTCCTCTCTTCCCTTACGAATGGTATGTTGTCTTCTCTCTTACATGAGTCACACGATTTTCTCCATTCGTCACACCTCTTTGTCGTGTGTTCGACCTTGCCGTCCAGCCTTGCTTTGGTCATTCTCCTCCTTGCTTGGTTGTCCACCCCTTTGCTGTTGGTTGTGTTTGACCATGTAGATTGGTTTAGACGTTTACCTTTTTTGGCTGTGCAGGTTGGTTTACATGTTCACCTTTGGTCGTGTAGATTTGTTTGGACGTTCACCTTTGGTTGGTCAGTTATCTCCCTTTGGATGTCCTTTTGTGTTTTGTCATCCAGCTCTTGTTGTCTAGCTGTTCCTCCCTTGTTTTCTCTCTTTGGCTAGTCACCCTTTGTGTTTTACCATCCAGCACCTTCTGATTTGTGATTTGTTGTTCACCTTTGGTTACTGTCCAGTTGTGTCTTCCCTTGTTTTCTCTTTTTGGCTGGCTGATTGTTTAGGTTTTCTGTCTGTTTTGCTCAATTGCCGACTTCCCTTGGTTGAACAATTTCTCTTGTGTTTGCTGAAATCACTCTTTGTGTTTATGTCAAGTATTCAATTGTGTTGGCCTTTTGTCTCTTTGGACGGTTCCTTCCTCTCTTTTAGCCTGTTGCTCTCTCTTGTGTTAGCCAAATAGGGCTTTCTTCTTTGAATGATTTTTCCTCTCTCTTGTCGTGTACCACTCTTTGTGTGTGTGTTTTTTTTTATTTTGCTAGTTTTTGCCAAATAATCTCTATTTGGTCATATATCCCCTATTTTGCCGAGAGAGATGCCTTGTGTTTTACCGTGCTCCTCTTCTTTTTGTCATGTTACTGTTTTGTTATGCTGGCTTTTCCATACTGGTTTTCTTTCTTCCAACCATCGGTGTTTTGCTATTTGCTGTATTTGACTGTTCCTTTGTATTTTGCCATCCAGCACTTGCTTGTGTTTGCTGAATGCTCTCTTATGTTGTCCTTACCCTAGTTTTATCTTCTAAGGTCTTTATATACTCTCTTCCATGAAATCCTAATAAGGCTTACGTAGAATTTACGTTCTTGCCCTTATGCAACAGATTTATTTTCTTACCTTTATGCGGCAGATTTACTTTCTTACCCTTCCACGTGACTTTACTTTCTTACACACTTAAACCTAGTTGACAACAATTACAACCCATACAAGGTTGTGGGAACAACAATCTCCCCCTTTGTAAATGTTGGCAACACTCGTAACAAAAGTCATTATGCGGCAATTTTAACTCCCCCTAAATATACACTCGCCTTGCACTGTTGCTTCTCTCCCTCTTTGCTAACCAATTACAAATTTAAAAAACTCACAAAGTAAAGATGAAAGATTCACCTGAACTTTAGGCTTGATGAGACATTTGCACAGACAAACTCATTCTGTGCTTTTTAAACAGTTCTGTGGATAGAGATTTAGTTAAATCTTTTGTAGCCTCTTTAACAGATTTAAGTTCAAATTGTGAGAGTAACACAGTAGCTCCCACAATTCTTCTTCTTGTTGTAACTCCTACTGATGGGTTACCTATGATCTGATTTTCTTGATGAGCACTAATCCACGTTTTCTTTGGCTTTCTTTCTTACACAGTTTTAGTTGTAAGAGGATCTCTTTCTTTATCTTTAGACTCATTCTTCTTCGAGTCTGAACTTACTTCTTGTTCTTTTTCTTTAGGTTGGTTTGATTCTTCATCTATCTTGAAATCATCTTCTTCATTGCATGCCTTGTTGGTCATACGCCTTACCATCGCTTCTGGTTTGCACTTGTTTGTTTCACAACTTTGGACAGCTTGGTTTGCTCTCCCAGTGGTCTCCTCTTTCAAGGTTTCTCCTCTCTTCCTTTATAGACGGTGTACTGTCTTCTCTCTTATGTGAGTTACACGGTTTTCTCCAATCGTCACATCTTTGCCGTGTGTTCTACCTTGCCGTCCAACCTTGCTTTGGCCATTCTCCTAATTGCTTGGCTGTCCACCCCTTTATCGTTGGTTGTCTTTTGGCCATGTAGATTGGTTTAAACGTTTACCTTGTTTAGCCATGAAGATTGGTTTAGATGTTTACCTTGTTTGGTCGTGTAGATTGTTGTTCCCACAGCCTTGTATGAGTTATAATTGTTGTCAACTAGGTTTAAGTGTATAAGAAAGTTGAAGCAAGTTCAACTTCTCCATTCTTCATCTATCTTGAAGTCATCTTCTTCATTATCTCTTCCAGCCAAGCTCTATTTCACGTCTCATGGCTCACCTCATGTTTTTGGTTTGGCGTTTTACATCTCACGCACGTTTCTGGTTTGCACACTTTACTAGTTTCATGACTTATGTACATTTCTGGTTTGCACGTCTTATTGGTCACACGCTTTACGTACGTTTCTGGTTTGCCCTTATCTATTTCACACCTCTAGGCAGCTTGGTTTGCTTTCCTAGTGGTCTCCTTAGCTTAGCTAGTCTCCTGTTTCAGCTTTGCTAGTCTCTTGTTTCAATTTCACTAGTCTCCTTAGCTTTGCTGGTCTTTCATTTCAGCTATGCTGGTCTTCTGTTTTAGGTCTCATGGCCTAGTCACTCGTTTTCTATCTTATGGCCTTGTCACCCGTTTTAGATCTCATAGCCTAGCCACCAGTTTCTGGTCACCCGTTTCTGGTCAATGACACGCCGTCATACGTTCTGGTTTACTCTCCCGATGGTGATGTTTCTGTTTTGCTCTCCTAGTGATGTCGTTTCTTGTTTGCTCTCCTAGTGATGTCGTTTCTGGTTTGCTCTCCCAATGGTGATGTTTTTAATCTCTTGCCGTTCGTGTTGTCTCCTTGCCATCCAGCCAATGGTTTCTCTCTTGTTATAGGGTTTTGTCTCACCAAAGTCTCTCTTGCCGTTGGTGTGCTTTGGTTGTATGTTGTGTTTTGTTGTTTTCTCTATTTGGCCATCCACTCTTACACTTATGCCTCCTAGGTCTTGGTTTATATATCTCTTCCATGAAAACCCTAATATATCGTGATTTACTTTCTTGCCCCTCGATATGGCTGTACTTTCTTACCCCTCTATGTGGCTTTAAATTACTTGCTCGCTTAAATCTAGTTGACAACAATTACAACTCATACAAGGCTGTGGGAACAACAATCTCCCTCTTTGTAATTGTTGGCAACATGTATAACAAACAACCATTGTACAGCAATTATAACTCTCCCTAAATATGCACTCATCCTTTCTTAACAGCTCCCCCTTCACTGTTACTTCTTTCCCCCTTTGTCAATCAATTACAAATCTGAAAAACTCGCAAAGTAGAGATAGAGGATTTACCTAATTTTTAGGCTTAAGGAGACATTTACACAGATAAACTCAATTTGTGCTTTTCAAAGAGATCTGTGGACAAATGTTTAGTTAGAATATCTAAAATTTGATCTTTATGGCCAACATACTCCAACTAAATTGTACCCTATTCCACTTGATCTTTGATGAAGTGATACTGGATGTCAATATGCTTGCTCTTTGAATGTTGAACCGGATTCTTGCTGAGATTAATAGCACTTTGATTATCACAAAGTACACTTACTAGTAACTTCACTTCAACACCCAAGTCTACCAATTGTCTTTGCATCCATATCCCCTGAATACATGCTACATAAATAGCCATATACTCAACCTCAATTGTGCTCAAAGCAACACTATTTTGCTTTCTACTTAACATGCAACACACTTTGAACCTAACTAGAAATTGCAGCCGCTGGTTGATTTTCTGTCATCTGTACTTCTTGCCCAATTGGTATCAGTGTATGCTTGTAATTTTATAGAATCCATGGTAGGATACCACATTTTCAGTGTTCCTTTGAGGTATCTTAGGATTCTTTTCATTGCCAACACATGAGATTCTTTAGGATCAGTTTGGATCTACTGGTAATGCACACAGCTTGCATAAGATCAAACCTTGATGCTATAAAGTACAGAAGGATCCCTATCATCTTCCTATATTCTGTAGGGCTTGTACTCCTTCCTTCCTGATCTTTTGTTAACTTACAGCCCACTGTTATAGGGGTACTGACAGGTTTGCTATCCTCAATGCCAAACTTTTTCAACATCTCTTTGGCATATTTCATCTGAGAAATAAAAATACCTTATTCACATTGTTTTATCTGTAATCCAAGAAAGTAAGTCATTTCTCCAATCAATGACATCTTAAATTCCTCACTCATCTTCTGTGCAAATTCTCGACATAGCTTAGAGTGATCCCCTCCAAAGATGATGTCATCTACATATACTATAGTTATCAGCTAGCCTTTCTCTGAGTTGAACATATATAGGTTATTATCAACTGTTCCTTTTCTAAAGTCCAACCTTCTCAAGTATACATCCAACCTACTATACCTTACTTTTGGGGCTTGTTTAATGTCATACAAGACTTTTTTTAGCTTACACACATGTGTCTCATCCTCACTGATTTGTACTTCATCGGGTTGTTCAATATATACTTCTTCTTTCAGGAGCCTATTCAGAAAGGCTGATTTCACATGCATCTGATAAACTTTATACCTCTTATATGCTGCCAAAGCTAAGAACATTCTAATAGTTTCTAACCTTGCCACTAGAGAAAAAGTTTCGTCAACATCTACTCCTTCTATCTGAGTGTAGCCTTTGTAAACCAGTCTGGCCTTATTCCTTACCACCTTGCCATTTTCATTGTGTTTATTCCTAAACACCCATTTTGTTCTTATGACATTCTTATTAGTGAGTCTTATAACTAGCTCCCATGTATCATTCTTCTCGATTTGATCCAACTCCTCATTAATAGCTTTGACCCAGACTTTGCCTTGTGTAGCGTCTTCAACAGATTTAGGTTCAACTTGTGAGAGTAAAGCAGTAGCTCCCACAATTCTTCTTCTTGTTGTAACTCTTGCTGATGGGTCACCTATGATCTGATTTCCTTGATAAGCACTGGTCCATGTTTTTCTTTGTCCTTCTTTCTTGCACAGTATTAGTTACAGGAGGATCTCTTTCTGCATCTTTAGACTCACTCTTCTTTGAGTCTGAACTTGCTTTTTGTTCCTTTTCTTCAGGTTGGTTGATTCTTCATCTATCTTGAAGTCATCTTCTTCATTGTCCTTAGCTTCTCCATTCTACATTGTTTTCAAGTTCTCATCTATTCTTACATCATTGGACATGATCACTTTTTCCAACTTATGCAGGAAAACTCTATAACCTTTTGTCTTTGCTAAGTATCCCACAAAGATACCTTCATCAGACCTAGCATTGAATTTTCCCAAGTTTTGCTCCTTGTTCTTCACAAAACACGGGCTGTCAAAGATTCTAAGATGCTTGGCTATTGCCTTTTTCCCACTCTATAAATCATATGAAGTCTTATCAGTATTGGGCCTTAGTAAGACTCTGTTTAGTAGATGTACGGCTATAAATGTTACTTCTGTCCAAAATCTTGTGTGAAACTTGGATTCTAGTAGTAGAGTTCTTGCCATTTCAGCCACAGCTCTATTTTTCCTCTCTACCACCCCATTCTATTGAGGTGTTCTTACTATTGCCATTTGGTGATGAATTTCATGCTTCTCAAAGTAATCTTCAAAAGCTTTATTTGTAAATTCAGTGCCTTGATCTGACCTCAATACTTTGATCTTCCTTCCATTCTCATTTTCAGTCAATCTTCTATATCTCTTGAAGCAATTCAGAGCTTCTGACTTGTGTTTGAGGTGTATGATCTTGGTCCTTCTGAAATAATCATCAATAAACAAAATGAAGTACCTCTCACCATTCAATCCTTTTGTCCTCATCGATCCATACAAATTAGTATGCATAATGTCAAGAATTGCTTCAGAACTGAACACTTTGGTTTTATACTGCTTGTTGGTATGTTTTCCTTTAGAGCATGTTGAGCAAACATACTCTCTCTCTCTCTCTCTATCCTAAGGTCAGGAATGCCAAAATTGACTCTGCCTTCTCTTGACTTATTTAGCTTTGACAATTTACTCTTGTCTCCTGTCATGTGTGAAGTGCATCCACTGTCAAGGATCCACTGTTTATCCTTGTAGTCAGCTTTGAGTGCAATTTCATCTATATTAGCCACCTCCCTTTTGACTTTATATTCCTTCTTTTAAATTAGCTAGAAGATAGCTTTCTCCTTTTTTTCAACTTTGACTACACTTCTTGTTTTCATTGTGTCATTGAGTGCCTTTTCTTACTCAAAGAGAAGTGTTATGCATCTCTTGGCATTATGGCCATCCTACCCGCACCTTTCACACTTTTCCAAGTTTGTCAATACAGCAAACTAGTTCTTTGAAACCAATGGTTTGGGCTTCCACCAACACTCCTTGTCAATGTGTCCTTGCCTTTTACAATATGTGCAAAAACTCACGACAGGTGTTCTCCTTTAAATTTTGTATTGTCTCCCTCTGTATGCAGCATCGTATCTTTTCAAGTTTGAGACATATACTGGCCTTATCCATTAGTAGTTACTCACCTTATGACCTCAAACTCCACAATAAAAACAGTGACCTTGAAACTACCTCTACTTGGGTCTAATCACAGCTTGTTTTCTTTTGTTCATTACTTGCTGTGTAAGCAACGTAGCTGGCTTCTTTACTTATGTGACTTTTATTTCAGTTACCTTCTTCTCCTTCTTTTGTTCAGCCGTAGCCCTTTGCTAGCTGACCTTATTTTCTTCATTTTTGTTTGCCACCCTAGGTTGCTTCTTCAAATCCTCTTTATTCTCAGTTATCTTCTTTTGAGTCATAACCTTCTCTTTCAACTTCTGTGACACATTCTTATTTTCTTTAGGTAATGCAGCCTCAGATTGTTGCACTTTTTTTTCATTCTTTTTTGCTCTTGTAGAACTTATTTCTCCTATCATTTCAAACTTGTACAAGTTCTCTTCACTCTTTTTGAGTTGTTGCTGAAGTCTCAACAACTCTATCTCCATTTCTTCAATTATCGAAGTCCTTAAGCCAAGCTCCATAGTAAGGTCTTCACATATTTTGATATGTTCTTCAAATTGTCTCTTCAAGTCAATATGTTCAGCTTTTGTTTCATCTTTTTGACTTTTAGCTTCCTCAAATTTTGCCTCAACTTGTTTTATATAGGCCTTCAACCTTCTTATAGTTCTGCCCCTTCTGATTATCTCCTTTAAAACTGCTTCTAACTCAGCTTCAAGATCTAGTTCTTCTTCATTAACCTCATCTTCCTCTTCAAAAGTTGAACTACCACCTTGAGCTAATACCATAAAAGCCTGCTCATATGATGAATCTTCATCTTCCTGTTCATCAGCTTCTTTTATTTGACTCACATAACTCTTGAATAAGCCTCTCTTCTTCTTCTGTGGGTTGGCAGTCTTCTTGCTAGACTTCTTTGATTTGAATGATGGTCTTCTCCATTTTGAATTCTGCTCATCATCACCATCCTCATCTTCATCATCAAGTTTCACTTTGCATTGAAAAGTAAAGTGTCTAGTCTGCCCACAACAATAATATTTCAAGGATAACTGTCCTTTTCTCTTCTTAGACCCTTTTTTGAATTTCCTTGTGAAGTAAGCCAACACTTCACCTTCGCTTTCTTCCTTATCACCATCATCATCCTCACTGAATGATTCTTCTTCTTTTTTTATCTTCAAGTGCTTCATAACTTTGAAAGCTACCTCTTTTGATACCTTTGACGTTGAGGAGCTCTCAGTTGACTTTATTCTCATCTTATATGCAATGAGATCACTGAAGATCATGTAGAGACATAGAATTAAGATCTACTCTCCTTTATGGCTACCACCTTTGAGGCAAACCTCTCAGGTAGAATTCTTAGAATTTTCTTCACAATAGATGAGTCCTTATTGTTCTTCCCATGACTTTGAAGGTCGTTTACAGCATCAATAACCTTAGTGAAGAACTCTTAGACTGTCTCATTTTTCTGCATTTTGAGATATTCATATCTTTCCTTGAACACTTGAAGCTTGGCCTCCTTCATTCTACCATCACCTTCATAGACTTTCTATAATCTGTCTCATATCTCCTTAGCAGACTTATATTCCATAACTTTAGCATACTCAACATCTATTAATGCTTAAATGATAACATTTGAGGTCTTCCCATTTATCTCAAACTGCCTTAATTCCTCTGAGGTTGGATCTTTACCTTCTTCAAGAGCCACAAAACCTTCTTGTACGGATTTCACCATGTTCATGCCCATGGTTGCAAATACCACCTGTATTCTTGTTCTCCACATATGGTAGTTGGTTATGTTGAAGATTGGAACATTCTTGCGGTAAGTAGTGCTAGTGCTAATACCAGCATCCATTTCTCAATATGCTAAATAAGTTAAAACTTTTGAAACCCTTCAAACTAGTACACCTTTAAGCAGCTTGGTTTGCTCTCCCGGTTGTCTCCTCAGCTTAGCTAGTCTCCCGTTTTAGCTTTGTTGGTCTCTCGTTTCAGTTTCGCTAGTCTCCTTAGCTTTGCTGGTCTCTCGTTTCAGTTTTGCTGGTCTCTCATTTCAAGTTTCATGACCTAGTCACCCATTTCCTGTCTCACGGCCTAGTCACTCGTTTCCTATCTCACGGCCTTGTCACCCATTTCAGATCTCACAGCCTAGTCACCTATTTCTGGTCTCCTGTTTCTGGTTAGTCACGCCATTACACGTTCTGGTTTGCTCTCCCGGTGGTGACATTTTTGGTTTGCTCTCTCGGTGGTGTTGTTTCTAGTTTGCGCTCTTGGTGGTAACATTTATGATCTCTTGCCGTGTTGTCTCCTTGCTGTCCAGCTGGTGGTTTCTCTCTTGTTGTAGGGTTTTGTCTAACTAAAGTCTCTCTTGTCGCTGGTGTACTTTGGCCATGTGTTGTGTTTTGTTGCTTTCTCTATTTGGCCATCCACTCCCACACTTATATCGTTTAGGTCTTGGTTTATATATCTCTTTCATGAAAACCTTAGTATATTGTGATTTACTTCCTTTCCCCTCCATGTGACTTCAAATTACTTGTCTACTTAAATCTAGTTGATAATAGTTATAAACCATACAAAGCTGTAAGAACAACACTATCAATGTTTCATTTAGAAACCATGCAATCACAAACTAACAAAAAATTTATACTGACATTAGTTGCAAGCAATTTTATAATCTAACAAACGTGCCTTAAATTCTGCATAAAATAAGACTATGTATAAAGGTATCACATATAACAAAATAGGACATAAACTTCCTTAAACATTTTACAGCCATAAATAATTATAGAGCCAATCTCTCACTAAGAATAGAATTTTTCTAAAAACTAAGAAGGCATGAAGAAGGATTACACTATCTGAAAAAGGCATTGTCAATAAACAATAGACAATTGAAAAATGTTATTTAAGGATCATTGCAATAGATTTTTGCAAATTAATTCTAATCTTTTATTTTATTTAATATAATTTTCTTAAAAAATATCAAAAAAAATTACCATATGACTAATTCAATAATATATTGAAAAAGTTAAGAAAAAAAATTTCCTTAACTTTCCTATGTTTTTAGCAAAAACTAATAAAGTGGATGATAAACATATTACATCATTGAAGCGTCAAATTTCTTTAATTGTAAAAAAAGAGCTTTAAAATTAATGAATTTTGTCTAAGGGTCTTTATTGCCCATATTAAAAATCACAAAAGTTTTATATTATAAATTAAGTGAAAAGATTAATTTTATTTATAATATTAGAGAATTTTTATAATTATATCCACTTTATTTTTATTAAAATTTATCCAACACATTATTTTGATAGTTAAATTTATAGTAGAAGAAGTATTTTTTTTAAGTGCAATAATGTGACAATCACTCATTTCCTTCTTATAACCACGTCATTAAATTTATTAATATAATATAAATTTTAATTTTTTAAAAATAAAAATTTAAAACATTTTTTAATATTATAAAATTTTTTCTCTCATTTTTTTATAATAATACTTCTCTCTCTTTGTCCACCAAGTATCAACTTAAATGTTCTTTGTAATTTGTAAATTTACCAAATATAATTCTATTTATTTTTCTCATCTTTTCTTTTTTTTTTCAAAAAAAATATTTCTTCTAAACACTTATAATTTTGGATTAGAAGGCATTATGTTACAGACATACGAATTTCTCTCGTGACCATGTAATACTTAGTTTTCTCTACACTTTTCATAGAAGTTAAGTAAAGACGTTTCACTTAGCGTATATAAAGTGTTTGCATAAATGTTCCATATAGTTTGTAAATTTAGAAAATGTAATTCCATGTATTTTTCTTTTCTTATTTTAAATATTCTTCTAAGCGGTCAAATTTTGGGTTAGAAGGCATTAGCCTAAATGTAAGTGTCTGCTTAAATGTTATCCGTTGTTTGTAAATTTACTAAATCTAATTCCATGTATTTCTCTCTCTCTCTCTCTCTCTTTCTTTTTTTATTGGATCATTACGAATAATCAAGAATGACGGAGGGAGAAACGAAAGGCAAAAGGCAAGGATTGGACAAAGTTTTTATGAATCCAAATCTCATTTCTGTCGGGATGAAAAAAAAAAAAAGAAAAAAGAAAAAAGGTTGAAAGTCGGGGACGAAAATCAAGATGACTATTTTCGCCTAACGTCACCTTTTCTTTTCTGTGTGACTAGGACTTGGACAAGAATCAATCAAAAAAAAAAAAAAAAAAAAAGAAAAAAAGCAATAGCGTTTGATGTAGTTGTTTTTCTAGAATAGAAAATGGGGATGATGGCATCTTGGATTTCTGAAGCAAGAAGGAAATGAGAATTATTTTTTTTTCTCTTATTTTCTTTTTGGTCAGATGCATCCAATTAGTTGGGCAACATGAATGCAAAATGCATCCAATTGGAAACAATCCATGCAATTATTGTTTTTATTATTATTTTGAACTTATCACACTCTCCATGCAAAGAAAATACAGAACCGCCATCACGTTAGGTACAAACACCAGCATAAAAGAAAAGAAAAGAAAAGAAAAGAAAAGAAAGGAACATAAGAGGTTGGGAGTTCTAGAAAAAGGACGGACAGGGCGCGAGAAAGAGAGAGAGAGGGCTGAGATCAAGAAGAGTCTCGGGGTCGTGACCGTCCATATCATCATCGAGCAAAATGCTCGACATTCAAAATAAGCTAAAGCTAAAGTCCGCCCCACATCACACCCCTCCCCCCAAAAAACCCACACGCCCAACTACTCTTTTTAATGGTTGAATAGGAATAGGAATAGTGATGGAGAGCTCGCGGTGGTACTACTGCTACTGCTACTGCTACGGCTACTATTAGAACTATTAGCAGTCTGCAATTTGCAGAGGCGCTCCCCCCTCTCTCTCTCTCTCTCTCTCTCTCTCTCTCTCTCTCTCCTTTCCCCTTCTCTGACCCTAATCTTGGATCTGCACACGCGCACCGTATTGGTTGGCCCGGCCACTCTTCCGCTTCCAGGTGGTTGTCTTGTGTTTCTCTTTCTCAAGCTCATTCCGGTGAGCGCTTCAACCTTCTTTCTTCTTCTTCTTCTTCTTCTTTCAAACTCTCTAGAATTTTCTTTCTCTCTCTCTCTCTCTCTATCTTTTTCCTCTGAATCTTTTTGGTACGTTAAGAAAAAGGAAAAAAATTTGAATGAATTCATCATACTTCTCGACAACGACAACGTGTGCCAGGTAATTTCGCTAGTACGAGGTTCTGATTTAACAAATTTAGACCGACTCCAGTAATCTGTCAGTTTCTTCTCGGCTTGCCCGTTCAAATTTATCGTTTTTATAACCTTCATTTGTCTGTCGGCTCGAAATTGATATCTTGTTTTTTTCATTTCTGCTCTTCTTCTTCTTTTTTTATTTTATTATCATCATCTCTTTCTTTAATTTTTTAGCTTGAAAATCAAATCTTTTTCGACCCAACTCAACGATTTTTTTGCGCTCACAAAATTCTAACATTACCAAAATAACCAGAGCCTTTGCATTGTTCCACTTAGCAAAAGCATCTTTTTTATGCTCAATTGCTGCAAGAGTTGCAAAAATTGATGTGACTTGTGTAATGGGATCCCGCGTATTTTGCTGGCCAGTTCGAATAATTGAAGCAAAATTTGTGGAATTGCCACTTCCACTGTCCTGGCCTGCTTGCTTGAATATCAATTCTCAAAGTTCATGCCGAGTCCTACCCGTTTAACATATGATACTCTCGTTTGTGTCTTTGAAATCGTAATAAAGTGAGCCAAAAATATTGTTGCTTAATTTAATTATTATTTTGAGCCTATCCGTATAATCTTCATTATGCTCTAACTTTGCTTTGAGTTTTTGCTTGCATATTAGTCTGTGGTTTTGCCTGCCAAGAGTGGAATTCCAAACCGGCTGCTAGGATAATGATTTCGAGAACATACTGTCCACAGAATTGCCAACGGGTGGCAATTGGGATATGCAGCCTCATTTGTCTATCAAAGAGCAATGGAAAGTGACAAGTTTATGTCTACCCCCTCCGATGGGCTCAGTGATGGTGTTCAGAGAATCTGGCCTTTGCATGGGTAATTTCTCGGAAGCATCCGGAACCTACATCTTTTGTCTATTCTCTTGTGTTTTCTCAGAATGTGCTGATGTTGGCCTTTGAGAACTGCCTTCAATCTATGAAGGTGAACTTTTTGTGGTCCTGTGGGTGCCTGCTGCATCATTACTGCAATGACACATAAAAGTTCATTACTTTACACTACAGTTACTCCTGTCAGATTTTCTCTAGTGTTTTATGGGAGAGCTCTAAAATTTTATTAAAAACGATTTTTCAGATGTAGCTTTTGTTATCTTCTATTTTACCCTAGAGCTGCAAAGCTTCACACCATTCCCTTCTTTTGAACTAGGAAACTCTTTTCCTCCCAACGGTTTACATTTTGGGCACTTTGCCTTCGTTTCAGTCAACACTTTCTCACACTTACCATTTATACTGTTTATACTCCTTTGATTGATGCAATAACCCTGCAGTCAGCAATTGAATTCTGAATAATGCCATGCAATTTTTTGCAGAAGGACCAGTGGCCCTACAAGGCGCTCAACAAAGGGGCAGTGGACAGCTGAAGAGGTAATTATTTATTGATGGAGTTTTGATTATCCTTCTGTGCAGAATGAGGTAATTATTTTCTTGCACATCAAAGGTCAAGTTGAGCATTCAGATCATTAGTTTTGTTGTTAGCTTGATAATTGCAGTTTAAGATGAGTTTTGTGGCATCAAGATCCATCTTGGCGTGTTTTACACCAAATTAACTTTTCAAGCTATTGCTGAGATTATTTTCTGTGGTGCTGATTTATCTGCCGCCTTTATTCACTTCTCCATGCATATTTGTACGCTTATTATTATCTTTTTTTTTTCATAATTATTGAGGTGATTTTATTTGTGTTCTTTAGGATGAGATCTTGTGCCAGGCTGTTCAACATTTCAAGGGAAAGAATTGGAAAAAAATTGGTATACTTAATTTATGCACATGCATTTTTTTTCAATGCTGTGGATCATAGCTTGCCTGATCACTATTCAATAAAAAATCAATTGCAGTCAAATGATCTTGATAAGAGGTTATGCGTCAGCTGTAGTTATACTATTATAAACTATTGGGCCATGTGTCACTTGAGCAGAAGCTCAGGTCTTCATTATCTGTACGTTGTTTGAATTTGAACTTCATTCCCATTTTTTGGTTGTCCTTCAAAGTCCTTGCATGGAACCAAATGTATAACTTCTACTTATCATTTTTCTTAATCAGAATTACATATGATTCCTTGCTATGTAGTTATGATACACTGCATGTGTTGGCTGATTTTGATATTTTACCATCTGCAGCTGAGTGTTTCAGGGATCGGACTGATGTACAATGCCTGCATCGGTGGCAGAAGGTCTTGAATCCAGAACTTGTTAAAGGTTCATGGTCCAAGGAGGTAACTGTATAGTTATTCCCCTTGAGTGTTAGTTTCTGACCTGGTTCATTTTATGCTAATATAAATGTAGTTATAATCGATGCTGGACATCCATCTCTCTTGCAATATATGAACAGGAAGATGAAATCATAACTGAATTGGTAAACAAATATGGTCCAAAAAAGTGGTCCACAATTTCACAACATTTACCGGGCCGCATTGGAAAGCAATGTAGGGAAAGGTAAGAGTTTGTGATCTTCAAAGACATTGCAATTATTTTATGTTCCGAGTATATTGATTTTTTTCTTGACATCAGCTACATTGTTGCACCAGAAACTGATGTCTAAAATTACTTTAGGTGGCATAATCATCTTAATCCTTCAATAAATAAAGAGGCATGGACCCAACAAGAAGAGTTGATCTTGATTCATGCTCATCAGATGTATGGGAACAGGTGGGCGGAGCTGACGAAATTCTTGCCTGGAAGGTTTGCTCATTTGTAATTTCTTGGTGGAAGAAATGGCACAATTTTGTATTTTAGCTTAATGTAGATGTTCTTCATCATATACATTACTTATTTGCTTGAATTGCATCTGTTTTTTATGCTTGATTGATTATTGTTGGCATTTTCATCTGTAGTTTTCTTAATAGCATGGCAGTTGTTGCATTGAATTTAATCTTAATTGATGTCATTCTGGTCTTTCCATGCTTTTGCGATCAACAGGACAGACAATGCCATAAAAAATCACTGGAACAGTTCTGTGAAAAAGAGGGTGGACTCATATATGGCATCAGGACTGTTAGAACAGTACCAAGCCCTTCCTCTTGCTGTAGATCAAGGTCAATCCATGCCTTTATCTTCTTCAAGGATTCAGAGCAGTGGAGATGAAAGTGGTACGAAAGGTGTTGCTGAAGCAGAGGAAATGTCGGAATGTAGTCAAGAGTCCAATTTTATTGGTTGCTCTCAATCTGCCAGTGACACAGCTGATGCAGTTTTGCACACAGGAACAGAATGTCAGTTCTCTGAAGAGCCTGGTTTTGGAAAGGAGCAAAGCTCCAGTCCAGCATCAGAACAGTATTTTATGTCTGTGGGAGATGCAACTTTTCCCATCCCAGAAATGCCATGTGAAGTTGGTTGCTCTTCCAACTTTTTCCCACAAAATTTCTCACACAACAGTTTAAATTCTGCTGGCAGAGATTCCCAATCGCCTAAAATATCTTCAATGGAACTATGGCAGGAATCATCAAGGTTGCCAACTGATTGTGCAGTTTCTAATGAAATCCAAGAACTGGTGAATATCAATGGAAGTTCAGCTAAATCAGAGGGATTGCTAATTTCTGATGATGAATTTTGTAGGATTTTTTTCTCAGAGTCTATCAATGGCATAGATTTTTCCTCTGTAAGTTTCACAAAAAGCTCAGACATCAATGATTTGGTTGGATGCTCAAATTCCTCACTTCATGAACAACAACACATCCAGACATCTGAGATGGAAACCTCAGCCGCTTCACAATCACATTGTCCTTCAAGATCTGAGCTATTAGGAAATTCAGGCAATCAATTGTTGGCCTCTTGTCCTTTGCTACTTTCTGCTGATGATAATACACTGATTTTTGCCAGGGATTCTGATCAGTTAATTGACCACGAACAAGAACTTACAAATGTGGATGATTGCTTTATTTCTACCAATGATTTGGCCATTTCCCCTTGTGATGGTGATACAGGTAACGCATCCCTGCTAGAGCAATCATATTTGAAGGAACCTTCAAGCTTAGTAGCTGTGAATACTTTAACTTCAGCTTCAGATGCACAAACTTCTCCAGTAGTTGAAAAACCAAAGGTACTTGTGGAACAGCAAGATATGGGAGCTTTATGCTATGAGCCTCCTCGATTCCCGAGCTTGGACTTTCCCTTTTTCAGCTGCGACCTTGTACAGTCTAGTAGTGACATACAGCAAGAGTACAGTCCCCTTGGCATCCGCCAGGTGATGATGTCATCTATGAACTGCATCTCTCCATTGAGGTTATGGGAGTCACCACCTCAGGAGGAGAGTCCTGATGCTGTACTGAAAAGTGCTGCCAAGACTTTCACAGGGACACCATCTATTTTGCGAAAAAGAAACCGTGATGTGTTGTCACCTTTGTCTGATATAAGAGGCGACAAGAAGCTGGAGATTGCTACTTCAAGCTTGACTAAAGAATTTTCACACTTGGAGGTTGTTTTTGTTGAGAATGAGAAACACAGAGTGTCTCAACCAACATCGTTGTCTTATCAGAGAGAAGCCCCCAGTTCCTATGGTGAAGATAAAGAAAATTTTGATCCCACTCTTGTTAGCAGACTGAATAGGAAGAGTGATTCCTGTGCTTTGGACATTAAAATTTCAGAGATAGGTCCTGAAGGTGGAAATTTTCAAGCCAATGTAAAGCAAGAAACTGTCAATGGTGGTGCAAAGACCAAGGTTCTTGGTGCTATTAACACTAGAATTGTGAGTTTCCTTTTGCCAGAATAATTATTTCCACTCCTTTTGTTTCCACATCTTCTTCTGTTACTTGGATTGTAATTTGCCCTATTGTAGGAATCTAGCCTTTTTATATGGTATATTACAAATCTAGTTGCTTCCTTTAATTTTGATGCTATCTTGACTTTTTGGTAAATTTGCAACTCTGTGGCTTTAACTAGTAGGACAGCACCATCAGAGGATAAAAACAAGTTTGTCCATGGGATTATGGTCCTTGTCCTCCACTGACTCTGGTTATATCTATTGTGTTTACCTTTGTGCTCTTCATTTTCTTTTCCAAGTCACAGAGCAAAATCCATTGTTTCAGTATGTTTTAATCTCCTTCTCCTTCTCTTCCTCTCTCTCTTTCTCTCTGACACAAAGAATAATAATAATAAATAGAAAAAAGGGTGATCTTGGCTATGTTAGCACTACAAGTGTGAGTTTCCTTTTGCCAGAATATTTATTTCCATTCCTTTTGTTTTAACATTTTCTTCTGTTACTTGGCATTTGACTTGCACTATTGTAGGAATCTAGCTCTCTTTTATGGTTATATATTACAAATCTAGTTGCTTCCTTTAATTTGGATGCAATTCTGACTTCCTTGGTTAATTTGCAACTCTGTGTGGTTTTAACTAGTAGGACAGCACCATCAGAGGAAAAAAACTAGTTGGTCCACTGGACTATAGTCCTTGTCCTTGGCTGACTCCAGTTGTGTCAATTTTGTGTAGCAAGTCACTCTTCATTTTCTTTTCCAATTAGCAACAACAAAATCCATTCTTTCAGTATGTGTTAATGTCCTTCTCTCTCTCTTTCTCAAATAAAAATGAAAAAAAAAAAAAAAACAGGTGCATGAATCTTCTAGAGTCATTTTTGAAGACAACGTGAATGATCTGTTATCATTTTCCCCCAATCAAGCCGGATTTAAAGCAGACAGGTCATTTGGTCCAAGTACTCACACTCCAAGGAATTTGTACCGCAAAGACTTGGGAACTTTATCAGAACAAGCCATTTCCTCAGAATCTTGTGCATCTGGAAATGCATGCCTGGTCAGCTCCCCTGCTGTATGCAGGAAGTATCACAAAAGTCAATTAGTTGCAGCTACAGCACCCTCGGAGAGTACAACTGATAAAACTGGAAATGATGCTACCATCGAAAACTTTAACCTGTAAGTTTAAGCTGCTCTTCTTTGATGGTCTGGGTCACTGTATTGGCAACCTTTATAATGCAGTGATGTGGTTGGTTGATGATTGGAGTGTCAAAATCATTCCAGTCAATGATCTAGACTTTTGTCTAGCAATTGTTTCTTTTTGTCGTCTTGGATGAATAGCTGATGTTCCTCATCTTGTCATCAGCATTAGCAAGCTACTTGGCTAATGGTAATTGCTTCTAGGTTTGGTGAAACTCCCTTCAAAAGAAGCATTGAATCCCCTTCAGCATGGAAATCCCCTCGTTTTGCTAATTCTTTTCTAGCTGGCCCGAGGCTTGAGTCAGAAATGTCAATTGTGGTATGGCACACTCTTTTGAATTGTTCTGTTATAATTACAGTAAATGGCTACATGGCTTTGAGCAAGAATCTGAAACACACGAATTATTTTTCCCAGGATATTGGGTATCTAATGAGTCCCGGGGATAGAAGCTATGATGCCATTTCGTTGATGAGCCAGTTAAGTGAGCATACAGCCTCTGCTTACAATGATGCCTTGGAGGTCTTAGGAAATGACACCCCAGAATCAATTTTGAAAGAAAGAAGTTCCGGCAAACAGAAAGTAGACCAAGAAAACAATAGTGGATCAAATAATCAGCTTCAGAATCATTCCTCTTTAGCTTCAAACAGCTTGGTATGATTGGCTGCGCATGCATAAAAAAGTTTCTTGCTTATGTTCCTTAGTAATCTAATGCAATTGCGTGTCTGATATTGTTGAATAAATCACCATTTGATATTAAACTAAAGCTGAAAAAATTTGTATTTTTGGAACAACTGCAGGCTGAATGTCGCGTCCTTGACTTCAGTGAATGTGAGACACCTGGGAAGATATCAGAAAATGGAAAATCCTCAACTGTCATAGGCTTTTCGAGTCCCTCTTCCTATCTGTTGAAGAGTTGCAGATGACAGTTTCTCGATGCCAAGGCATTCGTCTTTTACAAAACGTAGCCATCTCATATATGTACAATCACTGCGGTGCATGGAAATGCCTCCCACCCCCCTAAAAAAAAAATAATCCAAACATGCACGCGCATAATTTTCGGAAATTCTCTCCTTTTCTCTTTAAAAAGAAAAAGGAGACCCAAAAAAAAAATGAAAAAGAACAACTCAAACAATTCCATCGTCCCAACAAACACATAATGCAAAGAATGAAAACCCTTATTTTTAGGAATCCGATTTGGACTCTTAAAAGGAATTCCCTAAATTCCTAATCCTCCTCGTCATTTTCAACGTCCTCCCTGTTTCAGTCGAAAGAAGAATGATCAAATGCATGTATTTACAAGACAGCATGGAAGATTTACAGATTGTTACTGTAAAACATTGCCACCCTATTTCTCCTATCGGATTGTTGAGAGAGCATCGTTTTTGAGTGCAAGTGAGAAACGCATGAAAAAGGAAAAAATTTAGAAAAATATGCACAAAAAACATATTTTTACATTTTCAGATGCATTTGAGTTTCTTTTCTTTTTTTCTTTTTTTTTATAGTCTTTATTAGGTCAACTTGCATGCATAGCAATTGAACCAAATTCTCTCGACCACAAAAAAAAAGGTTTTCTTTTTTTTCTTGGGGGGGGGGGGGGGGGGGGGGGGGTGGTGCAGGGACTAGGATAGAATGAAAACTGATCATATAAAACTAGTTTGAAAACTCCCATGAAAAATTTACGACTCAATCACAAAAATCCAAAGTTCGAAACTTTTCCGGGGCTTATCCTGCCTAAAGGGGTTTTAGAAGAAACCATAGACACAAACAAGAAAAACAAGAAAGCAATGTTTTGCATGATAGGGTTTCATCAAAAGTTTATAAATGAAACATTATTTGCAACTGTAATTGCATTCCACAAGAAAAAAATTTACTTGAAACAAGTTATCATTTTGGCTCCAACTATTGGGCACAATGTTTATCTATGACAAGATACAACTTGCCAGGGATACAATTAAAATGAAACAATGGCATATTCTTGCTTCTATGCAATGCGAGTGACAGCGGCATGTATTGCATCTGCGAGATGAGGGACTGTTTTAGAGCTCAGACCAGCCATGCTAATCCTCCTGCAAGCAAAGTCCACAGCACACGGTCAACTAGAAATATGGAAATAGACACTCGTTGCATCTCAAAAAGGCCATCAGTTTAGTAGCCCAGTGAACAATATGCGAGCATTGGCAGCATACTAAGAGTTACAAGCATCCAAATACAAAGAAAGGTGTGGATGACGAACAGGGAAGAAAATATAAGATTAAAGATTGTTGTCTTTGTTCATCGAACTCGGGGGTGGAAAGCGAGAGGGAGGGGGAGCTTGCAAAAACTAAGGTCCATTGGTGATGCATGCTCTGATCTTCGTGCACATGTATCATAATGCAGTGTACTTATTGTCCACTCTTTTGTCCTATTTTTCGGTTGGATAGTCAGTGATGTCAGGGCCCGTTTACTCAGTTCAGTCAAGGACAGATCATTATGCCAGGACTAGAGAATTCTCCAGTAAACCCAGAAGTTTTTATCCAAGACTTGAACCACATAAACCAGTGGGGAAGCAGGCCCCACGAACCCTCAAAAAACAATTTGGGCCAATCATAACAACCTAAACCCTAGGATTTAAGTCTTAGAATTCAGGATTGTAGCATGTGGCATCATCCACCCTTTATTTTACTGCCTATCAATTTCCTACAGTTGTTAACAAAGCATCACAAAAGTACTTAACACTTTCATTGCAAATCCATCAGCATCTCTTCTTAACAGCAACCATACTTTCAAATGACAACCCTGATGGGTAAAACAATCAGCAATTTATTCACCATCTTCTGTAGCTATAATTTAAAATATGCAATATGAGTGTGCTACTAGTTGAATTTAGCAATATAAGATTCACACTTTTATGCATGAGTAGATTATATTACCCATCAGATGTCATGTAAATGTGGTATTCCCTGGTCATGAAGGAAACTTGCTGAGAGTTCAGCCCAGTGAAAGTAAACATTCCTATTTGTTTGATAATGTGGCTCCAGTTGCCAGGTGTTCCTGTCAAAAATATCATAACATTAACATTAAACACAAAGATATCAATCAAGGGTAATGATAATTACACGATTTGGAGAATACAATCACAGAAACATGTTCAAGGTTTTCCATAAAGAGATGAAAGTCAAGGACAGCATACCTCTAGCACGCAAAGCCTCATACAGCTGATGGCGCATGCTGATGATGCGATCAGCCATAGCCTTCAACTCACTAATCCACTCCTTGTACATATCACTGCAGGCAAACCATAAAGAAGCTTGAAAGACAGAATTCATGCGCATAAAATCCATCCATAACCTGTGCCAGTGACTAAAGTGTAATTTTTTCCTCCTTTTTCGACACAGGTGAAGAACAGGTGCAAAAAGCTTTACAGATTCATTCATTATTTCACCCAAAAAAATAAAAAAAGATAACAAGACAAATCCATCTCTTTATGCCAATTTGCACAAGGCAGGCACCCAACAGTTTTTGTATGTTACCTGTCCTTCAGGATAGAGGCCACAATAGATGCACCATGAATGGGTGGGTTTGAATACATGGGTCTGATCACAAGTTTCAGCTGGCTTTCAACCCTGCCTGCAACATCAGCCGTCTTGCAAACCTAACAAAAGGAATGCTGTCAAAAAGATGGAAGTTTGTTTGCTGGAAAAGTAAAATTTTTGTCAATTCTACCAAAAAACACCGTGGTCTCCCAACATTCCAAATTGCTGGATTTAGGAATATTCAGCATGTGCCAAACATTTAAAGTGCATTTGTATTTGTGCCAGAACACGTAAGTGCAATTCTGAACAGTTTGGTGTTTAAGATCATACAATGCTTAAGGCACCGACACGTTCCCCATACAGGCCCATGTTCTTTGCATAACTTTGAGCCACAAGAAGTTCACTGCCATCAGCAGCAAACATGCGAACAGCTTGTGCGTCTACATCCAGACTTCCACTTGCAAAACCCTAGAGTAAAAAGAAAACAATTTAAATCGATATAGAGTGATGCACTGCTAACATTATTTCTCTGATGTTGTCAGCTGAATCCCAGTGGCTCAAGAATTTCCTGCATATTGAAGCAATCATACCTGATAAGCACTATCAAAAAAAGGCAACAACCCTTTTATTCTTATTAACTGCCTGATTTGCTCCCACTGCTGAAGAGTTGGATCAACACCTGTGGGGTTATGAGCACATGCATGAAGAAGAACAATAGCTCCAGCTGGGGCAGAACTCAGGTCATCCAGCAAGCCTATTACCCACAGTTCAAGCAATACCATCAGGGAGAATGACTAAAAAATCCACTTCAACTAACCAGTTTTCAGCAAAATACCCAGTAAGGAAGAATAGCTGAATCTAAGTATAACTTTAACATTTAACAAAATGCAGCTAAGCATCACTATCAAGTATTAAAGGGCGTCCCAGTGCATGAGTGCCCATGTTGTGCGGTCCAGTTTTTACAGTGAGGCTATTTCCACGACTGAAACATCTGATCTCAAGGTCACAATGGACTAACCTTACCATTACACCAAGACTTGCCCTCAGAGTTGGAAAAACAGAACACCTCAGAGTATTTCTTATGCTAGATAATTACATCTAAACTCCTACATGAGACAGCAAAATCTAAGGATATGCAGTGAATTTCCATATATATATATATACAGATTGTCATACTATATTGCAGTATATAGAGAGATTCCAAACCTTGGAAGTTCAGCCCACGGGTTGCTGGATCATAGTAACGGTAAGATTTCACAGACAACCCTCCCAAGGTAAAAACTTTGGGGTGATTTCCCCACGTTGGCTGCGGGATATATATCATGCGCTACAAAACCAGGCAACCAATTACAGAAGGGTAAATTCCGTATTTTTCACTTTATAATGAACAAGCAATGATGATGAGATAAGGGAGCACTTTACTTGGTGACAATGTTTCGCCAGAAATTCAGCTCCAACCCTGAGAGAGCCAGTGCCAGACAAGCATTGGACTGTGGTAACCCGGTTTTCCCGTATAGCAAGACTGTTTTCAAACCAGCCAGACAGGGAGAGTGAGACACAAGAAAAAGGGAAGAGTGGTCAACAGTACACTTGGCATGGTGAAGGGCACACAGAGACGTGCATTAAAGAATGAAATATAATCCAAGTGAAATCAAGGGCCTATCAAATTTGAACATAGCGTGCATGGTCGAGGGTATTCACCTTTCGGCGCCAAAAATAAGCTTAGCACTCAACTTGTTGAAATCTGCCAATCCAGCAATTGGGAGATATTCTTTAACACGAGACCTATTGAAGTAACGTGAATTGGGGACCAATAAGAACAACAGTAACAGTCACAACCAAGAACTACCAAATGGTAAATAAAGCTCACCTGTCATTAACAAGATGCTGCTCAGCTTTTCTCACTACGTTGAGAACAAGAGATTTTCCTTCCTGTGATGCCAAAGACAATCCAAAGTTACTTCTTTGTAATCAATACGTATAATCTCTGAGACACTCTTAATCATCCCTCCCTCTAATTCTGGTGTCTGATTACAGCAATCAATTGCATACCATACATGACATCAAGAAATAAAAAGAAACCAAGCTATTACAAGACAACCCAACACCACCACCCCCGTCTCCCTAGGGCAGCCAAAAAGGGATTGAAAAATGACCACACAGAAGTGCTTTTTTTTTTCTTTTTTCGGTATAGAAACAAAAAGAGAAGAAAATTCATTTCCCTACCAACATTTGGTAAACACACACACACACACACACGCACACACTCCAGCTTGCGTACGCAGTTGCAGTATTTCATCGAGAGTCTAAGCATGTAGTATATATACAAAACAGTAGACAACTGAAAAAATGAGAGAGAAATTACCTCGGTTCGATAAGCACCAACGCCCAAATTAAGCTTGACTGGACTCGGGTCTTTGTTGTAAGCGACAGTCACCTAATTTGGTAGAAACAGAAATCAGAATAATAAAGACCAGAAGAATTTAGGCAATTTAAGGACGAAGAAGAAGGAGATGATAGTTTAGAACTATATTGGATTTAACTTAGTACATATGATATATACAAGGATAGAAATAAAATCCCAAATTCGTCAAAGATTGAACAAAGCAAGCCAGCAGCGCTTGCCTAAAAGCAAAGTTTCCCATCAAATTCTTGTTTTTATTTTTCTTTTTGGGATCATTGTTAAAGTTCTACATACATTCATACACACACAGACAAGAGAGAGCAGACAAAGAGAGAATTGAAAAAAAAAAAAAAAGGAAAAACAGATTTGGGGGGTTGGGGAATTACGCCAAGGATGGGGTCTTCAGGGGCGGGAACAACGTGAGAGAAAACAGAGTCGGTGTTGGTGCTGTTAAAAGCCCCAGATGATGATGATGAAGAGGTTGGAAAAGCAGAGACGATGTTGTTGTCTTCTTGACTTTGATCCGACCCAACCCCGACAAGGTGTCGCGCCACAACGCTTATTCTTCGATTGCTAACGAAACGAGCAGAAGCATCGTTACCATTCGGCCAAAAAGAAGACGAAGTTGACGATGATGATGATGATGATGATGATGATGAGGTGAACTCGCTGCTCATCTTAAGCCTTTGCAAACACAATTTCTTCGTATCTTTCTTTCCACTTGTGTGTTTGTTCAACTCTGACCGCAAACTACAAGTGTTTGCTTCCTTCGTTTTCCCTGTCGTGTCTTCAAAACATATATATATATATATAGATATATCGAGAGAGAGATGGCGATCTGCCGACGCAACAAAGATAGAGATAGGGACGGAGACAAAAAGAAAGAAAGGCCGTTGTAAAAACAGCCTAAAAAAAATTGAAAATTGATTCAAATAAAAATTAAAATTTTCAATGATTAGGGTGTTCGCTGAACCAGAGTAAATACTTTTTAACTTTGCAAGATCATCTACAATTCTCACATCATATATTTTCGATATAATCTTTATATTTCTCTTTGCAAACATGGAATGGAACAAAAAGTCGTTGCAAAATTAGTTTTATATATATATAAACGCTGTGAGGTAAGTTTAGGCCTGTATTTTGCTGCAAATAAAACCCCACAGCACATGGAGATATGCATACATAATAAATCCAATCAAAATGTGTGGCACCACCACGATGATAATGGGCAGTAGTAGTAGTAGTAGTAGTATATATAAATTATTGTTTAGAGTAATAAATTATGTAGATTTAGTTGGTTTTTAACAGTTTCTAAAACCTTTAATTTGCTACTAAATTGCACATGGTTGTTTCTACAAAAAATAAAAACCATCTTAATGCAAGTTCTTTTTATTTCGTTCACTTACAGTGGGGAGCAGCATTGTGTTAAAATGAATATAAAAATAGATTATAAATAAGTACATAAAAAGAATATCAATTTAAAATACACAAATGCATTATTTTCAACGATAATTTTACTTATTGCAATGAAATAAGTTATGATAACTATCCTTTTAAAATATAATACATCTTCTAACTAATATGCACTTTACAAGTGAAATAATAAAAATATCACAAATTTGTTAAATCTAATAACTTTTTTTATATAAAGTAAAAGAAAGAAAAAAAATATGTATATATTGTTATAGAACGAACAAAAAAAAAACTTTTTAAATATTAATTTTACTTTAATATTTCATAAAATTAAATATTAAAAATGACTATAATAACTAGTTTTCTACCCATAAAAAATTACTAATTTAACTAACATAATCTAAAATGACTCAAAAAGTTTTAAACTTGAAACGTACAAACCAAAACTCGTTTATTATGTAGAGTCACATCTCATCTCTTATATCAAGTTTAAATTTGGGACATTTACTATATGTGAGATTTTCTTTGGATCTTTTCTTTTATAATGTATAAAACAAATATTACTTAATATATATACGAAACAAAACTTTCATTTTCAATATAGGATAAAATTATTTAAAATATCATTATTTTTAACATTCTCTCACATATTTTAAAAGTTGAATTTTGTTAAGTTTTAGTGAAAATATAATATGTCATTAATGGTACCTTTTGAATTATAAATCAAAGACTAAGATATATAAGTTTTGATATTTATAAGTATTATGAAATAAAAATTTCTACAAAATATAACTTCTTAATGAATATTAACAAATTCACCTTCGTATTATATTCTTTAAGATGATATTGTTTAACATAGTTGGAAGCTAAAGGTCGTGCGCACACCCTTTTTTTTTTTTTTTCCATGAAAGGTCTAAAAATCTTCCCTTAGATCTCATATGAATGACTCTATTATACTCTCATATAGTCAAGGTTATCAAGCATAAATTTTAGTAATACATCACCTATAAAATCTATATAATCCATTAAGAGTATAACTACACTTTAAACATTGAAATTTTTTGCACTGTTTGCATTATAAGAATGGACTTATAATTTTGATAATACACATAAAGTCAATCAGTGACTTTTTATTATCTATATAAACCTATTTTAAGTAATCTTTCATTATATAAATTGGGTTCTTGTTACTTTTAACTGTTCTTTATATACATAAGTTTCATTTCCTTTAATGTATATTTCACTAACTTTATAATCAAACAGTAAGCCAAATTCATATATGATTTTATATAGTCAAGTGACATTACTTTGTTATCAATATTTACTTTACTAATTTATGTCTAAAATATCCATTCTTCCTATTATATAACTTGCTTTTATACGAGTAATAATGACTTGGTTATTATAGTGCATTAACATTAATGATACAATTTCATTGATAATAAAATATTTATCAAGAATTCTTTTAACAAATATACTCCAATAGTAGTTATCTCTAACATTACAAGCTCACATTTTATAGTAGATCAAGATATAATTATTTGCTTGATAGACTTTTAAGCCATTATCCCACCTTCAAGGCTAAATGTATGACCATTAATCAATTTTATCTCATTAAAACTGAAGATCCAACTAGTATTACTATACTCTTTTAATACAATAGAAAATCTATTATAAACATATCATATTTTATGGTACCTCTTAAATATTTTAAGATTCTTACTAAGGTTATGTAATGATAATGGTTTGGATTATATGAATATCATTATACCCTTTTTAGTACAATAAAAAATTTACTATAAAATATACCATATTTCATGGTATTTATCAAATATTTCAAAAAATTTACCAATATTTTATAATGATTATGGTTTATATTATATGTATATTTACTTAATCTATATATAGTATAGTAATATTAGGACATATGCAATTCATTAAATGCATCAAAATACTAATAATTTGTACATAATTAGACTAAAACATAAATTTACTAATATTTTTCAACCAGTTTGTAAATGAATCATAAAAAGTGGAGATAGGCTTAATATCAAAATATCTAAATTTCTTAAGAATTCTCTTTATGTAATACTTTTGTGACAATAAAAAAAAATCAACATGAGCTTTAGTGATCTTCACTCCTAAAATAACATTTACTTCTCTTAAATCCTTTATATCAAAATATGATACAAGTAATGATTTTATACTGGTTATCAATTCTATATTAAAGTTAAATATAAGTATATTATCAACATACAAACATGTAATAACATGAATATCATTTTCAATTTTCATATAAACACATTTATCAACATTAATCATTGAAAAACCATTAAAGATCACATAATTATTAAACTTTTGTGCCATTTTGTTAAAGTGCTTATTTTAACCTGTATAAAGTTTAACAAACTAATAAACATTTTTTTTTTGGCCAAGAATTACACAACTATTAAGTTGTGACATGTAAATCTTTTCATTAAAATCACCAAATAAAAATGCAGTTTTAACATTTATTTAATGAATAAAGATTTTATAAATGAATGTTAATACAATTAACATTCTAATAGATACAATTATAGTAACAAGAATAAAAGTATCAAAGTAATCAATATTTTTCTTTTGTATATACCCTTTTACTATAAGTTTAACTTTGTATTTATAAATGGATCTATCTAGTATATATTTCTTTCTAAAGATCCATTTGTAACACATGAATTTAGCACCTATAATTAAATATACTAGTTCTCATTTGTCATTTTGTTTTAAAGAATTAATCTTATTTTACATAGATTTTAGCCATAAATTGGCATTACTAGAGGATATTGATTTAGTATGTATTAAGGGATCATTGTTCACCACAAAAGTGTGAAAATTATCCCCAATTGTCTTTTCTTTTCTTCATTTTTTACTTCTCCTTAATTATGGCTTAGTAAAAAACACTACAAAACACTTTCTAATTCAAATGTAAAGGTGAGTGATGGTACTAACTCACATGCTAAAAAAGAAAAAACTCTTTATTCTTAGGCTTAATGATAGTGTTAGAATCAATAACATTACTTTCAATAACATGAAAATAATATGTAACATTATGTTCTATATAACCAATAAACATACAATTGAGGTTTTTGAATATATTTCTCTTCCTTGGTTGAGGTAAAAAAACCTTCACAAGACACTCCCACAGTTTTAAATAATTAATACTAAGAGAGTATGTCATCCGCAATTTATGTAAAGTTTTATTAGTTTTCTTATAAGAGATTTTATTTTGTAAATGACATACATAAAGTATTTTCTGTCTCTATAAATTACTAAGAGCCCTTAAATTAATTAGTATAGAATTATCATATCTTTCAAAGCTTTATTTTTTCTCTATACTACTTTATTTGATTCAAATAAATAAGAAGTTGTAACTTTATGTATAATACACTTTTTTTTCACATAAATTTGATAACAACTATAAATTTAATTTAAATCTCTTGATCTTTATGTTTAATTATTTTTTGTTTACTTGATTCTTATATTTGATAATACATTACATACATCATCTTTGATTTTTAGCAAAAAAAAACTCTAATATATCTAGAATAATTATCTATACAAATCAATTTAAATTATTTACCCCATTTGGTTATGATACACTTTTAAATTACCCAAATCTAAATACACTAAATTAAAAAGTTCAATTTTTCTATAAACTAATTTGTAACTTTTGATTGATTTGGCTTTAACACATATCTGTAACTTACTTACATTACTTACATTACCATGTCAAGTCAAGTCTCGACAAACAGCTTCCCAAGTTCACAACGTTTAGCCACCTTAAAAAACACGATGCGAAGACTTTTAGCCTGCAGGAGTCCCCACCATCAACAGAAACAACAAAAATCCTATTTCATTTGAAAAAACACGTTAGGAATGATTTGGGTATTTATTTTATTTTTATTTTTAATCTTTAGGAGATCGTGAAAATCCAGACAAAGGAGATTTGAAGGAGTCGGAGTTCGAATCCCAACTGATATAAGAAGAGGGGATCTTACCAATGTTACCGTTGCATAACGTGTTTTTTTTGAACGGTGTTAGTGGACTTAAATTTAATTTAATGTTTGTTGTTGAGTATTCGAAACAGTTACTGAATTGTTTTTAGACAGCATAATGACCCGTGACAATATGCTCTAAAGTCACTGGGCTAATTCAGCTTCCCATATCAAATAAAAAGCCCAAACCCAGAAAATCTAGTTCTCTGCCTAGACGGCTATGCCTTATTTCCTTCTTCTAACTCTCCCTTCACCTTGGCTTTCCCAGTCCTCCTCCTACATAGGCTTTACCCTCCTTGTCTCAATTACTGCTTTAGTTTTCCTTTCTAGGTAGACTAAAAGGGATTTTGAGTATTATTATTAATTAAGTGATTAAATTAATAGAAGGGCTGGAGTATCGACATCAAGCAGGAGGCCTCCATGCCGATGACGCAAAGGCAATACGGTGACGTGAACTAGAAACAATTGGTCTACAACCTCAACTTTGTGCCGGATGCACCCGTACCAGCATATTAAAGACAAGCATGCGCACGAAATCCGCCAGATGTACGAGGCCTTCCTTCCACACCCACGCGGGGTAGCTCTTCAAGGATTACCCTTGGCCTTTGGTCAACGCTATTGCCCACTATATCGACAACGACCACATCTTCTGCCTAGAGAGTGACGTGCACTCTAACTTATGAAGTACTATCACCGTTTTACCCAATTAGTTGTTTTTGGATCTGTTAGTAAATAAAAGGAACCAGTGAAATTTTGTAGAGGCACTGGTCGTAACTATATGCAATCATGCATGAAAATGAAACTTCTTCAGTAAGACAAGAGTGATTCTATAAATTGCATTTTTAGAGTTAAAAAACATATTTTTTATTATACAAGAAAAGACTTTTAGATAAAATTTACCTTTATTCAATTAGAATGTAACACTATTTAATGATATAATTGATTTCAAACTTGTGTTGGAATTTTGATTTAAATTGATTTCATTAAATGCTTTCTTGTACACTATGGACTTTTAGAATGCAGACATTCATCAAATATCAATCATTTTAAAGTATCAAAGTCATTCTAAACAACTCGCTAATTAAGTTAAAAATTTTCTCGAAAGATGATTGATAAGAAAATTTATAAAATGACTTTTTCCTAACATCTAATATAAAGTTAAAGCTTGCCAAATATGAACAATTATAGGTTCTATCTCTTTTACTCACCTCCAATGAGAAAAGGTAGACATTGAAAATCATCACCCAATTATTAAAGGAGTTAGTAAACCTATTGATAGTAACATTAATTTATCTTTTTCAATTTATCCCATTAGCATTAAACATTTGACTCTAAAGTAGTTGAAAGAGTGGATGATGAATGGACTACGTTGGCATTATGATGACATATGACACAAAGGACATTAATATAAATAAAGTAAGATTTTAATAATTAAGCTAATTGATGAAGCTATTAAGGTAGATGCCATCACATATATCCAAATTATGATGACATCCATGTTAAATATACATATGATTTTATAATTTATGTTTTAGTAAAATATTCTAATTTACAAACCATGAAAATTAATAGATTTCTTAAAAGATGACTAGTAATGGTATCAGTTGACTCAAATAATGCCAACAATTTTATGGATGAAAAAAATTACTAAAAAAGCTTACTTTTTCAATAGAGAGCTATAGTAAGTTTTTTATAAAGGTTGGAAATAGGAAAATTTTAGCTTGTTAAGGAAAATATACAAAAGTAAAGTTCTTTTTGTAAGATTAGATTATTTATATTAATCTCTTAGTATAATTTTAGAAAAATTATAAGATTGTTCTTGTCATTAATTAATTACAAATCTTAAGAGATATCATTTGAATTTTTTAAGTTAAAAATGAAATTTTTATTTAATGGGCACATAGTATAGTTACAATAAAGGTGTAATAAAAAAATCCTAATTATCATATAAGTTATTAAATGAAGAGTCTTATAAAAAGCAAAACAAGGGTTCTTTGTACATTTATGCCTATAAGTACATTTGTTATAAATTTTATTAAAAGGGTATAAAGAATGAAATAAAATAAATTGTAGATGATTGTGATGTTTGCCAATATCACCAGAGTAAATCTATGACATATGTAGGTCATCTTCAACTTTTAATTATTTTATAAAAAGTTCAGGTAGCTATATTTATGAATTTTATCAAAGTACTTTTATTGTTTTAAGGTAAAACTATTATTTTTACTGTTGTAGATTGTTTGATTAAATATACTTATTTTTATGTAGTTAATAATCTTTATATTACTAACATTAATGTTTAAGTTTTTGTTAAAAATATTGTAAAGCTATATAATGTCCCTAAATCTATTATTAATAATTGAGATAAAGTTTTCATTAGTAATTTTTGGAAAAAATTGTTTAAGTTGTAAGGAACATAATTGAGTATAAGTATTGCTTATCACCTATAAACATATAGATAAATTGAGGTAGTTAATGGATATTTAGAGAACTATATTTGCTACTTTATAAATGATAAGTCAAAGTGAAATGACTTTCTTGGGTTAAGTATCAATACAATACCATTTATTATTTTTTAATAGAGATATTACTATTTAAAGTTATTTATGGTTGAACCTTACTTATTCTTTCAAGTCATATAGTTGGATTTTCTCAAATGGGTCAAGTTGATAAAAATTTACAAGATAAGAACAAATTGCATTGACTTTTGAAAGATAATCTTATTGTAATCTAAGCTTATATGAAACAACATATACATCACACTGAATGTAATTTTTTTAGTAAGAAATTAGATCTATTTTAAGCTTTAACCATATCAATAGTTATTTATCATTATTTGCTCATTAATGAAATTTTCTTCTCACTTTTTTAAGTCATACAAAATTCTCAAATGCATTGATCATATTATTTATCATTTTCACTTACTAGCAAGATTCAAAATATATTATATCTTTTATGTCTCTTACTTGAAGAAGAAATTATATAAGAATGTAGCTGCACAAAAGTTGTTACCTGACATTACTTCCATAATAGAGATTAATGTTCAATTATAAGCTATCTTGGACCATTGTATCGTTGAGTGTGAAAATCAAATTGTTAATCAAATTTTTGTTTAGTATATCAATCTTCTTGTTAAAGATGATATACGAGAATTCAATCATGTTTTTTTTGAAAATCAAGGATAAAGTCATTTTGAAGAGTGGTGGAATGATGTCATTGTCTTAATTTATGAAATTTAATAATTATCTTATATTATTTCTAAATTAATAGGCATATTTACTTTTGTATTAGTGGGTTGTCAAGTTAAACTCTTAAAACTATGTATATGTAATGCTATATAACTTTTTCATTCAAATAATCAAATATACCAAAACTTTAGCTTATTAAAAGGTAATAGAATGACGTAATATCCTTTATTTATGAGATTTAATAATTATTTTTTATTATTTTTTAATTAGTAAATATATTTACTTTCATATTAGTAGGTTGTTAAGTTAAACTCTTAAGTTTATGTATATATAATGCTATATGTTTTTTTTTTTAATTTTTCAAGCAATCAAATATATCAAAACTTTTAAATTAGTAAAGGTTGATACCATTAAAAATTTATTAGAACTTGATTTTTTTTATAAGATGAATCCTTATCCTTTATTTTTATGATTTTCTTATTTTCATTATCTAAATTTTCATTAAGGACATATAAAGATTTTTGTTTTCTTGCTAAAAAAAAGAAATATTTTTCTTTTTCTTGTTTCGATGATGGAAAAATTTATTCCATCTTCTCCTAATTTAAAGGAAAAATGTAAGAAATAATAATTTTTAGTAAGAAATTATATAATTATTGTTCTTTTCTAAGAAAATATTAATTATGAAACAAATTTTAACAATTATATAAGTCTTAAGAAATTTATGCATCTAACATGATTACTTTTTGTTAAAATATAATTTATTTTGAACAAAGAAATATAAGTAATTATTTCAAATGTTAAATTGAAAGAAAAAAATCTATTAGCTTGCCTTGGCTTTAATCAATTTTTTAAAATTGTTTTCCTTTTATTCCCTTTTTTGAAGTTTTTTTAAAGGTAAGCCAATGCTTTTAAAAAAAAAAAATTGTAGGTCTTTTTCTTTAATAAGTAACTTAATTATGAGATTATATTTTAACATCTTTCTTTAATTTGATCAACACTATTTTTTGAATATACTTCAACCTCATTCTTTAAGTGAACAAATTATACATATTTTTCTTAGTCTCTACTTTAATGGTGTTCCAACTTCTTTTTCTTTCTTTTTTTTTTTTACCTTTTTTATAACCAATTTTTAGGGAAAAGATGATCAAACTTGTGGCCCACTAAATAGAGTCTTGGTTTAGTGAAAGTTGACATATATAATCTTTCTAGGTGTACTAAGTTTGGGTCAATAAATAAGAATGTTCAAAAATTGCTAATCCTCTAAAAATCATATAATTTAAACCATAAGAACCTACACTTAAAACTTATTAAATATAGTATAATGGTTACCAAATTTAAAAATTAGAGGGTGAAATCTAGGATACCCCACATTGGAAATAAGAATATTTTTAAAAATTTTTATCTTATATTAGAAATGAAAGTTTTATTTAACATGTTTATAAGACAATACTTATAACTTATAAAAGAAAAACATCAAAAGAGTTTCACCCATACATAAATGACTTAATCTAAACTTGATATAGGTGATTCAATGAACTCCACATAGTGGACAAGATGAGCCTTGGCTGGTCCACCCTTAAGCCCAAAACTCTTTAATGCTTTTAAAATTATATTAGTCAATTATTTATTTTTTGCTACTAAAAAATTAATTATTATAATAAAAAAACCATAATTAATTATCTTTTTCTTTAATATTCATTTTTATAAGATATTAAACTAAAAGTAATATCCAAAAGTCTTTTCTTTCCTTCCAAAACAATAAATGCATTATCTTATTCTTCATTTGCCTTATTTACAAAAAATTATTAAGTTTAATAGACTTGAACTATTTATATTATCTCACTCAGGTGCACATTAGCGAAAAAATTTGTCATATCTTGAGAAAATAATTATCATAACTTGTCTTATTATGATTATTTGTTTATAAGGGTAGAATTATGTTTAAGAATAGTGCATTTGTAAGCTTTAGTTTGATATCTTTTTTGAATACTTTTTCCTTTTACATTCATTTATAATATATTTTTCTATTTTTTGTAACAATCTTAAAAATAATTTCTACTTCTATTATTATGGATGCAAATATTAATTAATCGACTTTTGCTACTAATCACTTTATTTATATTTTTTCTTATATTTAGTTAATTCCATTTACCTCCAAGTTATTGTCAAATACCTCAAAAATTGAAAATTTCACTAGTTCTCACTTTAAACATTGACAAAAATGTGTTTTTTTTTTTTTTTTTTACCTTTAGATGTTCTAGAATTTTCTCTTGCTCTTTATAAATCCAAGCCAAAGTTTGGATTTATGAATTATGAGAAAATGTTGCCTATTTGGAAACAAGCCAATAAAATTTGTCGTTACACTATTTTAAGCATAGTATCTAATCATTTCTTTGATGTTTATTGTTCTTCAAAAGAAGTTAAAGAAATATGAGAGAAAATGAACAAAAAAATGTGGTGGAGAATGCTAATACATTAAAGTTTGCTATTATTAATGATTTGCATTTTCATGTGTGTATTACCGTCAGAACGGAAAACCTACATTTGAGCTGCCTTTGTTAATGTCAACCGGAAGCCGCTGGTGATGTTTTTTGTCTTTCGCTTTGGAATCTTTGTTTTCTTGTGAATCGACACGACAGCACGTCAACGTCGGCTTCCATCGCAGCAGTCTTTAATCCACGCCGAAAAAAAACCTGCAATTTTTTGTTTTACGTTGCATCAATTGGCGATCAACGCAGGCAGCCAAAACTTGATCTTTTGGAGCTTGTTTGACACCTCCTCTCCCATGGCTTCTCTCCCAAAACCCAGTTCGCATCTCCTGCATAACCCCACAAATCTTCCCAGTAGTTTGCTTAATTCGTGTCAAATATCCAGAAATCTTTCATTCCGAACACTTGGTTCTCGATGCTCCCCGCCTCCGTCATTTAGAGAAGCTGGGACAGTAAAAAGCTCTCTTCAACCGGATGCTTTCGTTGGTAAGTGTTGTGCTCGCTACATATGGTCTTCTTAAGATTGTTATCGAGTTCGCTAGCAATTCCCGGGCTCCATTTACTTTTTGGATTGTTAATAAACAGTTGTATATGGAGCTCAGTTCTGATTTCGCTCTTTATGTTGGCAGATTCTAGCACTCAACTATCAGATATCCGAATTCTCACTTGCTCAGAGGTGATTTATTTCTGTGTCCCTTCACCTCTTGTACTTTCGGGGAACATTTAGAATTTGCTTTAACTTTTGCGTTTAGCTGGTCAAACCTTTGTACGGATAATGGATTTGAAACGTTACGAAGTCTCCAAGGCTAATGCAATACAAAGCTTCCTGGTTCGGTGGCTTTGATGTTCGTATAGTTTGGTAATCGATTCTTGTGGTAAGTGTATTTGCTTGTTGTTGAAGGCTATTGAGCGGCTGAAAACATTCCGACAAAACCAGAAGGGCAAGCAGCAATTCCTAGCCATGTACTCCAGTGTTTGTGGCGGAATAGTAACGGATCCTGCGGCAATGGTGATACCCATCGATGACCACATGGTCCACAGGGGGCACGGTGTATTTGACACTGCTGCAATAATGGATGGGTTAGTATGCACCATCCAGGACAGGAATGCCTTTTTTTTGTTGTGGCAGATTTACTTGTGATTCATGTTTTCCTTTTTCCATAATCCACATTATGCGATTTGATCTGCTATGCTATAAGGAAATGAAATTGCATTCTTTGCACTACCCTATTGTTTGACATCTATAATGCAAGTAATGTTGCAGTTTATACGTCATAAAATCAGTCTCCCTCAAATTGAGCAAAGTGAAGTTACTTCTTAGCACAAATGCTACTGCACCAAAAGAAGAAAATGGGTATATGATTGTTTGTTTGTCTGCAGTTAACCACAATAGTCATGTCATTCAACTCCTACTTCTGTTGTTTTTATTCTGCTTCATTCACCTTCTAGTATGCAAAAGGTTCTTGATACTTCTAGGGGAAAGCATGAGCATGCAGCTCTGCAACTCTTCTTTTATGTGTTTAATATTCAATTTTGAAACTTTATAAGATGCTGAGTCACACGTCTCTCTCTCATTTTCCGTGTTTTTTTTTTTCAAGTTATTATACTTTCTGATGCACATTTCCCATGTTAATTTGGAATTTATTTTCCCATGTCTAGAACCGTTTCCTAGTCTTTGACGTCAAAAATAGTCTAATTATTTTGCAGTGAAATATTTTGTACTAAATCTTTAAATAATGCATCATGTGGTTTCCAGTTCCAAGCAAGAGTCTTCATTCCGTTGTTGGCTAATGATCACTTGATGGGCATTAATCAATCTCCTTGTAAAATTTCTACATATTAGGCACCTCTATGAGTTAGACCAACATCTTGACCGTATTCTGAGGTCAGCATCCAGAGCCAGAATTGATCTGCCTTTTGATCGGGCGAGTATAAGGAGAATACTAACACAATTAGTGAGTGCTTCCAAGTGCCAGAAGGGATCACTTAGATACTGGCTATCAGTGGGACCTGGTAATTTCCAATTATCTCCATCTGGCTGCCATCAGCCAGCTCTTTACGCTGTTGTAATCCAGGATCAATCTCCATTGGATTTTAAAGGTATCAAGGTTGTAACTTCATCAATCCCGATAAAGCCTCCACAATTTGCAACCATGAAGAGTGTAAATTACCTTCCTAATGTGCTCTCGAAGATGGAAGCTGAAGACAATGGTGCATATGCAGCCATTTGGCTGGATGATGATGGCTTCATTGCTGAGGGGCCTAACATGAATGTGGCATTTGTTACAAAGGAAAAGGACCTGATAATGCCTCACTTTGAAAAAATTTTGAGTGGCTGCACGGCCAAAAGAGTCCTAACTCTGGCAGAGGGGCTGGTGAGGCAGGGTAAACTACGTGGCATTAGGGTTGGCAATGTGACTGTGGAGGAAGGAAAGAAAGCAGAGGAAATGATGCTTATTGGTAGCGGAGTTCTTGTTCGACCTGTGGTGCAATGGGATGAACAGATCTTTGGTGATGGTAAGAACCTTTTCCGCTATATACTGCGTATCTTCCAAAATTCACCTGGCATGGGCTTTTGTGGACTTTACTACTCCGTAATTGAGCTTTGAGTGGCTCCTATAAAATCCATACTCCAAGTGGCAGCCTTGAGTTTCTGAAATTTTATCCATGTAATGTCATTCGTCGTTCCACCAAAGGGCAGCTCATGTTCCAATTGTTGCTGTCGAAGGAAGGTGAACAAAATGAATGATTGATGCACCATAACTACATGATTCGTGCACTATACTACAAAATGCATGATCGGTACACTTCATTGATACTGTCCCTTAAATAAGCTGCGGTTCCGTAAGTTTTTGTGGTTAACAATGAACTATTAACAGTTAAATGCATAAATTCTTGTAGGGAAAGAAGGTCCTGTAGCTGAAGCTCTCCTGAATCTTATATTGGAAGACATGAAACATGGCCCACCTGCAGTCCGAGTCCCAGTTCCCTGACCTGACCATTTTCTTGACGTTGCAATCGGTCTAGGAGCATGAAAAGCAAGATGTTGCTTCTCTGGCGTAGGCCGCAGAGCAGCGCTTGACTGGCGCTTTGCAAGAAAACTCACTCTCCGTGCGATCTGAAATGGCCGTCTAACGAATAAAGTCATTGGGGGCAGCTTACTCTTTGCTGCATATCTTCGTCAGATCGGAAAGGCAGTTCCCCTGTCTGTGTATGGCTTTGAGCGTTTATCTGTGCTTGTACATGGAGTTGTTGTCGCTGTACAAATGATATTGCCTTGCCAGTCTACCCTCACTCGTTCATATTTTTTTTTTAATTATTGTACTTAAAAAAAAAAAAAAAGAAGAGTTGCAATTGAAGGAATTGTATGCTGGGGGCGTTTAAGCAAAGTACGTTTCCGGACGCCAGCTGAAATTATCGGAGGGCTCGTGCGTGTTCATACGCTACACGAGCGTGATTGATTTGTGATGATTATATACATGAAAACGAGATAAAAGCATTGTAATAATTCTAGGAATCCTAAAATTGATGCTAAAACGATAAGTTAACGCATATCCTATTAAGCCGAAATCCGCATGGAAGACCTTTGTTTGGAGTAGAAAGGGTTAAAGATGGCCAAAAGTATTATATTATATCATCATAATGGAATATTATGTATTACAAATTTTGTACATTGGAATGCAAGTGAGGACGTAAGATTATGGTATAAATTAAGATGTTTAGTCTAATAAGAATATCGTTGTTGGGTGAATCTAAACACATATATTTGATCTTTATAAAGTTGATGAGTGATTGGTAATTTTTACATTACATGAAATTTGCTTCTTCCTTTTTTTTTTTTTATTTATTTATGATTTGTAATTCAGTGTAACGAGCTGAAGCACCTTATATTGCGGACAATGTAATCCCATCACTCTCTCATTTTTTTTTATTTTTTAAACCAAATAAAATATCATTAGAATATCATAATTCAAATATTAATATTTACATTTTAAAATCATTGACTCCCTGAAACCATTAAATAAGTGAGGCGCTAAACAAAATATTGATCTCTAAAGTGATCTAATGAAAAGTGAATTATATCTAATCAATTTTGATTTCTCACCTTTACTCATGATTTCAACCCCAATCAATAAATACAAATATAAATAACATATAAATAAAAACAAGCAATCTATGTATAGCAAAAACTATAAAAATATAAGAAGATAATTTACTATAATTTATCTAAAATTAGTAACTACATCAATTTCTCAAGATTTCTCTCTTCAAAATTTAATCTAAGAAACACTCTCTATTCTTTTTAAGAAAAAGATACATTTTTACTTTAAATTCCTTTATTTTGAATTTAATAAAATTTACGTGAAACTTTCACACAAATATATATATTTTTTTGACACTTAATCACTCCCATTCTATCACTTATTACTAAAACATATTTAATTTTTTTGCAATTTCAATTTTTCATTCTTAAAGTCCTCACTTCTTTTTTTTTTTTCCCCTTACTTTGTTCCCTTTAATTTTTCATTTAGCTAAATACAAAGTATTCATAGTACCTAACAAAAGAATTTCTTAACTCTTTTATATACTAAAACAAAATTAATGGTTGTAACTTAATATTTTTCAATAAAGAGAATCATTTGCATTTTCAAAGTAAAAATAGAAAATTTTTCTTTTAAAATACCAAAGGACCACTACACTTGTATTTGTTGACTAACTAAAAATCTATATAATTTTTTAGCTTTATGTGATTTTAGCTCTTAAGTCTCGTTAGGCAATTAGTTTGAATTTTTTGTAAATTTTTACATTAATAGTTTAAGCACTTATTTATTGTTAGATTAATTATGCATTGATTTTTACTCAAATTCTTTGCTTTTTACTGACTTTCTTCATGTTGTTCAATTGATGAGTTTGGTTGACTAGTTGCCCACTTTAAACTTATTAATTCTTTTCATATTATCACAACATCTCATAAAATTTCACTAATTTTTTTTAAATAAGATAGTTAACAAAAATTACAAGATCTTTATGAATAGTTAAATAAATTTAAATTTAAAAATTAAAAATTTGAACTAAAATAATATGAATCAAAATGTTATTAGTCATATATAACTCTTTGTGTTGAATATTAATCAATTATAGAAAAATAATTCAATTGGATTAATATCAATTAAGTACAAAAAGCATATCATAATATAGTAAATATCACATATTATCTTAATCTCAAAAATAAAATAAATAAGGTGATTGTATTGTCATTACCATGTAATTAGATGCTTGTTTCTAAAAGTAAGTGCGACATTAAATCAGGGTTCAATTAGGTTATAATGCATAGTTGTCAATTATTACCAAAGACATTATCTTGTAAAAGTTTATTCTTCTATTTATTTTCTTCTTTGCTCATTTACATGTTATAATAGATTCCAAAGCCTTATAAACAACACCATTGAAACATTATATACATTAGTGTGGTAGATGATATTACAACCTCCTTATCTACCACAAAGAATATATAATATTAGTTTTTGGATAACTGAAGTAATACTTGATAAGGAAAACAACTTTATTGCTAAGTAGGGTTAATTTAATTGATAAGAAAAAGAACTTTATTAATATAATATTGATTCTTAGATAATCAAAATTAATCCAATTATTAAGAAAAAGAAATCTATTGTTAACTGATTAATATTACTATTGGAAAACACCCCACAAATAAAATTTTAGATGCATTAATGAGAAAATGCATCCTCAAAATTATATCAATAGAGCTTATAAATAAAATTATATATCATATATTCTTAATCAAATAATTATACCTTAATTACATTTACATGTTTGATTATAGGACAAATGGTTAAATATACTTGTATTATTCAATTTATTTAGGGTTAATATTTAAAAACTTTATTAACTTTATGTTATTTCATAAATCTAACAAAACTTTTAAAAGTAATAATTTGCCTCCTAAGAATTATTTTGTAACAAATCAAGCACATCGTCATATGTCATTGATGGAATCCATTAGATTTAATGATGTGGGAAGATATGACAAGATTATAAAGATAAAATAGTGATTAACTAAACGCTACATGAACATAATAGTTAATGGATTGTTTGAGCTTGACCTAACCTAAATTATTAATTAAGGTAAATAAAAAAGATAAAAATTTGTAAATTCTTTGAAAATTACAAATTTTCTAAAAATTAAATATTTTTAAATTTTAATTGAATCAATAAAAAGAAAAAATGAAAAATTGAGAGAGGAATTCAAAACGTTAAAATTAAAAGAGTGCTTAAGGGAGAGAAGGAAAAAGCAATGGATTCTTAGGAGTTATACCTTGAATTACTAAGTTAAAAGTAGGAGAAAGAGAAATAAAGTTAGTTGATAAAAGATGCTTTGCTATATTGGTAAAAAAGCTTCAAATGAAAAGAAAATTTAGTCTTTAGCATTATAATTCAACGCTTGTCTTAAAGACAAAAATCGGTCCACAAGGAACCAAAGTTGAAGCAATCATTGATCCATTTATTTAGGTAAATTATAACCCCTTAGTTAAATTATTAATATTTTTAAATTTGGTTGGTTAGGGAAGTCAAATTGACTAAAATCATAATTGGATTTTTTTTATTAATCTAATAATCATGAAGGACATTGTTAGTGTGACATTGTAAGATTTGAAATTGGTGTTTGTTAAATTAAAGGTTTTTTCATTAATCTAATAATTTGTAAAGCAATATTATAGTCTTATATTCTACAATCTTATAATAGGTAAAACTAAATTAATGTATAAACAATTGTAATTGAATTATAATTTAAAGTCACCATTTAATATTATAAAATGTTGATTAACATAATAATTTATCATAGTGGTATCATGGAATTTAAGCTTGAGATGCAATATATTGATGGTAAACATAAAGTACTTCAAGTTATTATTGTAAAGTATCTACCTATAGTAAAAAAAAACATAAATACAATAACGTTGTTGACTATATGTACAAGTTTCCTTACAAAAAAATTGAGAATCCCAAGCCATTAAGCAAAACCTTATATATGCCATTAGTGCTGTTGTTCATTGGAATGACATAATCAAAATAGCACAATATGTAATATTTATATTCTATATAAAGTGGAAAAGACATAAGTAGTTTGAACTATATTTCAAAGTTAAAGAAAGGTCTACAAAGGGGTATGGGATGAGTTCTACAAATAGAGGTTAGTGAAGGGATATAGAATAAAGATTGTAAACAGGATATGAAAAATGAAGAAGTAGATGGGATAATCATACAATCTTGTGAATACGTTGTTACTAATTATACTAAACAAGTGTAATAAACTAAAGGAGATAATGTGATTGAGCAAGAATTTATGGTATATAAAGAACATATTACCCAACCAAGTGATATATCTTAACATGATTAGCGATATGATAATAACATCAAAGGTGACAAGAAAGGATAACTCAAATGAAGATGCATCTAACTTTATTCTTAATAAGGAGAGTAACACTAATGATGAGTTAGATGACAATGATTTGATGACAAATAACAAAGAGTATATGAATGCAAGGAAGAAAAAGATAGTAATAAGAGAGTCAATGACTATGAATCATATGTTGAATTAAAATAAAATATGCCTCAAAGGCTAGTAAACACAATTAAAAATGAAATGTATTGCATTTATGAGCAATTTGGATGGTAGAGTGAATATAAAGACTCTAATGAAAAGGTGGAGACACTTATAACAAGCAAGGAAGAAAATGATGATCATAGAATGAAAAGAAGAAAGAGGTATAAAGTGTATGACCTTACTTGTGATCACCAAACTTTAGAGCCTAATACCAAGATAAGGTTTAAAGGTCTTAAACAATTTAAGAAATGCATCTAAAAGTATGTAATCCTTAATAACTATACAATTGCATGGCTTTTGACTAGTGAAAATAAAATTGTGACTATATATGTTATAAGTTATGTATGAAGAATCTATTATAATTAGGTGAAGAATGAGAAGACATTTATGGTAAAGTCTATATTTGATACAAATACATGTTACAAGGATCTATGGAAAAACACTACATTAGGCTTAGTTTATATGAGATTAAGTTACACAACACCAATCATGATAACATTTTTAAGCTTAAGGTTGACCCTTTAATCATGAATGTAAAGTCTATCTTTTACAAGTTTTACATTAAGTTTAAGACATTAAAGAATGGCTTTTTAAATGGTTATAAACCAATTATTAGATTGGATGAATGTTTCTTAAATACATTTTTGGGTGGAACTTTGTTATGTGTTGTGGAAAAAGATGGAAATAGTCACATGTATCTTATTACTTATATTATAGTGACTAAGGAAAATATTGACAATTAGGGTTAGTGTCTTAAACTCTTAGCAGCACAATTAAATATCATAGTTAGTTTTAAGCAAGTAATCATAAATAATCAATAAAAAGTGTACATTATTATTTATGTTATAATCCAATTAAATGATATGTTGTTATTTAATCCTCCTTGTTCCTTACTTTTATTATAAGGATCATATGAACAAGTAAGCATATTGATGTCATTAGTCGAGCATAAAAAATTATATGAAGATATATATGCAAATTGGCATAAGAAGTTTAAAGGTTGTTTTTTGAAAAAATTCTTTTGAAAAGTAGTTAAAAGCATAATAACCCATGACTTTAAACAAGTATTAAAGTGATTCTAAATTTTACTAATATAAAGGTCAATAGGTTTGTAAAAGCCTTTATCAATACATGATCCTAATATAATGGATGACAACATTTCATAATGCTTCAATAGATAGTAGAGACAAGGGAAAAAATGCATAATTAACATGCTTAAGGATAATAGGGTAAAATTAATGAAAAGGATTAAAAGAAGAAAAAAATTGATGGAACAATCTTCTGATACTTTAAGTCTTTGCATAAAGAGAGAAGTTTGAAAAGATTTAGTTTGATTTAATGATGTGTACAATTAAATCAAATAGTACTATGAAGTATAAGATCTTTTATTATGATGATAAGTTTATTGTTGACTTAAGCCCTTTAAGTTGCAATTGCAAAGAGTGAGATATGATTGGAATTCCATACAAGTATGGTATGATATGTATAGGTTGAACTTTGATAACCTTATAAATCATTACTATAAAAAAAGTAGCATAGTTAGGACATATGTCCATAAAATAAAGCCATTGAATAAGTATAAAATGTGGTCAATATTTAAGAACTATACCATACTAAGTTTATCCTTTAAAACTATATTAATAAGCTAAAAAGGGCAAGGAGGAGGTACAGAGATAAGTCCCCCAAAAGACATAAACGTATGTTAAAGGTTAGAGTGAAAAATACAATGCTAAGTAATATATTGAGTGTGGTCATAATAGAAAAGGATGTTTAAAGGTTAATCTTCAAATACTAATTACATAATCTTGTAAATCTGTAAGCAACGAAATTTATAATTTACAATATTAGATTTAATATATTTAATTACATTTTTTTATCATATTTTATAATACTTTCTCTCTCACTTTATTTATGGATGCACCTAAAAAAGGAGGCTAAAGGAGGCTAAAGAAGGCTATTACCATGGGTGCGCAAGCAGCCCGTAGGAACAACAGAAACCGTCGGGTTGGCTAATGGTCGGTCAAGCAACGGGAACCAGAAGATAGAGACCGGACGTAGGCGGAAGGGCCCTCCACATACGCGTGTCAGCATCTAATTGGCCCTTCTTTTTTGTTTTTTTTGGTGAGATCCCATCTGCCAGCGAAAATAATGACAAATCCGCCTCCCCGGACGGAAAAATTAAAGAATAAATATATACGAACTTTAAGTGATCCAATTTTTAAGTTTTAAGAACGAAGTTAGAATTGTTAAAAAGACCAACAAAAAATAAAAAAAAAACAAAAACCAAACAAGAAGGAAGGGAGGGAGGGAGGGAGAGGGAGGCGCCTCTGGTGAGAGACTGTTGCGCTTGGGCCATTTGATCGAGAGAGAGAGAGAGAGAGAGAGAGAGAGAGAGAGAGAGAGAGAGAGAGAGAGAGAGAGAGAGAGAGAGAGAGAGAGAGATAGAGCTAATTGACCTTATAGGGTTGCGTACTAACCATTCTTGCCGGGATTTTGGTTGCAATCGCCGGAATTCGGAGGCCGGAGGGAGCGGGCTTTTTGAATTTTGGAAGGCGTGGAGATGGTAAACTCCGTGGTTGAACGTGCCACGAGCGACATGTTGATCGGGCCCGATTGGGCCATGAACGTCGAGATCTGTGATATGTGCAATCACGACCCTGCGTACGCGCCTCCACTCCATTTCCCCCCCCCCCCACCCTTTTTTTTTTTTTTTGGCTCTTTTCTTCGTTTCGGAATTGGTTGCTTAGCGACGGCCCTGCCATGTCCTTAAATTTAGGGCCTCTCTTTCTCTAATTTGTACCTTCAAAAAGGGATTTTTTTTTCCTGAAGATTCTGTGAGTGAATTTGATCGAACAGTAAATTTCTTTTGGTTTTATGAGAAAATTTGAGAAAAAAGGGATGGCATTCTTGGGTCAAGAGAATTAATTTTGATTGTGTGGTTTGCTTTGGTCCTTTCATTGCGTTGCTTCTATTCGCACCGTGACTCTCCATAAAGCTCCACCGTTTTGGCTAATCATGAAAATGATGAAGAGATAATACAACCTCTATTTTCATTGGATTTTTGTTTAGGGGAAAAAATGAATCATGTTTGGTTTATCCAACTTATTGATAGAGAGTCCCATGGGTTATTTGGCAAATCAAAGGTGGCGTATGCCTGCAATTTCCTTTTAGTATATCCCTGAGTTGAGTTGCGAGTGCTTTTGTTAAAGTAGTTATAGCTCAAGTATCGAAAAACTAATGGTTGCCAATGTAGTAAGGATGGTTTTCTTAATTAGTGTACTCCGATGATGTATCCATGTGCAGGGGATTGCTGGGAGAATGCTGGATGCTAGATTGTAACTAATTTGCTTCTCTGTGCATAAGTTCTAGAGTTTGGTGTTTTTGACTAATCTGGTACTTTCTTTTGGGATAGTGGTGATTACTTCCTAGCTTTATATTGCACTCATAACTGATTTGTGGGAAGCATGATTTAAATGCTTAGTACTTCATGCATATTTCAATTGTCAATACCTGAACTGTTTAGTCTTTGCTTCTATCTGCAATCATTTGTTTTTGGAACACTGTACTTTCTAACTTCCTTGGCACTCTTGTATGAACTTGAAGGTCCCAGATCCGGTAGGTATCCTGCTGCACTAGCTTAGAGATTCCCAGCTAGGAATGCCAGCTCATTATCACTTACTGGCTATTTATATAAGTATACCAAACTTATGCAGTTTTACTAGCTTCCGAAATTTGATTATATTTTGTACTACCAGGCAAGCCAAGGATGTTGTTAAAGGCATAAAGAAGCGCCTTAGAAGTAAGAATTCTAAAGTTCAACTTCTCACTCTAACAGTAAGTTTCACAACTCTTTTTTTTTTGTCATTTAATTGAAATGTACAAGTAACCTCACTAATGTTATGCTGCTCATGGATGGCATTGTCATCACTTTAATTCTGATGGCTTAGTTACATCAGCATTCCATTTTTGTTCTAGACAAGGAAAATTGAACACTTGAAAAATTATATTGAGAGGTCTTGAGTTGTTTCAATTTCCTTCTGGCTTAGTTATGTGATTGTACCCCCAGGAGTATATGTAGGGTGAGTCTTTTTCTTTATATGTGCTCAATGTGGTTGTGCTAAGCATTTGCCCTAAACTTCTTGTGGTCTATTTAATTTATTCATTTTTGTGTCTTCATTCTTGCCACATTTATTTCTGAAATTGTTGTTGTGTAACCTTATTTCCTCTAATGGGATATTTTCCCGGAAAGATGTCACAGGGTTTTTTTTTTTTTGGTTTTTTACAGATGGGGGTGTTTCTTGTTTGACTATACTGATTAACAAGAGAGATTAGAAATTCTTGGTTTTTCAATTTACAAGCTAGGCCAGAATTTGTATTAGTTATCTTACTGATTAGATGAAAGACACAATGGATTAGTTGGTCTAACATTTCAATCTTACCAACATGTCTTTGTTAATGGATCCTATTCTTTTTATGGCGGGTCAATCTTCATCCAAGTTCTCTTTTCTTTTTCTTTGTTTTTTTTTTTCCCTTCACTCAACTTTTGATGGAAAATGAAGCTTAAATGTCATAATTATTATTGAGAGTTTGCTTGGCTTTGAATTGCAGAAAAATTTGGTTTGTCACTTTTTTTTTTTTTAATCTCCATAATCCTACTTATAAACATGGTTTAAATTTTGGTCTGGGTACTGTCTTCTAGCTTCTGGAGACTATCATAAAGAATTGTGGGGACATTGTTCATATGCATGTGGCAGAAAAAAATATTCTGCATGAGATGGTGAAAATAGTTAAGAAAAAGGTAAGAAATATTTGTTCCCATTTGTTAGTCTGCTACTTTCCACTTGATTCTTTTGGTTAAACTTGTTCACAGTGCTTTATGATGTGTAACTGTAGCCGGACTTTCATGTCAAAGAAAAGATATTGATTCTGATTGATACTTGGCAAGAGGCTTTTGGTGGATCAAGGGCTAGATATCCACAATATTATGCCGCATACCAGGAGCTGTTGGTATGTTTTTTTGGATAGTTTTTCAAAATATATGGTGCAGATAGTGTCTAAATTTGCTAAAACTGTCCTGATGAGCATAATATGGATACTTTGTTAACATTGCTGAATCAAGCTACTTGTCCTTTCAGCGTGCTGGGGCAGTCTTCCCTCAGAGATCTGAGAGATCTGCTCCTGTATTAACACCTCCACAAACTCAACCTTTGGCGTATTATCCTCAAAATCTGCGCAATAATGACTATAGGCCAGAAGCACCTGAATCATCTGCAGAATCTGAGTTTCCAACCTTGAGGCAAGTCTGCAACTTATATTTCATTAAATGATTGAATCTAAGTTTATCCCACTAATCAGCTATTTCTGTTATTCTGTTCTCATCATAAGTTAACTTTCTGATTTCAAAATTTCATTGCACTATGCTTTTGTATTGTAGTTATCCAATTTCTCTTAGCATTAATTTTCTAGGGGCTTTATATTGTTTATTTAGCCTTTGTCTTCATGCACTCCATTTATTTCTATTGTTAGAAAGATACTTGATTGAATGAATCACAATAAACCTATGGACCTGGTCTAATCATCAAAACAAGTGACGTACCCTGGGCAAAGATGTGAAGGTGAAGAGTTTAATACATTTTTCATGCACAATTATTTATCTACGTCTTAGCTGATTGATTTTAAAGTGGAGGCTGAAAGATTTTCCAAGAGTATTATGGATAAAATTCTAGAAGGGAGAAGAGTTCTCTTTATAATGCAGTTGTTATTGTTGCATCACAAGTTTCATGTATTCTGTGCTAATAGTAAGTTATTGTGCATCTTATGTGTAACCCCAAATTTCCTTCATTAGCTTGACAGAAATTGAGAATGCACGGGGTATCATGGATGTCCTTGCAGAGATGCTAAATGCATTAGATCCAGGGAACAAAGAGGTATAATTTTCAATGTTCTGGTGGTTGACAATTTTTTTTTCTTGTCTTTAGTACATATGCAAATTTTTACTTATTATTTACCTCTCTAGTTTCAATGTCTTTCCATACTGGGTGATTCTTTCAACACCTTGTAGGGGCTTAGGCAGGAGGTTATAATTGACCTGGTGGAACAGTGTCGTACGTATAAGCAAAGAGTGGTACATCTTGTCAATTCAATTTCGTAAGTTTAATTTTACATATATGGTGGCTGCTAATGCTTCTTTTTTTAACCATTAATGTGTTAGATTGTCAAAGGGGCTTGCCTTTATTTTATAATATTTTCTTGCTTATTACTTTTTTGGTGGGAATGCCATTGGTGCTGTGCCAATCTAATGCTCCTAAGGTTTTACTTGCTCCAGTTATATCCACAGTTGCTACTAATTGCACCATTTTCGGGGCACTAGACTTTTCACAATTTCAAGTTTGCATGAAATTTAGTGTCATGAACCAACTGATTAGCACAGCAACTTGCATGATAGATATATTAAGCTTTATCATATAATTGGTGGATAAACACAACACATCTATGAATGCACAGCAAAGAACTATTGTTTTTTTTTTTTTTTCTCACGAGCAACTTATATTACATGGTAATCTTTCTACCTGTGCCTTTAAGGGATGAATCTCTTCTATGCCAAGGACTCGCTCTGAATGACGACTTGCAGCGTGTACTAGCCAAACATGAAGCGATTGCTTCAGGAACTTCTGTCACAGTTGAGAAACCACAGCCCAAAACCAGTGGAGTACTTGTAGATGTTGAAGCACCTCTAGTTGATACTGGTAAACAGCCTGATGTTGGGTAAGTGGATTTGATCAATTAATTTGCATCCAATGGTTCATGATCATACACACTAATCCAGAATAAGGAAGAAAAGGCCACATTTGAATTGGTAATGTTGAACTAGATTAATTTCTTTATGTTATCCATAATGTAAAGTTGTCATTTAGGCAAGTTTGCTGGGTGTTGGTTCATGCCTTGTTGTGTGTGGTCTAATAAGTCTGAGGGTCATGATCATATACAATGAACCAGAAAAGGGGCAAGGTCACATTTGAATCAGTGAGGTCAAACTTGATTAATTTATGTAAGTTATCCAAAACATTAAGCTGCCATTTAGGCAAATTTGTTGGGTGCTAAGTCATTTACTTGTGTATTTTCTGTTTTGGAAATATATTGCTGGTTAAATTAGGAAGTTAGGAGCCACATTAAATCTATGGGCTTTTAATTTCAATCAAGATTTTTTAGTCTCATGTATCTGATTGTATTGAAGTACCAAGTTTACCCATGCTTTTGAGGTTATATTACACATGATTCATTAGCGGCAGGGTTACTTAAGGAGTCTTACTTATTGTGATCGGATCTTGAACTGTAGTACCATATTCCTTACAGAATTTCTGAAGAAACTTTTGAACTATTAATGGCCCAAAATTGAAGTCATAACTTCATATTTGATATAAAGTTGAAGATGAGCTTTGTTATTTAAACTGAGTGACAGGACTTTCCTGCAGATCTACTTCTGGTACAGAGGCTTCACCACTAAACCAGTTATTGCTTCCTGCACCTCCAACAAATGGCCCAACTCCAGCAAGTGCAAATTCCAAGTTGGACCTGTTGAGTGGCGATGACTATAGCTCTCCTAAGGCTGACAATTCACTGTCTCTTGTTCCTTTGGGAGAACCACAGCCAACTGCTCCTCCATCACAGCAGAACGCACTAGTCCCTTTTGATGTGTTTTCTGATGGCAACAATGCTCCAGGCACTGTCAACACGCTCCCTGCCCATCCTTCTGGACCAACCAATTCTTTAACCCCACAATTCCAACAACAGAACTTCCAATCTCCAGAAGGAGGAATTTATCTTAATGGAACTGCACCTAAAATGGGATCTCCTCAGTATGAGCAGTCAATGAACATGCAAGCTACTACTGGTCCTGCCTGGAATGGACAACTTGCCCAGCAACCACAGCCGGCATCACCAATTTATGGTTCATCTGTTCTCAGTATATTCAAAATACAACTTTTTTTCTTTCTTTCTTTCTTTTTACTTCTTCCTCCTGATAAATTCAACTTCCAGTGGAACTTGATCTTTGACTGGCATCTTTGCTCTAGGCAGAGACAGAAGACTGTCTTAAAGTATTGTGTGAAAATTAATTAATCCGACATTTTGGGATGCATGATAGGTGATCAAAGCAGTGGATCACTACCTCCACCTCCTTGGGAAGCTCAGCCAGCAGATAATGGCCAAGCAGCGGGCACTCAATATTCTCCAACAATGCAATTTACTCCATTGATTGCTACGCATTCACAATCACTTCCTCCAGGGGGATGTCAGCCGATGGGGAATGAACAGGTTGGGGGTATTCAGCCCATTACAACTGGCCATTCATTACAGAATCATCAGTTTGCTGGTTTGCATCCTGGAGCAATCCAGGGAGGGCAGTATATGGGTATGCTTCCACAACCAATGCAGGGTGGGCAGACGGCATATATGTATCCTCAGCAGATGTATGCTAACCAAATGGCAGGATACGGATATGGTCAGCAAGAAGGAACACAGTACCTTGAGCAGCGTGTGCATGGCCTATCTTTCAGAGACGATAATGACTTGAGAAACACTTCTTACAATGTTTCCACATCATCGTTGGTGCCATCATCTAGTAAGCCTCCGAAGGCAGAAGATAAGCTATTTGGAGACCTGGTCGACATTGCAAAGTTCAAGCCTGGAAATCCGACCACTGGAAGAGCTGGTAGCATGTGAAATCACATCCATTTGCTACTTTTCCATTTTCTTTTTTCTTTCTTCTTTTTTTTTTTTTTTCTTTTTGTGGTTACTAACTTCATATGTTTCATTTTTAATATTGCTATATTAATTTTCTTTTGATATCTTAGTGGTCTCATACTTGTTTTGTTTGGCACTCATGTACATTACAAAAAAGAAAGAAAGATGAGTTGGCATTCCTCGGACAAAACTATTCTATTAGACTTTTCTCAACTAGAAAGATCTTTGTAGAATTTAGAGAAAAGAATTGTGATCTTTTTTCTCCTTGTTCTTGTACCAAGGTTACACAGCTATTTATAAGATTCCTACGAATACTAATTAGGAAAAACAGATCTATACAATACTATTATAATATCACAAATCAAGGGATACTAAGAAATTATTTCTTAATTAATTATTTACAGCTATTTCTTAATAATTAGGACTCACAAAATCAGGAATGAATATTCTTAATAATCACATCTTAAAAATCAGGATAATTCAACACTCTTATAGATGTCTTCCATTCCTAACTTGGAGATTATTTCGATCCTGTCATTAAGTCCTTTGGTTAGTACATCAGCTAGTTGATCTCCAGAAGGTATGTAGGACATGCAGATCAACCCCTCTTCTACCTTTTCTTTGATGAAATGCCTGTCAATTTCAATATGCTTCATCCTATCATGTTGTACAGGATTATGAGCAATATTAATTGCTGATTTATTGTCACAATACAGCTTCATAGGGCCCTCCCACTTGATTTTCAAGTATTCTAGGATGATTTTAAGCCATAATAGCTCATATTCCTTGGGCCATTGCTCAAAATTCTGATTCAGCACTTGATCTTACAACTACATTTTGTTTTTTACTCCACCAAGTTACTAAATTTTCGCCAAGAAAAGTGCAATAACTTCGCCAAGATGTTGACCTTCTATCCACCATGGATCCTGCATTGTATAAGCTTGCAGGACCAATTCTTGATTTCTCCTTAATAGGACTCTTTTTCCTGGACTTCCTTTTAAATAATGTAGCACTCGATTGACAGCTTGTAAGTGTGATTCTCTTGGGTCATGCATAAATTGACTAATCACACTTACTGAATAGGCAATATCAGGCCTAGTATGAGCCAAATAGATAAGTTTCCCGACCAATTTTTGATACATTTCTCGATCTACAGTAGGTTCTTCCTTTGCATCCCCAAGCTTTTTATTAGGCTCAATAGGTGTGGCTACTGGTTTACAACTAAGTTTTCCAGTTTCCTTCAAGAGATCAATCACATACTTCTGTTGTGAGACAAAAATTCCTTGTTTAGAGTAAGAAACTTCAATGCCAAGAAAGTATTTGAGTCTTCCTAGCTCTTTTATTTCAAACTCTTTAATCAAACATTGCTTTAGCCGCTGTTTCTCCTCATCATCGTCATCTGTGACTATAATATCATCAACGTACACTAGGAGTGCTGTCACCCTCCCTTTTGCTGAATGCTTAATGAAAAGGGTATGATCACCTTGGCTTTGTTTGTAGCCCAAAGCTTTCATAACTTTGGAAAATCTCCCAAACCAAGCTCTAGGTGATTGCTTGAGCCCATATAGTGCTTTCCGTAATCTACATGCTTTACTTGTTGTCTTTTCTCCTTCAAATCCCGGTGGAATACTCATGTAAATCTCCTTTTCTAGGTCTCCATGTAAGAATGCATTCTTCACATCATATTGTTGAAGTTGCCAATTAAAATGAGTCGCCAAAGAAAATAAAATCCTCACCGTGTTCATCTTTGCCACCGGAGCAAATGTCTCCTGATAATCTACTCCATAAGTTTGAGTATAACCCTTTGCCACCAATTGTACTTTATATCTTTCAAGAGAACCATCAGCTTTATATTTCAAGGTAAAAACCCATTTGCAGCCCACAAGATTCTTTCCCTTAGGTTTTTCGACAATTTCCCAAGTCTGGTTTTTTTCTAGTGCATCCATTTCTTCTCTCATTTCATTCCTTCATTCTTCTTTAGACAATGCCTCAGATAAAGTACTTGGAATAGAAAAGGTGTTTAGACTCACAATGAAATTTTTATGAGATGGTGATAAGTGGTCAAATGACACATAATGAGATAGTGGATATAGGGGTCGCTTTGTACACTCTCTAGTACCTTTTCTAACAACAATGAGAAGATGTAAGTCATTTTCTGGCATATCAATTGATTGTTTATGCAAAGGAGAGTTGGAACTTACCGGAAATTCATTTGCAGAACCCGGATGGAAATCTTGAACTTGTGTTTGGTCTAGAATTGTTGTCTTTCTTGAGTATACCTGAGAAAATCTCATAGAGTCATGAATATGGGGAGATATGGAAGTGGATTCTTATTCTGGAATAGGGTCAATTGTAGAGGGTGAGTCTAGGATTGAAGGAGCATGAACTGATTCATGAGGGGCCTGTTGATCAGAGTTAAAGGTTGATTGGTCAGAAGTTGATTGATCAGGGATTGGCTGATCACAAGTGGGAATTTGGATTGGAAGATTATTAGGAGGTAAGTCAAAATTAAGGTCATCAACTAATGACTTCTCCCCTTGAAGATAAGACTGTGGGAAGTAAGGTTTATTTTCTACAAATGTAACATTGACTGATATATAGGTCTTTCGAGAAGGAGGATGATAACATTTATATCCCTTTTGTGTAGAGGAGTAACCAAGAAAGACAAACTTGATTGCTCTAGGATCTAGTTTTCCCTTTTGCTGATTATGAACATGTACAAATGAGGTGCACCCAAATATTGTTGGTATAAGATTATTTGTTGTCATAAAATGGGGATAAAAGTTAGAAAGAACTGTCATAGGAGTTTTGAAATCTAATACTCTTGATGGCAATCTATTAATCATATATGTAGACGTAAGGACAGCTTCCCCCTAATAAGACTTAGGGACATTTCCATGAAACAACAATGCTCGAGTAGTGTTAAGCAAATGACCATTTTTTCTTTCAGCCACCCCATTTTGTTGTGGGGTGTTTACACAAGATGACTCATGAATGATCCCTTCCTTTTGGAAGTAGGTTGACAAGATCTGATTAAAGTAATCTTTAGAATTATCTGATCTAAAGTTCTTAATTTTAAGTCTAAATTGATTTTGAATCATAGAATTAAAATTAGGAATAATACTACTTACATCAGATTTGTGTTTGAGTAAAAATATCCATGTGACCCTAGTGCAATCATCGATTAGAGAAACAAACCATCGAGCCCCTAAGATATTTGGAATTGTGGAGGGTCCCCAAATATCACTGTGAATCAAATCAAAAGGGTGAGAACTTCTTTTATTATTTATAGGAAAAGATACACGAGTGTGCTTAGCAAATTCACAAGTATCACATTGGAATTGACTCATATCTAATCCTTTAAACAAAGAAGGAAACATGATATTTAAGACACAAAAAGATGGATGACCAAAACGAAAATGATAAAGCCAAATGACTTCCTTATTTGAAGCACTAAGAATTGATAAGGGTGAATTGTTCATGACTTTCTTTGAAATCCTTCGCATCTCAAGGTAGTACAGCCCATTCCTTTCCTTAGCAAGTCCAATTTTCCTCTTCGAATCCTGTTCCTGAAAAATACAGTAGGTAGGGTAAAACATTGCATAACATTTGAGGTCATTGGTGAGCTTTTTTATGGAAATTAGGTTGGCTGATAGTTTCGGCACATGGAGAACATCTTTTAGAATGAGAATAGGTGTAATATAGATATCACCAACCCCTGCAACAGTAGCCATAGAACCATCTGCCACCACTATTTTCTTATTGTTTGGACATGGAGTATAGGTAATAAAAAAATGTGTAGTATGAGTCATGTGATCAGTAGCACCTGAGTCTATTATCCAAGCTTCACTTGAAAGTTTTTTTGAGGCATTTAGACTAAAAGAGAATGGAGACTTACCTGAGAGTGCTAAGGAACACACGCCAGAGGGTTTATCCAGAGACCCTAAAAGCCCTTTAATTTTTTCTATTTCTTCACTGCTGAAGGATTCTTTCACCTGTCCTTTATTGTGACTGATTTGCTGGCTGGTGTGTTCAATTAGATTAGCTTGGGGCCTTGGCTGTCCTCCTTTGTTACCCCACTCTCGGCTCGAGGTTGCTGGTTTCCCATTCAACTTCCAGCAACTTTCCTTTGTATGCCTTGGCTTCTTACAGTAGGTACACCATAAATTGGGGTTCTCATTTTGACCCGAAGTATCTCCAATCAGTTTTGTCATAAACATAGTAATTCTAGGTACAAAGAACGTACTTAGAAAGGAAGGGCAAAAATTAGGACAAGTTTAAAAGTGAAGAGAGAAAAATATAGCTAAAGAGAACACAATAATGACAGTTGCAATTAGATAATGAAGGACAAAAACAAACCCAGCAATGAAGGCTGTGATTGGAAGATTATCGCATCAATGAATGATGCACTACAACCCTAACCCAAAAAAATGAGCCTATAGCTCTGATACCATGTAGAATTTAGAGAAAAGAATTGTGATCTTTTTTCTCCTTGTTCTTGTACCAAGATTACACAGCTATTTATAGGACTCCTACGAATACTAATTAGGAAAAACAGATTTGTATAATACTACTATAATCCCACAAATCAAGGGATACTAAGAAATCATTTCTTAATTAATTATTTACAGCTATTTCCTAATAATTAGGACCCACAAAATTAGGAATAAATATTTCTAATAATCACATCTTAAAAATCAGGATAATTCAACATGTTTGGCACTCATGTACATTACCTTGTAGAGAAACAAAAAAAAAAAGAAAGAAAGATGAGTTGGCATTCCTCGGACAAAACTATTATATTAGACTTTTCTCAACTAGAAAGATCTTTTTTTCTTTTCCCTTTTTATTTTTCTTGGAGGATTTATTAGTTGAGCGTTGTAGATAATTATACTGAATAGGTTTATTGTTTGTGTGTGAATATGCGGTGTCATGAATTATCGTAGAATTCATTAGCGGTGTGAATGTCTCAAAATTAGATTTTCAGGATTCTCTTGCTGATAGGTTTTGATTGTCCTTAATCTTTAAACGTAACTATGGATCCAGATCATAAATTTTGAAGGGGTTCAACGAGAAGTTGGGGGGGGGGGGTGGGGCATAGCTCTAGGCTCAACACATCGTTTTAATGGTGATGGTGATGGCACATGTAAGATGATTGAAGCTACGAGATGGAGGTGGGGGGTGTAGCCTGGAGTGAGGATGGAGGCTTGTGATGGAGGAGAAATTGCCTGGGCCCTAGTTCCACGATTGCAGCCAGGAGGCCGTAGCCCGTAGTTCGTAGGTCACTAAGCAACAAGCGACGAGTCAGCCCAGCAAGCCGAGACAAGTAGGTGGGGGTCATGGAGTGCAACAGTTTTCTTGACCGATGAAGGCCTGTTGGAGTCGGGTCGCGTGTGTTGTGGGGTAATTTGGTTGCAAGAAGCCTTCACACAAAATCTATGAGAATCTATGCCTATGAGAACGTTTATATAATAAAATAACACGGAAGACGCGAATATCAAAAAGAAAAGAAAAGAAAAGAAAAGAAAAGAAAGAGAAGCCAGCCTGTCTGTCCAACAGACCGAATAGATTGGTTTTGCGAGATTTTGAAAGTGGTGCCGAGGAGGAAAAGAATTCGAAAGAAAGTAAGGATGAGAGACGAGAGACGAGCAATCTTTTGGCATTGACACGCGAAGAAGAAGGACGACTTTCACACTGTATAAGCTCAAAAAAAAAAAAAAACAAAACAAAAAAAGGGAGAAGAAGAAAAGAAGAGCAATTACAATTATTTTTCTTCATTTTTTTGTTACATAATGATATAATTAACTGCCAACAGTTATAATTGCATGGGGTCGTACACTCCATTTATCCTTGGCAGTATCGTCCCAACTTCTTGGAAATCGGAAACAATTACCCAGCATGCTTTGCAAATGCGTGCAAGTCACTCCATTCCGTTGTCTTCCCTTCAAGAAGGGGGTCATCAAACATTCGGAAAAGCTCCGACGTTTGATCATATAATCCATCACTTCTGGCCTTTTTTCTTCGATATCATTGGACGCAATATCCCCCCCCCCTCCCCCACCCCTCGTAATGGTGCCCAATTTGGAGCTAATCCTCCTTGCATGCCTCCATGGATCCTTCGTTTCTTGTGTTTTACTCCTCTTCATCTTCGCCATCCTCAATGCCCTGTTACTGGCATTCATCCTCGGACTGTTCTTCATTGTTGTAATCGACGTACACCATGCATTTTCTCTCTCTTCCCGCCATGTCATTATTCCGTCCCTGAAGGAAAATGTTACGCTGGGTTTCATTTCACTCCTCTGTATGCTGACGACGCTTGCCCTTCACGTCTTATCGGTTTCAAAACCTCCGTTTCTACGCATGCTTTCTGAAGTCAAGGTGAGGGCTCAACGTGTTGCGTATCGCATCCAGGCGATAGTGCTTGCCAAGGCTTGAAGATCGTGATCCTCTTCTACTCGTGTTTGCTCTAAATTTCCCACTCGTGCGACCGGCTCAGCGGAAATGCTCCGTCAAAGGTTCTGGCTTTCTTTGTTCTCGACACTTAGTTTCTGTAGTATTTGAAGAGGAAAAGGTTATGGTTCATTGCTTCGTTGTCTGTATGCATCAGGATCACCTCCTTATCTGTATTCATGGGACCATAGATTCTCTGGCAAATGCTTCCCAACCTGGACATAGGCAATCAATTTCAGATTGGACATACAAGACGATACTAATTTCCTTCTTGTAAATCTCCTGGGTTTTTCTCGCAAGCAGTAAATGCCAAAGCAAAGAAAATCCGCGATATCGTACATGTCTTCCATTAATTTGGAATGGTAAATTTGAAATACTCAATAAACAACACTGTGATGCAGTACGGATTGAGAAGAATATATATATATATATATATATATATAGATGATTCTTCTCAACCTAATGACAACTGGAAGAATTTGTTCAAATAATTACAAACCAACACAGGAATGAATATAAAAGACTCTGATACTGTCAAGCACCAAGGTACTTTCATCTTGATGCAGAATCCCAGATATAGATGATTGCCAAAGAATGCATCTAAAGTCGATTCACAACATATAACTGTAGGACCATATAAACATCCTTGTAGGTTTGTCACAATTTACGAAATAATGCTGCAATGAAATCAGAGGCAATTACTCACAAACTCTCTATTCAGTGTTCTTTGGAAACTTTCTGATTCCGTGACTCTGGGCTAGCAGCAGATAAGAGGGAAGAAAATGAGGAATGATGGATGTCAATCCCAAACCAAGCAAATACTAATATCGCACCCCACCAAGCTTTGTGTGGAATGCCCCCACAATAATTCGTCACAAACTGCCACGCACATTGCAAACAGAATATAAAAGAAATCAAAACGGACACGGTGAAAGACAGCGAATTGAGTTGATTTTGTGAGAAATGCAAAAATGGGAAACCATGGAGAATAAATAAAAAATAAAAAACTATATACGAATTGGATTGCAGACGATAAAATGTGTATGGTGCCGACAATAGGTAACATGGTTACCCATATTGTACATGATCCCCTGACTTTCTGGCACAGGTGGGATTGTAACAAATCCTTCAACCTCCATGGTCATCAGAACATAAAATTTACCGTCGATCAGAAAACCAAACTCATAGTCAGAACACAAAACATGGTCGAACTTTGCTCAAACGCGTACGCATTCAAATCTTTTAGTAACATCAGCACACCTGAGTGCTATTGAGACTGTTGGTCTTGAAAATCAACTTCTCATTAGTCTCCTTGCTGGGTCCATCCACGAGTCTGAGTCATCTCCTTGCTGGGTACAAATCTAGCAGGTATCTATCATTCACCAGGCGGGAGATTAGGGCTTCAAAATCAAAATGAGACGGCAGATAGAAACAATTAATAATAATAATAATAATAATAATAATAATGGATAATTATAGAAAAAAAAAAGGGCAGATACATACAGAAGCTGGATATCTTTGGCTTCATACCAAGTAAAGTATATGATTTAAGCCCTTGGAGAACATACCAGCGATAACCGACTTGCAGTGGAAAAAATAAAACAAGCCAAAACATTCAAATCAAGTGATGAACCTTGTTTCTGTTTTGAGCATACTATACCCTACATACTCACAATTCATATTTGGGCTGCTGGGAATACGAAGTAGAATCAGCAGAAGAGGGAAAGCATAGGGCTGCATCAAGGAAACTACTTTTTAATCGTTTTGTTCAAATTCCAACCGCTTGACCCAAGAATAAAGGCTTGAGATTCTGATAAACAATCCCCCATATTTTGTGTAGTTGTGAGCAAATGATAACGTCTTGGACAATGAAAAAGGGACCTGAAAAGCTCCCCCATTTAACAACTACCCAGCTCTGGGCACTAGAGACAATGTTCTCCTTATAGAAGCCATCCCAACAAATCCAAGAGAATTACATCACACCTTGAGATTAACCTCCTTAAAATCCTAATCTCATATTGCTACTACCCCAAGAATATCCAAATCAGTTGCGGTTCCATAATCCTTCTATTAATTACCATAGATATATATTGATGAGCTGTCCTGCATCCTCGTCCAGAGCCAATTTGAACAATATACTGGCCAGAAGTCATTCGAAGTACACTAATATGTATTTACATAGAAACTCAACTACATAAACAGGCCAACAAAATGCTGCATATGTCATGTACAAAGGACCACCAAATTATCTTTAAAAAAAATTAAAAAAAGCAACTTTCTCCTCTGACTTAACAAGAACCCAACTTGACAAGAGGAGAAAATTGGAGTCAAGAGATTAACTGACGACACATAAGATATATATGAAGAACCAAGAACTATAGATTTACATATAGACATATTGATCATTGAGAAGTAGTTTGGTATTAAAATATTGATTTTGTTGGTTGTATATATAATAAAAAGTCTATTACTTGATACATTTTTATATATGCCAAAAGTGTTGTATTATAGAGAAATTAAGTTATCTTTATATAAATATAGTTTGATATTATTTTATGTATAAACCTGTTATGAATATTGAGTTAGTTTTGGGTGGATTTTTGTGTTTACTTAACTCTTCTTGTTTATCCCATATCAATTTGATATTAGAACAAATCTCAGAGGGTCAGGAGGCGCATTTACAAAGGTTTTCTGCCACCATGCTAATCGCTAACTGAGGTAACATAGGAACATGCAGTTAAAGGGGTTGGGAATGATGTGTCCTACGTCGATTCCTGAAAGGGTCTTTGGGCTATTTATAAGGGTTGGATTAACTCTCCATTATTAAGATAATTTTTGTGGTAGAGTTAGAGTTCAATCTCTTGTCACCTTTGCAGCCTTATGGATCATAAGTCACTAAAAGAAAGTAGATATTATATTATCTTTATAGATGACCTATCCAGGTTTACTTGGATTTTCTTCCATGAATAGAAGTCAATAGTGCTAAGTGTTTTCAATCAATTTAAGACTTGGATTGAGAAGTAATTTAACTGTTATATTAAAGCAATTAGGTCAAACAATAGCTTAGAATATACTTCTAATACATTTAAGCAAATATATAAAGACTTTAATATTTAACTACTTCTTACTAATCCCAACCAAATGAGGTAAGTAAAAGGAAAAACAAACTATAGTTGCTATGTCTAAATGTTTGTTGATAAAGAAGGGATTCTCAAAGTCTTTTTAGATTAAGTTAGTAGCCACCTTAGTATACCTACTAAATAGGTAACTTACCAAGGCTTTGATGAATTTCACACCATTTAAGTACTGGTTTAGTTGCAAGCCTTCTCTAGCATGTCTCAAGGTGTTTAGATGCTCATATTACACCCACGTGCCCCAAGTAAGGAGGAAAGAATTAGATTCAAAGGCCTCAATGATTATATTTGTTGGCTATACTAACAAAACACATATATATAAGGTATATAATCCTATTACCAACAAAATATTTGTAAATAGAGATTAAGGTTTGATGAATCGCTAAGATGGAATTGGTAAAAAGTTATAGCCAAGTCAGATGTGAATTGGACATCAAGTTAACAAATATAACCTATATACCAGACATCTAAATCTTCTAAAGAAGAGAATATTGACAACCCACCTATCAGGTACTAAGCCTCTCTTTAATGTGTATGAGAGATGCAATCTCTTATAATCAATAAGTTATAAAGAGGTAGCAAGTATACTTAGCTAGAAAGTTGCAATAATCAATAAGTTATAATCAATGTATAAGAAGCTTTAGGCCTTATAAAGGAATAATACATGGATCTTGGTACCTAAGCCCAAAGACAAACAAGTCATAGGAGCAAAATGAATATATAAAGTCAAAATGAATGTTGATAGTAACTTGCATAAACTTAAGGTTAGCTTAGTAACCAAAGGATTCTCAATAGGTAAAAGTGGACTATTCTGATAATTTTGCTTTAGTGGCAAGATTTGACACTATCAAGCTTTTCTTGGTTGTTACAATGGATGGTGTATTAAATGGATGTCAAATCTATATCCCTAAATGATGAGGTATAAAAAGAGATTTATCTTGAGTAACCATCTAATTTTGCTTCACTTGGTAATGAAAATAAAGTGTGTTTGCTTAAAAAGGTCCTTTATATGTTGAAATAAGCCCTTAGCGCTTGATATATCAAAATCCATTCTCATTTGCTCAAGATTGGCTTCACTAAAAGTATGGTAGAACCAACCTTTTATACAAAGGCAGAAGCAGCACACAATATCTACATATCTTTCTATGTAAATGATCTTATGATTATTAAAGATAGTCACAATCATGTATAGTAAGTTAAAACTAAATTAAAGAAATAATTTGAAATAATAGATCTAGGAAAGATGAAGTATTTCCTAAGGTTGCAGATTCATCAATCCAAAGATGGCATACTTATCACTTAAGAAATATATGTTATGCAGATTCTAAAAAAATTTCATATGTTACACTACAAAGAGGCCCCTACACCACTTGCATTAAGTTATAAACTTTAGAAAGAAAATGCTTTACCAAAAACAGATGCAACATAGTATAGAAGTCTCATTAGATGCAACATACGTTTCTAGTAAGCATGTTATTTAGGTTCACACAAAGCCCCTCAGAGTTACACTATAAAGCTACTAAAAGAGTAGTAAGGTACATTAAAGGCACACCTCAATTTGAACTCATGTTTAACAACACAAGAAAACTCAAATTAATGGGATATATAGATAGTGATTAAGTTAGATCAAGTGAAGATATAAAAAGTAAATCTAGGCATGCTTTCTCACTTGGCTAAGCTATTTTTGGTTGGAGTTCAAAGAAGTAGCTAATTGTAGATCAATCCATAGTTGAAATAGAATACATAACACTAGGCTTAGCTATGAACCAAGCCATATGAATTAGAAAGATTATAAATTTGTCCTTTTGTTTCTAGCAAAAGGAGGCAAGCATCATTTGCTATTACAACAAAGCTATTATTGCTATTTCCAAAAACTTAGTAATACATGAAAGGACCAAACACTTTAATATTAAGCTAGTTTTATGAGGCATATGTAGAAAAGTAGCAAGTTGAATTAAAGTATTGTGCCCCTAAGGAACAACTTGCAAATATCTTCAAAAGTTTGTAGAAAGACAAATTCCTAAAATTAAGGAGAAAGTTCGAAATGCAAGGCAGCAACACTAAAGAAGAGTGAAAATCATGTTACCCCTAGTTGTTGCAAATTAACTGCAAAAAGCCTATTAATTATTTGTTTTTACCAATTCAGTGACAATTATGACAGTTGATAGTTATTATAATTATAACTTTATAGGTCTTTCCAGTAAACATTTTTTGCATTTAATTTTATTGTAATGATGAATTTAATTTAAAATTTAAAATATTTTAAATTTAAACCAAATAATTATATAATGTTTGGTTTAAATTCAAATGATAGTTTTGAAATTTTGTACATTATTGTCTTTTAAAAAGCTACTGCTATATGGACCCTAAAATGCCAAGATGCAAGCCTCTTTCTGTTCAGTTTTCTAGCCCTACCAACGTGCCTCTATTTCTATTAAGTTTTTCGTACTTATATGCATTTATGTTACTTTTGAATTAGACATTAAGAGAAAACAATCGCAACCCTTTTGTTAAAAAAAAAAAAAAAAACAGTACACACACACACACATTGTCTGCAACTAGCGCCTGTTTGTCCAGCTTCTTGACTGAGAAACACAAAATTCCTTCATGTTGCAGTTTCGAGATCAAACAAGTAATTCATCCTATTGGCGCTGATTTTACATATGTGTTTGGATTTGTTGGCTCATCCAAGGTCGATGCGTACCAAATAAATGCCAGAAATGGTTAGATACTGGAACACGAAAGTGCAGCCTTTTCCGGTGATCCTTCGGAGGAAGTATCTTTAGTTTCAAGTGACACGCTTGCTGTGCTGGATTCAACTGGCTCGACTCTAATAACAGTTAGCTTCCAGGATCGAGAAATAAACATTCACAATACTTACATCACAGATCTGTTCGAGGATTCCTTGGGGTCAGCAGTCTTGCTGCATTCGAAACTTTCTGGCTTGTTTGCTGTCAAAATGAATGGGCTGACAGTATTTGTAAGAGTGACAGGCCAAGGAAACTTAGAGGTGTTAGATGAAATTAATAGAGGAGTAGCTGTTAGTGATTCACTCTTATTTTCAGAGGACTAGGAAGCGCATGCGCTAGTTCAGCATGTAGGAAATGACATTCATTTGACTGTGGAGGTTTGTCATCATTGGCATAGTGGTTTGCTTAAGGAGAACATTAAGATGGACCATCAAAGAGGGCATGTGCATAAGGTTTTCATAAATAACTATGTCCGGACAGACAGGTCACACGGATTTAAGGCCTTGATTGTCATGGAAGATCATTCACTATTGCTGGTACAATAAGGTGAGGTTGTCTGGCGTAGGGAGGACGGCCTTGCCTCTATAATTGATGTAACCACATCTGAACTTCCTGTGGAAAAGAAAGGTGTATCCATTGTGAAAGTGTAACAGAGCCTCTTTGAATGGCTTCAGGTATTACCTTCTAGTTATTTTAGAAACATTAAGGTGGCTTTGCAGAAACGAAAGTTGTAAAATCTCTACAAATTTAATGATGAAAAATGAAAGGAATTGATTGCATATGACTAAATATTTTGCTTTTTACTTCTTCCTTGATCTCTTGCAGGATAATTGGGAGGGAAAACGGAGGGGATGGACATATTTGAGAGGCATAAAAGCAACCTTCTTCTACTTTGCATTACTTATTTCCCTCATATTGCACTCTATTTTGAAACAAAAAGGACTTATTTGCCCTTTTTAGATCTTCATCAAATTTCTTGATAATCTTTTTCTTCCTTGTTCTTATACACTTAGATGTGCAAATGGGGTTTGAGAAGTGGAATACTGTCACTAGATCATTGTAGGTCCAGTGACATGAAATTATACTTAGAAAAGCTTTTGGTTTCTTTTAATTGGGAATTCATAATTTCTTACATAGTCATAAAATCCTGTATGATCTCAAGCATTCTGGATAGCAATCAAAATAATCAATCTTTTAAAGGAATGCTTGATTGCATGTACCCAACCATGTATTTGACAGGTTTTAACTCTGGTTCTTCTATACACTCAAGGGCTTTGATGCTGATCAAGAAGACTATTTGAATTCCATCCTCTGCACAAAGAAAAGAAAAAGGGAAAAGGAGAGAGATGCTCCTGTTTTTTGGGATACTAGTCAGTCAAATATGATTCCAACCACATCATCGCATTGCCATTCACAGATTCAATTGAACAACGTCTCCATCTAATAGTCGATTTTGATGGACAGACACACGTCTATCCAAGAACCTCCAGGGCTCTTGATATTTTTCAACGTGAATTCTCAAAGATTTACTGGTATTCCGTAGATCCTGGTAATAGCGTTATTCAAGGACATGCATTGAAGAGCAATTGCAGAGGTGAAGTAGCAGATGAATTTTGCTTTGACACCAGGCATAGCTGGTTGATAATATTCCCATTTGAGTCTGAAAGGATAATCACAACAATATCTAGAAAATCGATTGAGGTTATTCTCTCTCACACATATTTTTTACGATTTAGTGCTGGCAACTAAATTTGGTATTAATGCTTTGTTGTTGTTGTTGTAGATTCGGTGGCAGGAAAATACAGAGAAATGGAAGTAGGGGGCCAAATAGGGATGGATGTAGCTATAAGGTAGTGGGGGCCATTGCCAACGGAAACACAGACAGCCTTTTAATTGGAATTTGGAGGCAAGCTGGCAGGCTTGCATTATTGTCCAAATTTGCATTTGTAGCTGTACTTTTCTTTATAATCATGTCAGTCGTTGAAAAAACAAAAGATATTCCTCCCAATACAATTTTGTGCCCAACATTTTTCTGGTAGATGAATACGTTTTGTGCACAAATATGAACCATTTCACCTCGTTTATGGACCATCATCCGAATTATACTGTTTAATTTGCTTGCTGGATGTGGTTTCAATTGCTAGCCTATATATGTGTGTGGACTTACATAATTATATTATGAGTGTTTTGCTAAACTAATAATTGCAAAGTTTTTGCAATTTATGGCCGCTAGCTGCATTCTCTGTATTGGTTATCTTTCTCTATTAGAGTTTGTGGATAGGTTACCAATGCTATGCATTGTGAGATTTATTTATTTATTTATTGTTGGTTATGTCAATGTTGAGACTTGAATCCAGGGCCAAAATGTCTCTCAAGTCTCAACTTTAACAATCATCTAAAGCTTACGTTCCCAGTTTTATTGATCGATGCTGACTCAACGTTATTATTTTTTTTCCCCCCTCCATTCAGGTGGTTCATACTCAAGCAAATGTTACGGCAGATCAAGATGTAATGTACAAACATGTATCACAAAATTTAATTTTTCTAGCCATTGTTGCCTGAAAAGCCATTGAGTTAGCAACTCTAGAGGAATCATACTTGACTGTATATCTGATTGATACAGTAACTTGCCGTATATTGCATCGGATGAGTTGTATGCTTCCCAGGTTTCTGTTCATGCTGTAAGTTTCCTGTTTATGATGTACTCTTTTTTTTTTTTTGGTCCATCCGAAGACCCACTGGGCTATAAACTACACAAAGGGATAGCTTTCCCCTTTTCCATAAATTCCAGATGCCCCTTACATCATTTAAATCTGAGACCTCCAAGATGGATAACCACTGGGTCCTACGGTGTCCCCAAAGGGACTTTATGGTGTGATTTTGCCCCGATGTTCTGAGGTTGAATGACAAACAATGCTTATGGTTTTTGCATTTTCAAGGTTGTGGATGAAAACTTTGTAGCCTGCCATTATTTTTAATCTTAGAGCGCATGATAAAAGATGTCAGTTATTGAAATATACGACCAGTCTTGAGTGGTAAGTGTGCGACCTTAAGTTACTTATGCAGCAATGGTGTATTTTCTTTCTAAATTGTTCTATCTTTTGCAAATTGAATATAAGATAACAGAGATGCTTAGAAGCCTGTTCTTGGAAAGCATAATCTTACTTCAGCCATTTCTTCGCACTCTCGACCCGATGTGATAACAAAGCCGCGATCTTACCTTTTCACTCATTTTGTCAAAGCAATAGCAATTACAGCAACTGAGAAGGGTATAACACCTAAGCAGTTTCTTACGTGAAAAATTGACTTCGATTTCTATCGTTTACACTACTGTCCAAAGATTTTTGCAGTGTAAACCTGATACAGTCATCGTAATTGACTGTTCACACTACCGTCCAAAGACTTTTGCAGTGTGAACCTGATGCAGCCGCCATAACCGACTGTTCACACTACCGTCCAAAAACTTTTGTAGTGTGAACCTGATCTAGTCGTCGCGATTTTTCAAGCCATTTGTCTCCTCCTCTGTATTATAAATACCTGCAAGTTATGTAACGAGAAAAAGGGTAGTAGCAAGAGAAGTGAGGAGAAAGTAGAGAGAAAAGAAAGTAGAGAAGCGTGGTGATGTGTAATCTGGTATAAGAAAAATCTGTAGAGGTTAAAACTTCCGAATATAAAGATCTGTTCCTCCCGTGAATGTAGGCAAATTGCCGAACCACGTAAAATCTTTGTGTTTCTGTGTGTTTTTCGTGTGTTTTTGTTTATTCGATCCTAACAATTGGTATCAGAGCAGGTTGGAAATTTTTTTTTTGACGAAGAACACAGGACGACGAACCCGTCCCTGCAGCCGGAGCACACCACCACCGACGACCCATCAACCTCTTTCCTCCTTCCGGCCACCCAGCAGTACCTTCCTTCTCCCTGCGGTCGGAGCACACTAGCCACCACCGTCTTGTCCAGATCGGAGAAGCAACCGGCGAGCAAGACCCGACCAGCCTCGATCTCACCGGCCAGCATCGTCGCACAAACAACTGTAGTAACAGTTTTTTGTTTTGTTTATTTTTGTATAGTTCTGAAGTATGATGGCTGATCCAAAAGGAGCTGACATGCAACCTTCGACATCTACTACCAGTTCGTGGCAACGAAGCTCAATGTCAAATGCAAAATTTGATATTGAGAAATTTGACGGTACAAACAACTTCGGCATGTGGCAATGTGAAGTTCTGGATCTGTTGTTCCGCAAAGGATCAGATATTGCACTAGGGACAAAACCAGTGAATATTTCTGATGAAGATTGGAGCTATGTAAACCGTCAAGCCTGTGGCACTATCCGGTTGTGCCTTGCTAAAGATCAGAAGTATTTTGTCATGAAGGAAACAATGGCCTCAAGCTTCTGGAAGAAGCTGGAAGATAAATACATGACGAAGAGTGTAGAGAATCGGCTCTACCTGAAGAAAAAACTCTTTTGATTCCAGTATAAGAGAGGTATGCCTATGATTGAGCATCTCAATAATTTCAACAAAATTTTAGCTGATCTGCAAAATTTAGATGTTGATATTATTGATGAGGATAAGGCATTGTTATTGTTAAATTCTCTTCCTGAAAGCTATGATCATTTAACCACTACCCTGCTGTATGGAAAAGATGAGGTTAAATTCATAGATGTTTCTAATGCTTTGGTAAATAATGAGTACCGGAAGAAGGATCAGAATGACTCCAGAGAGTTGACACCAGAAGTATTGACTGTGACCCGAGGAAGAAAAGACAAAAGGAGATATGACAAATCTAATAGGTGAAATAAATCTCGCTCAAAATCCAGAGGAGAATCAAGAAGAAGACTGGCGAAAGATGAATGTGCCTACTGTCACCAGAAAGGGCACTGGAAGAAAGACTGTCCAAACAAGGACAAAGCTGCTGCAAATGTTGCAAAGGAAGCTGACGATAAAGAAGATTCAGCTTTTTCAGTTTCGCCAACAGATATCCAAGTAGACAAATGGATTCTTGATTCTGGCTGTTCTTATCATATGTGTCCAAATAGGAACTGGTTCACAAGCTTTCAAGAGCTTGATGGTGGAGTTGTGATGATGGGTAACAACCACACATGCCAGACAAAAGGAGTAGGCACTATCCGCCTGAAGATGCATGACGGTACAACCAGACGACTGATAGATGTCAGATATGTTCCAGATCTGAAAAAGAATCTCATTTCACTGGGGGTCTTGGACAACAGTGGATACAAGGTGACCATAGAAGGTGGAGCCTTGAAAGTTATATGAGGTGCATTCTTAGCAATGAAAGGTACTCGACATGGAAACCTATATTTCTTAGATGGACAGACAGTTACAGGAAGAGTAGCTGTTGCCAAAGCTTCTAACAACGAAGCACCTGATTCGTCCCAACTCTGGCACATGCATTTGGGACATGTCGGAGAGAAGGCCTTGCAGAATCTGGTGAAACAAGGTCTACTGAAGGGAGCCAAAAGTGGAAAACTTGACTTCTATGAACACTGTGTCTTGGGAAAACAGACACGAGTCAAGTTCGGCACTACCATTCATTCTACCAAAGGAATATTGGATTATGTCCACACTGATGTATGGGGACCATCAAAGAATTCATCTTTAGGAGGTAAAAATTATTTCGTTACCTTTATTGATGATTTCTCACGATATGTTTGGGTATATGCAATGAAACACAAGGATGAAGTTCTAAACATATTTCTTCGGTGGAAGAAGATGATTGAAACCCAGACCGGCAGGAAGATCAAGAGACTTCGCTCAGATAATGGTGGAAAATACAAATCAGATCCCTTTAAGCAAATCTGTCATGAAGAAGGGATAATCAGACATTTTATAGTTCCTGGAACTCCACAACAAAACGGTGTAGCAGAAAGGATGAACCGTACTCTGGTGGAGAAAGTGCGATGTATGCTTTCTCAATCTGACTTGAACAAAGCATTCTGGGCAGAAACTTTAATGTATGCCTCTCATATTGTCAACCGGTTACCTACTTCTGCACTTGATGGGAAATGTCCCAAAGAGGTATGGTCTGAAAAACCTGTTTTAGATTATGAACGGATACATATATTTGGATGTTTTGCGTATTTCCATGTTACAGAATCCAAACTGGATCCTAGAGCCAAGAAAGCTATCTTCTTAGGCTTTAGTGAAGGAGTTAAGGGATTCAAACTTTGGAATCCTGAGTCAAAGAAGATCGTTCTAAGCCAAGATGTAACCTTTGATGAATCGGCAATGCTGCAAAGAACTACCACAAAGGAGAAAGAGAACCAAAACTCTTTCAACAGGTGGAGTTTGAGACTCCAAAAGAGTCAGAGGAGTATCTTGATGACCAGGAGGATAACTCAGTTGAGGTGGAGGTTCCATCACCAGCCCCAGACCAACAATCAGAGTCCATTGCCATTCACAGACAAAGAAGGGAGATCCGGAAACCTGCTAAGTATACTGACATGGTGGCATATGCACTGTCAGTGACAGAGGATGATATTCCCAACACCTTCAAAGAAGCTGTTCAGAGTATAGAGAGTGATAAATGGAAACTGACTATGGATGAAGAGATGCAGTCACTTCACCAGAATCAGACGTGGAAATTAGTACCACTTCCACATGGGAAGAAAGCTATTGGATGCAAATGGGTCTATGATAAAAAGGAGTGTGCCTCTAAAAAAGGAAGCACCAGATATAAAGCTAGACTAGTAGCAAAAGGCTATGCTCAGAAGGAAGGAATAGACTACAATGAAGTGTTCTCACCAGTGATCAAACATTCGTCTATTCGGATCCTATTGGCTCTAGTAGCTCAATTTGACTTGGAGTTAGCTCAACTTGATGTGAAGACAGCATTCTTGCATGGCAACTTGGAAGAAGAAATCTATATGTCCTAGCCTGAAGGTTTCAAAGTCACCGGAAAGGAGAATTGGGCTTGCAAGCTAAGCAAGTCACTGTATGGCTTGAAGCAGTCACCTAGACAGTGGTACAAATAGTTTGATAGCTTTATCCAAAAGCATAAGTACACACGCAGTCAGTTCGATCATTGTGTTTATCTGAAGAAACTCCAAGATGGTACGTTTGTATATTTGCTCCTATATGTTGATGATATGTTGATTGCATCTAGGAGCAAGGTGGAGATCGACAGGCTGAAGTCTCAATTGAGCTCAGAGTTCGAGATGAAGGATCTTGGAGAAGCCAAGAAGATTCTTGGTATGGAGATCAAACGTGACAGAGAAAGGGGCACAGTCTGGTTAACTTAGACTCAGTATCTGAAGAAAGTACTCCAGCGGTTTGATGTAAATGGCAAGACTAAACCTGTTAGTACTCCTTTGGCCCCACATTTTAAATTAAGTGCATTAATATCTCCAAATATAGATGATGATCGAAGATAGATGGATAATATTCCATATGCCAATGCTGTTGGAGCCCTGATGTATGCAATGGTGTGTACACGACCTGATATTTCACAAGCTATTAGCATGGTAAGTCGGTATATGCACAATCCTGGTAAAGGACACTGACAAGCAGTTTAGTGGATTCTACGGTATATTCAAGCTACTGTGGATATTGGCCTGAAGTTCCAGAAATGTAAGACTATGACAAATCGTCTAGTCGGGTACGTTGATTCTGATTATGCAGGTGATCTCGACAAGCGTCGATCAACTACAGGTTATATGTTTACTATGTCAGGAGGACCAGTAAGCTGAAGATCAATGCTTCAATCAACGGTTGCTTTGTCTACTACAGAGGCAGAGTATATGGCGATCACAGAGGTTTTCAAAGAAGCAATTTGGCTTCATGGGTTGATTGAAGACTTGGGACTTATTCAGGAGCACGTTGAAGTTCTTTGTGACAGTCAGAGTGCCATTTGCTTAGCAAAGAACCAAGTTTATCACTCTCGCACAAAGCATATCGACGTCCGGTTTCATTTTATTCGAGAAATTATAAATGAAGGAGATATTCTGCTACGGAAGATTGGTACAGAAGATAATCCTGCAGATATGCTCACAAAGATTGTTTCAGAAATCAAGTTCCAACACTGCTTGGACTTGGTTAACATTTCTCGAAACTGTGCACCTTCGGGTGCTTGACGCCTTCGAGTATAATGGAGGAACTGTGATCATGTTTGGATGATGAATCATCGTCAAGGTAGAGATTTGTGAAAAATTGACTTTAATTCCTACCGTTCACACTACCGTCCAAAAACTTTTGCAGTGTGAACCTGATGCAGCCGTCGTAACCGACTGTTCACACTACCGTCCAAAGACTTTTGCAGTGTGAACCTGATGCAACCGCCATAACTGACTGTTCACTACCGTCCAAAGACTTTTGCAGTGTGAACCTGATCTAGTTGTTGCGACTTTTCAAGCCATTTGTCTCCTCCTCTGTATTATAAATACCTGCAAGCTATGTAACGAAAAAAAGGGTAATAGCAAGAGAAGTGAGGAGAAAGTAGAGAGAAAAGAAAGTAGAAAAGTGTGGTGTTGTGTAATCTGGTGTAAGAAAAATCTATAGAGGTTAAAATTTTCGAATATAAAGATCCGTTCCTCCCATGGATGTAGACAAATTACCGAACCACGTAAAATCTTTGTGTTTCTGTGTGTTTTTCGTGTGTTTTTGTTTATTCCATCCTAACATCTTATTGGTACAATTGGTGATAAGGCTTGTTATAGTTTTACAAGTGGCTGGGATTCTAAATTTACCTTCTGTCTTGCTTTCTTTCCTAAATGTTAATTTCCTTCAGTTATTCATTGTCCTACTGCTATAATTTGTGCTTGAGCATGACACCAGGTTTTATATGTGCACTGAAATTAAATAATTATTTGATTGATTTTGGCTCTTGATAAACGTTTCTTGGATTCTTGTCGATCACTTAATCCTACACAGGCAGAGCAGGAAGATGGAATCCTCAGGTTAGTTGCCGTGTATGTTCATTAGAACCAAAAACTCATCGGTTGTTCGGTCGTGTGTCTCCAATTATCTTTGGGAAAATGACCAAGAGCTGAAAACCACTGATCTCAGATGCATAAATTTTTGATTTTCTTTTAATTTTTGTTTGTGTTTTTGTGCCTCCAAACTTCATGAAATTTCGGCTTATGGGTGCAGCAGCTTAAGAATTCTGAGTGTAATTGCAGTAAAAAAGCTTATTGCGAGGGAGGCATAAGTGCATCTAGATTATTTATCTTGGTTTAGAATTGTGATGTATCTAGTTTGTGACATTGTGGGTGTACAATTGAATCTGAATTTTTGGTCTCGGCCTAAATAAGAGGAAGAGATTGAGATACGCGTCAATTAATGACACACGCATGATGGCTTCACTCGAAATTTTTTTGGGTTCGTCCAAGAAATGAACTGTGATAATGTAACATCTAGAAGCCAGCCGTTTTGCGTATACTTGGTGTTGAGATAGGGCTTTGGCTCGTAGCTTTTATGCAAGTATTAGTTGCCCACTGAACTCAAATCAAACACACGAAATTTGAGCATATGCACAGGCACGCTCTTGTGTGTGCATGTACCCATGGCACGTCTGAGTTTGCAAATGCCCACATTTGCGTGCATAAGATTAGTTAGGATCAAGCTCAACCTAAACAACTTGAGAGTTGTTTTGATGAATGAATGATAGGGTGCTAATTTATGCAAAAGCTTCTGCTGTTAATTATCTTTTGTACCCGCTCTCTCTTTCTCTGTTCTTTAAGCGTCTGTTACGCAAACTGACTTGAAATTAAATTTATGCAGCTAGGCTGGAGTCGACCATCCTTGTTTTTGCATATGGGGGTGGACCTATTTCTCACTCAACGTGCACCCTCAAGGGCATATGATTCTCTTACAGAGGATTTTAGCCATGCCCTCTTGCTCATAACTATGATTGCGCTTGTTGCAGCAATTTTTGTCGCGTGGGTTTTGTCTCGTAGGAAAGAATAAGGGATAGATAAGTGGAGGTGAGAATTGATCTCCTGTATTCTACTGAGTCCTCTTAGAGTCAGGATTCTCTTTTCTACCTTTACCCCGAGGTGCTTTTTTTTCTTTTTTTCCCAACAAATATAGGAATGAGATACACACCAAGCTTGTGATACTTGATCTTGTAGAATGCCCTTTTCAATGGCCTTTTGTGTGTGCGCTTGTGTGAGTCAAAAATTACTTGTCTTGAACTCCCTTTGCTGTGAATTTGATGTCACATCGAAAAAAGCATCGAATTCGCTTCTGGGAAGAGTTTTCCCAACTTAAATTGATACAGCGGCTGAATGCACTTGGATCAACGACAAATATGTATTGGTGCTTGGTGGAGTGAGTGATCATATCATGGATGAGGGTGTGGTGTGTGAGACGGAGACCCACCAAGCACTTGGCAGCTGGGGAGCAGACTCTATTGATGTCCACAAGGCCTAGGCTTTTTGGTTTAGAGGTTTTATATATATATATATATAAATATAATTTCCAAGAACACCGTGTGAACGGATCGATTTGGTCAGTACTCACCAATCTCTGAGTGGTCAACTGGGGCATAAGAATTCATCATTGTACCCAGTCAAAAGATATGGAAGATCTCGTTTTTGATGTTTTGGAGATTTCGGTGTGATCTTTGTAAGTAGGCGTGACTTGTTTAGAAGGAAATCATAATTCCTTGCAACATTTTGACAAAAATTATGGTAAAATCCTGAGGATTCATTGCTGGGAGAGTGAGTTGAGGCTACTTGTGCTTGCCTACGCCTATCCTCAATCCAATGTAAAAGCTTAGCTTCCTTTACTTTATGCATCCAGCGTCACCGTTCAAGGTCTTCTTTTATGATGGACAGAAAAGACTAAATTTTATTCTCTATATCGAAATGTTTTTATAATTATACTTATTTAATTTTTTAAAAATTTATTCAATATATTAATTTATTAATTAAATTTAATTTAATACGTTAAAATGTTTTTATAACCATATCAATTTTATTTTTTTTTAAATCTACCAAACAAAATTAACTTATTAGTTAAATTTGATTTATATTAAATATTTTCATATTAAGTACAATTAAATAATAATAATAATAATAATAATAATTCACATTCAATGTAATAGATGCATTTTACTTTTATTATTTTATTAATTTTTATTTTTAAAAAAATTAGAAGTTAAGTTATATCCTCAAATTTAACGGCACAAAAAGTGAGAAGGGAATGTATTTAGTATATAATATGTGAATTATTATTATGTGTATACATTTAATTAAAAATACTTGATATTAATTAAATTTAATTATTGAACTAATTCATTGGATAGATTAAAAAAAGTAAAATAAAGAATCGAATTTAACTAATAAATTAAATATATTTTAAAAAATTAAAATAACTCAAATAAGTGTAATCTTTTGAACTTTCATAATGTCCTTTTTGCTTCAGGGAAACATAATTGCTTTACATTCTCTGCTACCTCTTATTCTTATGAAAACCTAGTCACCACTGAGTCTTACTAATACTTGGTTGCTGCCTCCTTCTACGTTCTTTTTACTTCTTATTTTTGTGATTTTTTTTTTTTTTTTTTTTTTTTTGGCTCTCGTCCCACGTCCCACGTCCCACTGTGTGTTTTCCCTTTCTTGTTTGTTTTTTTTTTTTCCTTGATAAGGACGACAATGGCATACAAAGAAAAGGAAGAAGAGAGCACTGACATTCATGGAGGCAACTCAACCAAAACTTGCTGACAGATAACTATGCTTTGGTGCATCTCGTTGATGTGTTGGATACATATTATTCTCTTGCTTGGCATGCTTTGTATGATTTATTTTTATTGGACATGTTATGTCCCTTCCCTTGATTTAATCCAAATCATTCAACTTAACTTGTTCGTAACTTGATCGCGTTTTCCCACTTTCTGTTGACTTTCATGATTCAGCAAAAGCAGAGTGAGTTCCTGTGGCCGTCGGTTTGTTCCTGACATTTCAAAGATATAAATTTTTTTTTTTTTATATACAAACTAATATTGCTAAGCATTTGCAAAGCAAAATTATAATGAAACACAGAGAGGCCTATGACAGCCAGTCACGAACGAATGACGGCTTTTTCTCCCTGCCAGTTCGACCATGTGAGAGTAGCCGACGTGCTGACGACTACTGGGTTGGGTTCTTTAACATGCCACCTCAAAGGTCCTTCCATCCTCCACAGCTTAGTATAAACTAAATAAACCTTAATATAAAGCATTTTTATAAGACATAAAAAAAAGTCATTTTTTAATACATTTCACTTCATGAAATTTTAAATACATGGAGGAATGTAACAATAATTAAGTTGCAATAAATATTTCTTTGAGCAGATTCTGTTTGTTATATGAACACCATCCCCCCCCCCCCCAAAAAAAAAAAAAATAGAAAAAGAAAAAAGAAAAATTGTTGAGTGTGATGACACCATGGGTTGGCTGCCCCATCAATTCTATGTAAAATCTTCTTTCGGCGTTCGACCTAAAAGCCCAGCACTAATCCATCCATCCACCCACCCACCCACCCAGAATGCCCAGAAGGACCCAAACAGAAGTCGTCACGTGACGTAATAAAAATTGCACTCGTCCAAAGCAAGCTTCTCATTCCGCCCTGCCTGCCTGCCTGCCTGCAATTTCTTTTCTTTTCTTTGTCAATCCATTCCATTTATGCTGGCAGGCGTAGAAATCTGGCAATGTCCCCACTATTCATTCATTCACATATATAATTTACCTTCAAAGCATACCTTTGATCACATCCCCCCCCCCCCCCAAAAAAAAAAAACCCTCCAAAAGGAAAACCCTGCAGCTGACGCAATTCCAATACCAATACCAATTACAACTTCAACAAATAAAAAATAAAAATAAAAAGATGGTTTGTGTTTGGTGGCTGCTTGGGGCCTTGCACCTACTTGTTTGGGGTCAAGCCCCGCTAACCATCCACGCCTTGCCGCCGCCAGCTCCAATTCAATGCACCGGAACTGGCTGTACTCTCTATAACTCCTACGGAAAATGGAACGATCGGAGGGACTGTCTTGTGACAAACGTCACATACCCAACGACGGAAGAAGAGCTACGACTAGCCGTGGCATATGCTAATCAAAATAATCTCCGGGTTAAAGTGGTTAGCAAGTTTTCGCACACCATCCCAAAGCTGGCCTGCCCACAACCTGGGAATTCAATACTAATCAGCACATCGAAGTATGATTCCGGTATCGAAATCGACCGGGCTAATTTAGCTGTGACAGCAGACGCTGGTGTGGGTCTACGGGATCTCATTGATAGAGTTGAGGAAGCTGGATTGAGCTTAGTGGCAGCACCGTATTGGGAAGGCGTGAGTATTGGGGGACTCATTGGCACCGGAGCACATGGGAGCTCGTGGTGGGGAAAAGGTGGAGCGGTCCATGATCACGTCATTGGCCTAAGCCTTATAGTCCCGGCAACTGCAGCTAAAGGATATGCAAAAGTGCTCGCAATTGGGGCCCAAGATCCACTTCTTAATGCAGCGAAAGTATCATTGGGAACGTTGGGTGTCATCTCCAAGGTTAGTTCTAAAGAGTCTTTCAAAGACTTTTTTTTTTTTTTTTTTTGAGCAAGGGCAGAGCTGGTTAATGGTAGACTTTCTCTCATATAATATGAGGTGAATTCCGGTGTCGCCGAGTCTTACTCAAACATGTAATTGAGAACAATTTTGGGGCTGTTTCCTTTTCCTGAACGGAATTTGATTCTTTCAAATTTCATAATTTTAACGATTAGGTAAAGTTGTCGCTGGAGCCAGCATTTAAAAGAAGCATAACGTACAATTTCACTGACGACGCTCACATAGAGGACGTCTTCGTGGACCACGCCTGGAAATATGAGTTTGCTGACATTACCTGGTACCCATCCAGGAATACAGCTGTGTACAGATGTGATAACAGGGTTCCTCTAGATGTTCCTGGTGGTGGGGTATACGACTTTCTTGGATTTCGATCCAATTCTATACTGGTGTCTCAATCAACTCGAGCAGCAGGTATAAAAATATCCGTATAAATATTTATGTCTGTAGCAATGCGTCGTAGTTCCCGTTTTAATTTTCTACTTTAATGCTATGATCTTATGTTAACGCAGAGAAATCATTGGAAAATAACCGACATGTGAAAGGCAAGTGCGGCCTTGCAGCTACGTTTGTGGGTGTTAAGAAACTAATGGCCAATGGATTGAAGAATGGCTTGATCTTCACTGGCTACCCCGTCGTCGGTCATCAGGGCAAAGTCCAAACGTCAGGTTCATGTTTGCATTCGCCTACTGCGAGAATCGATACATCGTGCGCTTGGGACCCGAGATTTAAAGGGCTCTTCTTTTATGAGACAACAGCGATATTTCCTGCTTCGCGGTTTGGAGATTTTATACGAGATGTGAAACATTTGAGAGTCGTAGCCACGGCAGATAATTTCTGTGGGGTTGACATTTATAATGGCTTCTTCATACGCTTCATCAAAGCTTCTAAGGCATATCTTGGTCAGCCTGAGGACTCGGTAGTTGTTGATTTTAACTATTACCGAGCGGATGATGCGTCGACTCCAAGATTAAACCAAGATATATGGGAAGAAGTGGAGCAGTTGGCTTTCTTCAAGCATGGGGCGAGGCCCCATTGGGCCAAGAATAGGAACCTAGCATTCTTGAACGTGCAGGCAAAGTATCCTAATTTCGGCAGGTTTATGGCAGCAAAGAAGCAATTGGACCCTCAAGGCATGTTCTCCAGTGAATGGTCCAATGAGCTATTACTTGGAACAGAGGCTCCAAGTGCCGATGATGGCTGTGCCTTGGAAGGGCAATGCATATGCTCGGAAGACAGGCATTGCAGCCCGCAAAATGGATATCTTTGCAAACGAGGCCTTGTTTATAAAGAAGCCAGGGTCTGCAGGTACTCTCCATCGGACCTCCCCAGCCGCATAAAATAAAAGTTTTAAATTGAGAAAACTATCTTGATTGATTTGAATTCATGCGTCTTGTGTTGCTTCTTCCTCTTCTACTTCCTGTTTCTCTCTTCTTCTCTTGAGAAATTGTTGTAAACAATTTTCCACCTGGTGAAACAGACGTGGTTGGCTCGCGTGATAAATTATTTATTGGTTATACAGCCTAATGTCTTTTGAATAAGGGCTTGATTAAGGTGGGGCAAGTCGGCTTGTTGCTCCTGCAAGCTCGTCTTCTTATCCTTTCTTAGGGTGGTGTCTCTCCTTTATATGAAGGATACCCTTCTTAAATATATATATATATATATATAGAGAGAGAGAGAGAGAGAGAGAGAGAGAGAGAGAGAGCAATTTTAGAAAATTATGTCTTAAATATTATTTGTTCCCATTCATTCTTAAAATTGTTTTTATTTTATCTTTCTGAAAAATTACTCATATCAATTTTTTCTTATTTCAAATCAAATTCATATTTTTAAAATATTTTTATATTTAAATGAAATATATTATAAATAATAAACATCAAAAGGGAATGAGAAAAGATTAAAATATATTATATATTCAAAAATGTATTGATGTTTAAATTTATCTTTTTTTTTCAATAAATATTAAACATAATTGTATGGATGTTGAATAGTTAAATGATTATATGGTTAATTTTACTGGAAAATTATATTTCAGAGTATAAAAAAAATAAAATGAATCATTAAAAGATTGTAAAATATTAAAATTTATAATGATCAATTATAAAATTTATTATCCAAAAAAACTAATGTTATATATATATATATATATATAAATCTTCTTTTTTAACTATTATTTTTACTACCTTATTTGTATATATAAGTTGGCCCTACGAAAAAGGTTTTCTTGATCTACCTGGGAGAGTTGTTGGGACTGGGACGCCAAGTAACAGTGACAGGGCTTCTGTCGTCTCCATGAGAGAATGGGGAGTTAAGGTTGGTTTCATGAGAAATTAATTAAAGGGAAGCGACAAAGAATACAGACATTTTCGCCGCTCCTGTCTGGTTCAACTAATTAGTAACTTGTTACCAGTCGTTTATAGCATAAAGTAAATAGAAAATTTATCTGATACTGAAATTTCTCTACTTGCGACCATATCCCACTTCAGGGACATTTAATGTGGAGAGAATTTGCTTGTGGTAGCATGTGATGTGTTTTTTTTTTTTTTTTTTTTTTTTTTCTGAATAGAAATGTAATGTTCGTTTCAACTTCTAGTTTTTAATCTTCTTCGGACAAGTAATTAATAACGTGATACTAAGCAATAACCATGTAATTGGGTTCTCGATTCTCACCCAACAAATTAAACTAAAGAAACATATATTACCAAGATTTTGATCTTTTCTAAAATATTTCGTAAGTAAAATCTTGAATGCATGTTATAATCATTTCGAGAGAGAGAGAGAGAGATAAACTCAATTAACCCGAGAATATTAAGAATAAAAGACTGTAACACATATTATATCGTAGCAAGAAGACCAGAATCATATAAAATTGTTCTCGGCGACCAAGAAGTCACATGCTGTCTGCCTACGAATTCGACGACATTATTAGCCTGCAATTTAAGCAACTACTTATGTAATCTGTTTGTTTTCATTGGTAATTAGTAATTAAAGGCCTAGTGTCACGGGTGGACAATGTTCATCAAGGGAGAGGTGGATGTGAATACTGTTCATCCTCATAAGTTGTGAGAGAAAAATAATGGTAATGGTACGGTAATGGTATGGTAAAGGAGATGGGCAACTGGATTGATGGACAATGGACTTGGAAATTGCATTGGAGCTGTGATGAACAGGATGAAAACAAAGACTGCCCTTCTTCGTATAGGCTTGTTGGATTCTGATAAACGTCCTATGTGCCTTCTGTGGCTCTGAAACTGAAACCACTCATCTCCTCAACTCATGCCCTTATACATGGAGATTATGGAGCTCAATTGCAGCACGGTGATGGTTCGTGCCAAATTCAATGTCGGATCTTTACATGCAACAGGTAAGCCTTGTCCATGCGGAGAACAACCCAAACGGAAGACACGTTCGGATTTGGTGTTAATGAAGCTTGACTTCTGGCTCAAATGGACAAACGCAACGCTACCTGCCTGCTTATGACCAACCATTGGACCTCTTTCTGATGGTTGCAAAACCTAAGCCACCCGGTCGACTTCGGACACCCCTTTGGCTCGTGTCCTAATGTGAAATGTAGATGGTTCAGCCAAGGGGAAGCCTGGCCCTACAGGTATTAGAGGAGTCTTAAAGCCAGCAATGGATGCTACCTGTGCTTAATTTCTTGTTCAGTGGGTGTTTTACATTTCAATCATGCTAAGCTTCCTGCAATCCTAAGAGTTATGGAGCTCTCTTCCTCTAATATAAATTTTGTGCAAAGAAACCTCATCTTGAAATGAGACTCTTCCGTTGCACTAGCCTGGCCGGATAATGAAGGATTGCGTCCCTGGAAGTTGAGAAAGGAGTTCGGCAAGATGTCAAGCTATCTCCAAGGCAAGACAAATTGGATTTTCAAGCTTACCAACAGAAGCGTCAATTGCAGAGCTGATTGATTACCAAAGCATGGAGCGACGAGGCAAAATAACCTCATTGCTCGCTCGTAATACTCTACTTTGTTTTCTAAGTTAGCACCAGATGCTGATTGCCACGAAGGGGGATGGGTGCTAATTTTCTTTGCTTAGGCTTCTTTTCCTTGGTAAAACTCACAAATGGATATAAATGTAACATTTGCTGCTTTTAATAAAAGCTTCCCATTTATTTATTTATTTATTTTTAAAAAAGCATGCACCATCCAATTCCACCACTAACAATCATTGCAGATATGGTAATATGACAAGTATCCCTTCTTTCTTTTTGGGAGCAAACATGCATGATCCAATATTGTCTCGCATACGTAAGCTAACCGTAAAAAAAAAAAAAAAAAAAAAAAAAAAAAAAAGAGATGCTGGAGCTTCAAAACCGAAGACGTGGACCATCCTTCCTAGGCCACCAGCTATGCTTTGCATGCAAAAACTGGTTTTTGTTTTTGTTTTTTTTTATGTGCTTTTCTACGGTAAAAAAAAAAAAAAAAAGCACTCGATTGATATGTGGCTAACTATGATATCAATTGGCTCAGAGTTGTCCGTCCATATGGATTCAATTAGCTACTGATCAATTCTGCTTCTGTCATTACTACAATGGATGATTCAATTTCTACATTTTGCTCTAATGTCGTGAAAAGGATAAACAAAAAGATCAGAAGCTTACTTTCTTTTCTTTCGATTAAAATCTTTTCCTAATTCTAATCACCCCATGTTTAGTCTAGTGACAAAAACAAAATTAAATTCTATGATTTGAACATCTAATCTCAAATTCAATTCCCTCTAAATACTTTTTATGATTTGAACGAGAAAGTGCAGCAATAGTATATCATGCTTAAAAATCTTGAGTTTTAAAATAAACTTTGATGAGACGCACATAGAAACTTTTAGTTGGTGGACAATACATTTATCTGAACATGTACGGGATGATGAGAATCTCTCACTTTTTTTATTCTCTTCGATCTTTTATTATTATTATTATTAGAATAATAGACAAAAAAAAAAAAAAAAAAAGAAGGAAGATGCAGTATCCCTTGTCATTTAAATTGGATTTTTAACTCATTATTAATAAATTGTAACGAAATTTCACTTCCAAAAGAATAAGGGATCCTAATCCTTATAAATATAGTATTATATATTTTAATAAATTATTTTTAAAAAAAAAATAATAATTCATGAAAAGTGGTATAGATTTGATCATAATTTAATTTTTGTATTCAAGAAGACGTCGATAAATTCGATAAAAAATTCTTATATCTTATAAAAATAGGCACTGTATATTTTAATAAATTACCTTTTAATAAAAGTTAATGCCCATATCAAAATGCTTCGTTTTGAAGCTTAGCATGGATAATTTTTTTTTTCTTTTAACTAGAGTCCCCTTTAATAGATATCTCAGATATAATAGTGCTCGCATTTCTCACCCAAAATTTTCAAATTTGATAGTCATTAAAGCTATATTTTGTGATTGTTATAATAATGCGAGCATTAGCTAATGGAAATTACAACATTTCTATTTTGACTCAATCAGAAAAACTTACTACAATTTCGGTTCGTCATTCAAAAAAAGAAAAAAAAAAGAAAAATTAAACCATCGAAGTAAAACATTCTTTTAACTTCCAGAAATAAATGTACTCTTAGAACAATGAAGGTAAGTTAATGCACCCAACAATAGTAATGGCTCCTGCAAAAAAAAAAAAAAAAAAAAAAAAAAACAAACCCATTAACGGTTAGAATTGGAGTTTTCAACAGATGAGCAACTCTGTGTGGACTTCTCACTAGAGATTCTCGATGGAATCAAGCGCGCACGCCCACACAACAATTGAATCAAAGCAATTTATTATACTCTCTGACGATCTTCCCCTTCAGAGGTCGAGGCAGAAACTACTACTGCCAACAGACGACACAAATCCATGCATGTAGAGTTGATGGGTTGTCCGTCTCGTGGAATTGGCTACGTTCAGTAATTTGAGTTCGTTAGTTCCTCCAGAGACTGACAAATCACAACCGAACAAGCAGATGCTGGACAAGGAATTGCCTCAAAACATTTGAAATGGAAGGGATACCGATAGGCGGTCGTATCGGAACAAGAATAACACCTCACACAACAACATAATATTTAAAAGAAGCTGCACTTTAAACAGCCAAACCGTTTCTTGTCTAAAAGGGAATCTGCTCACTGGATAATATACATCATGTAAAGCACATTATCTCCAAGATCAGAGCTATGTGAACGGCTATTTTCGAAATAACCAGTATTGTGAGTGGTGTTCTTTTCTTCTGTTTTTTTTTTTTCTCCATTGTAATGTAACGGAATTTTACAACATTTTTGAGTGTCAGCAACATCTCTTTGGCTTATTGATGATTCCTTCAGCCAAATGCAGGACAAAGTTATCCCAAGTATTGTACCGGCATGGCAATTGACTCCCCACCCAATTTCCAGTCAAGCATGGAGAGTGCACAGAAGCCTTTCCGAGACCCTAAAATGATCTCTAGCTCAAACTTTGTAAGATAATCTCATCCAAATACCACATCAAATACGAAACAACAAACATAAACAATTTTTGTGGTGGGACAGAATCTGGAGGTACATGTAAGCCCTGACCTTGCAACTCTCCACCCACTGTGCCCTCCAGAGCCTGCCTTTGTGCATGGATACATCCATCAAGACCTTGTCCACTAAGTCACCTTCCAGTATTCAAGCCTAGCTCTTTTGCAACGGCGCATTTGCATTTGATCTTCTTAAGGTATTCACATTTTCCAGATGCTGGCAAGATGACCTTGCATGCCATACTATCAGGACCAAAGGAATTAAACAGCAAGAATGAACCTCATTAAAACTTCACATGAAGACTTTGGAAAAACAAACTATTATTCAACACTTCAATAAAGACAAACACTTGGTTAAAAGAAGATTATAGCGGATTTAGAAGGCTACCTGCATTGAGACTAGAATATGATGAAATTAGATGCGTCCTTCTTTCAAAGTGGGATGCTTCCTTGCTCTCTTGTGCATATCCAAACAAACTGAGTGAGAGCCCTTTGAAGCCAGAATTCCCTCTCTAATCTTTAAGTCTTCACCTTTGATCATGTATTCATTTTTTTCTTCTGGTATGCTAAAATCAGCTGGGTTTCTGTTAAGACTGCAGACTTGGGTCTCAGACCTGTTTTTATGGGGCTTCACTGTTCCACTGGTACTGGATGCTTGTATCTTATGATTTGTTGACTTGTCCAATGCACGAAAATGCAAAGGAAACATCCTTGGCTCTTGTTTACCAAAAAAAATTGTCTGCATGCTATGAACTGGAGTGGATCCACAAGTCGAGCCAAAACCACAACTAGCAGAGATAGATTTTTGCAATACATCTTTGTTCCGAAAGTGCATATCAGAGCCTTTTCCCTTTTCCTTCACTAGAGAAAGTTGAGGAGTAAAATCACTGGCTTTCCTGAAATTGCTAACACGTCTAGGTGAAGAAGAAGATGTACCAACTATTGTTGTAATGGCAAGAGTGCCATCTTGGGAATTCCCAGCAAGTTGATTTTTACCATGACATGACAGGTCCTTCATGGTATTACTGGCTTTACAGGCCCCTGGCACCTGCCTAGAGATATGCTTAGGACTAGGCTCATGATTAATAGGAGGCCTCCTCAGGAAATCAGCAGGTACCTCCATATTAATTGGTGAAGTGGAACGTATTCTTGCATCAACAAGGCTAAGCAAATGCATTGCTGGTATGGTCTCATTGGAGTATAAGTCTAATGATCCCACTGGCTTCTGACTTGGCTCTATCTTATTATTGTTGCAAGGTAATGGGTACTCTGCTTGGGTCCTGCTCAGAGTATCAGGACTGAAGTTCCTTAGTTGCTTTCCAATGTTGGCAGCACTCTGAGGAAACCTCAGATCACGATCCCCATTCTTTTTTTCCTTGTGCATGCTGCCAGCCCCAGGCATACAGGAAAGCACATCTATATCAGCATGTGGAGTCGCAAACTTTGGGGGAATGTTATACACAATGGGTGCATATTTTGGCATAATGGATGCCAAATTTTGATTTGCTCCCAAGTTCTGCTGCATATTGTGGTGGCATGTAGTACCTGTTCTTGGGGCATGCAAAATGTTATGATGAAAAGTTTTTCCAGCACTATCCCCAAACCATTTGCAATTAGTGTTACTTCGCCCTTCAGAACTGGAAGCAAAATGTTGGACTCCATTTAAAGGATTCTCCTGATGTTGAAAAGATGTCCTAAAACCTGAAGGGACACTAGCTTGCTCCAATTGACTTATATTTAACTGGTTTTGACCAACTTGAGAATAGTAATCAAGTGTCTTCTCTTTTGCAGGTCCCACAATTTCAGCCCTCTTGATTGTTCCATTTCTTCCATTCCTTGCTCTTTGCTTTTGTTTCTGAGTGGTTTCTCGCTGAAATAAGCTCAGCTCCCCTAGCCCATGCACATTGCCACAATCAGTCATCCGACCCCATTTGGGATTATCACTTGTTGCTAACTGGAGCTTATCAAACTCCGCATCAGGAAGACACCTCTCATACTGATTTTTTGCCATGAGCTCAACAATATCCATGGGAATGTCATCCAAAGCTCCCGGTTCAGATAACTTATCAAACTTTTGACCATTATTTTTCTTTGCAGCAGTTGAATGTTCCCAAGAACCAATGGTTTTCCCATGGCTGCCTGTGCTAAAAAAGTCCTGGAAAAAAGAGGCCAAGAAATTGCTTATTATGCAAAACAATGCATTCTAAAAAACCTAGAAACCTAAAAATCAAAGAAGCATCCAATGCAGAACAGGTGCCTAAGTAAACAACACACTACCGTGAAAATTGCATAAATCACCTCGTTGAGTCACTCAATCAACAGTTCAACATATATGTAATGAGAACTGCAAGCTATAAAATTAGAAAAATGGCCTCAGAGAGAGAGAGAGAGAAATATTTTTATTATCTTAGATGATAAAACTATCTATAAAAAGTTCAAATTTCAACTCAATTAATTACAAAATCTCATTTATTCTCAAGCCACATTGCTACACCAATGATATTAAGATACTGGGAATATTGCCAAGAGATGAAGACCAAGACCAGATAAAAATTATGCTCTTATTTTATCTTGTCTGAGCTAGGTAAATCATAGTAGATACATGTAACAACATTGGCACTTCTGGCATTAAAATTGGTTAATGCCTAAGTCCAAATAGAAATAATCCTCCAGCACATGCAGAATTGAACACCATAAAACACTTGCACAAATAAGGGACCACATTTTTGTTTTTGATCAATCAATTCTAAGGTTTGAACTCAAGATGCAGAGTCTTAGAAACAACTCCACTACAACTCAGACAACACTCTATTAGAAATCAGTTGAAAAATGAATGTTCATCCCCATGTAAATCATGTAACCATTTGAGAGGCTTACTGCTCTAAAAGTAGCAGAAAAAATTGTAACACTTCATACCTTTTGCTGCATAAGAGGAGTACCCCCAAATTCAACCTGAGAGGTGTGGTTCTGTTTTTCATTGATGAAGGGTGCTGTGTAGGTAGGTCTCTTGCTACTCAGGTTACCATCCAATCCATTCCTGAAAGGTGGATTTGCTGTAGAGTTGGAAGTAAAACCTATGTCTCCAGTATGTTTGGTTTCCTCAGCTTTCCTCATAACCTGATCTCCAAAAGTGGTCTTTTGCCATGCTAAAAAGGAAGTTTGTCTATCTTCTGCCTGTGGAATATTCTTCCCATCATACCTTCCTGTAGCTATGCAGCTGTTAAGAGAAAGATTTAGCGCATTTTCACTTGACGTTTCTCCTACTGCATTAAATGGAATGTCAATGGGTGCAGAGGGTATGATCTCTACATCTTTCCTTGCCCTTGGACCTTCACTGGGTCTGCCATGATTACAAGGTACTATGGATGCCTGCTGATCATCATCTTGAGGCATCTTGCCTTGCTTCTTAGAATAACCAATGTTTCTCTCCGTGCTTTGCGTGGTCAATGGGAAAAGTTCCATCTCTCTGCCCATGAATGAATTGTCCATCGATTCCAGGAAAACGCCATCAATACCACAACCCTTATTATCATCTCTACTTTTGTCCCCAGTTTCAATTGGCACATTCTTGTCTAATGGCAGTGAGGACAAACTTTCATCCAAAGTCATGGTCTTTTTATGCTTCCTTTTATTTCCAGTAGAAATCTTATCACTTTTATGTTTGCTCCAATGATGCTTCAGATCAGTTTGTAAACTGATTCTTGCAGAGGCATTTGCCTCTGATTCAGAATGCACAACTGCAATGGCATTTTCAAAATCTCCCTTTAAAAATCTAACTTCCTTCAGAACATCATTGGGAGAGCTTGTCTCTGGGGGTCTACAGTCTTCATCCTGGGACAATTTCCTTTTTCGTGTCTGACTCAAAGTTTTTCTAGCAGTACCCTGCTTAGCCAACCAGTTATGAATAACAGGAAGCTCATTAGCTCCTGTGGATGCATCGGGGGAGCGACCCGATGCAGCAGGAATGGCATTAGAAGCTGAATTTTCAGTCTTGTTGTGATTAGTATCTCCATCTCCATCTTTGCACAACAACTCGGTAAGCAGGCGCACCTTTCTAGCTTTCCTGGGACGCAAACAGCTTGAGTCATCATCATGAAGATCCTGAAGTTCATTCCTGATCATGATATCAGCACTTTCAGATGAAGAAGCATTGCACTCTGATTCCAAGGAAGGACCTCTATTCATGGCATCCTCGTCCGTGCTAAGTGCCCCCTCAACATTACCAGCTTCCTGGGATCTCCCACAAGGTATTAGCTCTTTGTCCTTATCATTCAAGGAAGCATCATTCCCTGTTTCACAAATTGCAGTGGTGAGTGTAACCCCACCATTGGGGTTCTTAGGGAACTCAGAATCAGCAAGATGTTCACTGTCTGGCTTACACAGTTTGTAGACATATTACATTTTGGCTTTAAAGCTAAAAGAAAATCTATTTTTAGATAAAGTGAGAAGCAGCATCACAATCAACAAATGTGACAGATTAAGCAGGTGTATTTATGCATTATTTAAATTGTATGTTACTGTCAGAAAAGTCACCTTTGTCATCTGCATGATTAGTTTTTAGCGCCATGCCTGAAACAGCTGCCAACACATTAGAATTAACTCCATGAATTTCCTGATTTGAATTTTCTTCTAGTTGTGTATTTTGGGCTGGAAAAATGACGAATTATTAAACAAATAGTCCGACACAATGAACGCAATATTGCATCTGGACCCAAGCTTAGATGAATTAAACAGCATATGTACCTATAATGGGCTCATTTGCAAATTCAGATTTCTTCTCTTGCCTATCAACACACAATGAAGGACAAACCTCCTTGGCCGTATGCAAATTAGAAGAAGTATTACCATCAATCGTGCGCTGACAGTTCTGGCAACGCCAAAATCTGGACTTTGGAACACTTAGAGGAGGAAGTGAGCATTTTCGATCCTCATATTCATTGTCATCTAAAGCAAATGGCCAACATAGCTTCCAGTCTCTCTTTCGAGTTTCCGAAACATACCCACTACATTCAAAATAAAGAAATTTCGTAAAGTAAACTTTCAAGCCAGTGTGAAAACAAAAATGGCTTTCCGAAAAAGGATGATGAAAATTTAAGCATGAAAAATTTTCTAACATGCCTACCTAGCTTATTATTTCACTGGTTAGTGATCATCTAGTTTTTCCCTTTTATACATCATTGCCTAAGAACGGGAACTATCAATTTGTCCTTCAGGTTCATCTTTATGATGTTTGCTGCTATCGGATTATTCCAGACAAAAATTTATACAGTGAGCTATTAAATTAGCATACTCCATCCAGCAAGACAAAGCAGCAATTACTGCAGATGAGAAAATCTAAAACAGATTGTCAATATTTATCAGCAATAGTTCTCAAGAAATAAAGAAGGACAGTCTACTTTAGATTGGAAATCTGAGACTAAGACATAAACAAAGGACAAACTAATACAAATCATAAAGAAGTGAGAAATAAATAACAATGAATTGTTAGAAGCCATTCCTGCTTGTAAACAAGGTGGTTTAGACTGAGCTGTCAAGCATAGACTGATGATCACAAGAAAGGTCTTCCAACCTCCCTCCCCAGATTCACAAACACACAACACCTATATATTATTGATGCCACAATATCACAAAAAAAAGAAAAAAATTCCTGATCATACAATCAGGATGAATTCTTAGCCAAATCAGTCGGTTAAAGATTACCTATTAAAAATAATAAAATAAAATAAAAAAGCAAAGGTAAATGAAGCTTACCGTATAGTAAAATGCTTACACTTTCCTAAATCATTCGTCACATTTGCATTCATGAGATCTACAGATATTGAGTCGATCTTAGATGATTCCATGGAATTGGAGGCAATGATGTTATTTTGATTCTGCTCCAATGCAATGCCCCTCTTCATTGTAACTACTGCCACAATGTCCAAATGATGAATTACCTTGGCGCACACTAGGTGAAAATCTTAAGTGACATCAATATCATATGAAAAAATTAGAAGTACATTCAATTGAAAACCATGTGGAAGTATTGTAAGCAAATTTTTTATATTCTTAAGAACACTGCAATAATATTATAAGTAACTAATGCCCTAACGTACAAATGATGGATTACTAAGTGCACATGAACAAAATCTGAAAGGATTGTCGTGTGCTGCAATTAGGCATCATTCATTTGCAACAATATAGAGTACAGGTGAACAAAAGGTACACCCAAGCAACCTGTTTAGTTTTTTAAGCAGATCACAATATATTAAGAAAAGGACTACACAAACAATAACATTAGGGCATACTCACAATTATGAGGATTAAAGAAGCGAGATAAAATGGCAAGAAACTAAAACACTTCCACAGATTCCGATTTATCACATAAAATTACAATCTTGCAAAACAGAAGTATACCATATATATTTGAAAGGCAAAACTTTGAAACCCTAGGTTTCCATATTAAGCTAATAAGAAAAATGGGTCAGCATGTCATGCTTAAAATACAAAGCAAGTAAAGATGTTAAAAACAAAAAAACAAAATCAATTCATTTTAATTGCAAACTAATTTAGGAAACAACACCAATATGAAGAAGCTCATAATAGGGTTAGTGAGTTACATAACAGCTAAAAGTCTTTCACATAAGCGGAGAATCTAGTAATCCCTCAATAACAACCAAAAACGCAAACCCACTTCAGAAAAAATTACCCGCATACACTCATTACAGCCCGGAGCATCCATCAACAAATAGAACATTTAGGGTTTCATTCTTGGCAAATTGACAATCAGTCAACAGTCAACAGTCAACAGTCAGCAAAAGATTCGACTACCACAAAACACACAACAACACCAAGGAAAATTTCGCAGAAAGCTGCGAATTTCCCATCTCAATGAAGCCCAGATACAAAGAAATGGCCAAAGTGGACGTACCAAACGCAGTGAAATGACCCAAATACCTACAACAACGAGATCAAAACCTCTGCTAAAACTCAAAAAAAGAATCGATACAACATCAATCTCACACCCAAAAACGAGAACCAGCAAACGTTATTGACAGCAGAAACCGCACCTTATCTGAGCTGACCATGGACGGGAAGATCTTAATTACACGGCGTGAGGTCCGATTCTTCACGGCAGCCAAGAAAAGGGTATAGTCAGAAAGACCATTTCGCGGTGAAGAAGGAGATGTAACCTATGACCACAGATTCAAAGCTGATCGACTAGAATTAGGATGCGAACTTTCCACAAGCCCTAGCGCCTTTTCTTACAAAAGAGAGGTTTTCGATTCCCAAGGAAGAGAGAGAGAGAGAGAGAGAGAGAGAGGAGAGATGTGTTTTTTTTTTTTTTTTAACGTATTGTCTTTGCAAGGAGGTGTTTTTGTTGTCTTAAATTAACACGAATGTACATGCCATGCCATGTAATAAGCTCACGCACCTAACACCACATCATGCATATGAATAAAAAACCGTTTTCCAAAAATGCATATGAATTAAACAACTCTACCACCACCACCACAACATCCATAATTATTACGATAATGCATATGCCATGTATGGTCTGGTAGTCCGTGTGTATATTATATATAATGTTTGTATATATATATATGTATATTTTGCGCCCACAGAAAATAACAAGAAAATGTGGAGGGGTGTAGAGAGAGAAAGAGAGGGGGCAGTGAAAAGTTGGGGAGAATGAAAAGGAAAGTAAACCAACGGAAGGGGTCCGCGTGGCAGCAGAAGGTGCGGTTCTTATCACAATCCATTACATTTGATTTTTGAGAAACTTAAAACAAAAAAAAAAAAAAAGAGAGAAAAGCAAAATGGTGAATCGAGAAAAAGCCCTAGATGCTCGTTTGATAAGAGTAAAGTTAATTGTTTTACTTTTAATTACACACGCGTCATCTTCACGCTCTGTTGAGTGGCTTAAGTTGTTACTTTTGTCGTTGTCCAACTTTCATGGTGAGGTCGGGAAAGATGCCCTTTTTGGTAAACTGAGTGGATTTTTATTGGGTTTGTTTTGTTGGGGGGTGGGAAGGGAGGGAGGGAGGGGGAGTGGAAGGAGTTGTAATCCACTTCCATTTTTAGAGACCGGTTGTTACTCAACATAAAACCCTAAAGTACTTCCCTTTTCTTCTTCTTCTTCTTCTTCTTCTTCTTCTTCTTCTTCTTTTAATCTAATATCTGATTGGTAGGTAGGTAGGTAGGAAGCGAGGGGGGCCATTCGGCAATGTTAACCCTAAGGTCATTGCTCCGGTAATGTCTAACCCTAATGCCGCTTTAATAAGTGGCAGTAATTGGGGTGACCTGAAGACAAAGTTAGACAGAGTTGCTTGTTAAATGAAAAGCTCGCCAAACCACGAAAATGTTAGCGTTCGTAGTTTTAGGAAACAATATTATTGTGACATGTTTACTTGTTCGTTTCAAAATGT